>VDFB02058242.1:181336436-181481685 GCA_007258455.2 Sequoia sempervirens
ACGAAGTTTCTATAGCTGGGATGACTAGTTCGTCGAACATTCGACGAACTTCTAGTGTTCTTCCGACGCTACTACTTGCCTATTTCGTCGCATATTTGACGAACTTTTGGTGTTCTTTCGACGCCACTAATTTTTTATTTCATCGCTATTTCGACGAAATTTCCATGTTTCCACGCTAAATGTTTGCCCATTTCGTCGAGCCGACGACGAACTTCTGGTGCAGTTTGTCGGTGGATAAACAAAGTTTTCATCGATATTCTGACAAAATCCCGACGTATGTCATGATGCTGCCGACCGACGATTCTTCGCCGTTATTTTGACGTTTAATTTTTCGTCGGCCTTGCGACGAAAAAATAGCAACGAAAAAAATTTTGCCATTGCGTCGCTCTTCCGACAGAGATTTGTCGAACGACCGACGAACGACTGTCGGAAAATGGTGTCAAATCCTGTAGTGTAGTATTGGCAGTTCAACAGCTCTACTCAATGGCTCCTCCTTTGAATAAACAACCCTAGAAATTTGTTCTGAAAGTGTTTCACAAGGTATGTCTTTTGACTCCCCAATTGATGTGGTTTTACCTTTGCATGATTTTGATTCTACTTGTAAATGGCTTGAGCAACATACTCTTGTTGGGTACTTTGTTGAGAGGACTCCCCCTGAAAGTGTGCTTTAAGAATGGGTCCACAAGGCTTGGGTCCCTCATGGGTTCTACCTTGATATGGTCCAAAATTTATCCAAGGGTTTTTTTCTTTTCCATTTGGATGTCGATCATGTTCAGAAAATCCTGAATCATGGTCCCTGGTATGTCAAGTCTTCTCTGTTGGTTTTCTAGTCGTGGACCCAAGACTTCATTGTCTTGGATGACACCAAGTTGCAAGTCCTAGTTTGGATTTTTCTATGGTTGCTCTTGCCTTGTGTGCCCTTTTTGAGTCATATTGCGTCCTCTCTAGGGAGGGTCATTTGTATTGAGCCAGATAGGTTTTTCCAGACCCAACCCTAGAAATGGGTCTTTGTTGAAGTGGACCTTTCACAAGATTTGAAAAACTCCATTAATATTCAAATTGGATATTTTTGGCATACCCAGAAGGTCACTTATTTTAATTTTCCAAACACGTGTTATAGATGTAAGTCTGCAAACCACAAGATCAAGAACTACCCTTTGGTAGTTCCTCGTACTTCTTCTCTGCCACGAGAATTTGAAAATCCGCATCAGGTGGATAATTTTGCTTCCAAACTTGATGAGAAATGAACCATAGTTACAAATCATAAATACAAGTCCAATGGCTCTAGGACAGTTTCTAAAGTCCCTAAGCCAACTAAAGATGCTTCAAACCCTTTGGCGAAGGGGAAAGAAGCCCTGGTTGGGGCTGATAGTATTATGGCGCAGCCCAAGCTGAAGGCTATGCCTCAACCTATTGTTGTTATGATGGCACAGCCAAATGTTTGTCCTCTCATAACGGGAGCTCAACGGCAGTCTCACAGTCCTTCTCTGCCATTAGAAGAAGGAGAATATGTGCAGGAGAAATAGATATTTTTTGCTCTAAATATTCAAATTGGGTCAGTTCTACCACAATTTTTGTAGAATCGCTTCTCTACTCTGGATGAGGAGTAGGACTCCGATGATATTGAGGATTTTCGTTCATGAATTTTCTCTCATGGAATGTTTGAGGTCTGATAGACCTCTCTTGGAAGTATTTTGTTAGGGATACTTTGTAGAAATATATTGGTATTGAAGTGCTTTGTCTCCAAGAAGTTAAAATTCTATTTTTTTGCTCGCATCGGCTTGTCGTTCAATTTGGCCAACTAGTCATATGTTTTGTACTGCTCATGATGTTGGAGGTGGAAAATTTGTCACCCTTTTGTCCCCACGGTGGCATGCTTGTGTGGTTGACCATGGGTCTAACCCCACACATTGGCTCATCTGGATCCTCGTTAATATTAATAATCACTCTTTTTGGGTTATTAATGTTTATGCCTCTTATGATGCTATGGAACACTCTTTTCTTTAGCGTTGGATTGTTGATTCATTTCCAAATGCTACCTAGCTATTATGTGGGCATTTCAATATGGTTGAGATGGTATATGATAAAGATGGAACTCTACCATTTAGATGGGAAACTAGCGAATGGGAGGCATTGTTCTACATGCGTAATAAATTGGGGCTCTTTGATCCCAATATTGGTCGCTGCCATTCCCATTCCCTCTGGCACACTTGGTGTAATTTCAAGGTTGGGTCTAATAGGATATTTAAGCACCTTGACCTTGCCATGATCTTGGCCCAATCTTTATTTTCTTTTGTTAGCTCTTCACTCTCAGTTAAGTTGATAATTGATGTGACTTTGTCAGATCATTTACCCATTTCTTTTTGCATTGAATGGGAGACAAGACAACCTTGGGCCTATAAAACATATTTCTTTTTTAACACATCTCTTTTTTTTCATCAGCCCACATTGGCCCACATTCATAGAGTCTAGAATTTGGAGTGCAAGCCACCTCACAATACAAGCTGGATTAATTGGTGGAATGATGCTATTACTCACACGGCTAGATTTCTACGCATTTATGGGCGCCAACTGGCCATTTTTTGTTGGTGGTCTTATGAGGCTACCATAGCTGACCTATGCCCAACCACCAAGGCTCTAGCGGCTATCCCTTTCTCCCAATCATTACAAGTCAAGGTGGTAGAATTAATACACAAAAAGCAAGTTACAAACAATTATGCTGCTAGAGGTGTACAAATCAAAGCTAGATTGCACTGGTTAAAGATTGGCGACTGTGCCTCCAAAGAGTTTTTTCTGGCCTTGCATGCCAGGCACTCATCTCCTAGCATTAAAAAATTAAAGATGGAATTCAGGTGCGTTATGAGCTACCTGACATTCTTTAGGCCTTTGTTTGACATTATGAACAAGTTTTCACTACTCACCTAGGAGTACACACCAGAGTGACAGCAAGCCCTTTAGGATTGTCCTGTTGTTGTGCTAAATAGGCTATCTTCAGCCAAGAAAACTTTTTGTGAACAAATGCTCACAGTTGAAGACTTAAAGGAAGCCATTCATTCCATGGTTGATGAAAAATCCCCAGGGATTGATGGTTTCCCTTGTGAATTTTACAAGGCCCTTTGGGACAGTGTTGGGCATAACTTGCATAAAGTCTATCTTGAGGCTTTTCATTCCAAATCCCTGGGTAATATAATTAATAAAGGAAATATTAAATTCATACCTAAGTGTAACGTAGAAAAATGTATATCTTTACATTTTCACACTTGTTTGGGCCCGCCTTATTCAAATTTATGCTTCTTTATGCCTTAAGTGGTCATTTTTCCCCACTTTTGAACTAAATACTATTTTAATTCAAAAGTTAGTTTTTCCCTCTTCTTCTATAATTAAATAATTATTTCAATTATTTAATTATTCATTATCCTTTTTCTCTCTATAATTAAATAATTTTTTAATTATTTATCCTTTCCTTATTTCCCCAATTAAATAATTATTTAAATTATTTAATTATCCCTTCCCTCTCCATTAAATAATTGCTTTCAATTATATAATATTTAACACTCCACCTTTCCTCTATAATTAAATAATTATTTTTAATTATTTAATTATCTAATTATTTGTTCTCGCATTTCTTTTTAAATAAATAAAATCAACATTTTATTTATTCCTCTTATGTTGGACACCTAAATTAAATAATTTAATTTAATTTAATTTTCTCCAACAACCTCTTGTTTTGTGCCAATCTTATCTTCCACCTCAAGTCTTTATCTATCCATGTCTTTCTTCTCTCAATTAACTTCCACCCTTGATTAAATTATTTTCTAATTTAATCTTGGCCCTTGATCATGATCCTTATTCTATCCATTCACTTAACTCTCCTCTATAAAAAGAGAGCTTACATCCATCCATTATCCAAGTATCATCAAGCCTACATGTTGTCAAGTCAATTCATCAATTCTGAGGCATTCAAGATCAAGATTCTCCATCAATTTTTGCATAAATTCAAGATCCTTCATCATGGAAAGTCTCTAATTGCATTGTTTCATGTTTCATTCTTTATTATCTTATTTCATCATTTTTGGTTTAATTACCTAAACGGGGTTTGACCAAGGCAAACCCCCAATCCCTAACAATCAACATTTTCTCTCTCTTCCTTTGTGTGATTTCAGATTTAGGTACTTGGATGGCTTGTACATGATTGAAGAATAGGTTTCAAACTTTTTGAAGTCATCTCCCTATTGGAAAGGTCAAAATCTACACAAAAAGTCACTTACAACCTCAGAAATTAGGGTTTCAGATCCGGACACTTGGAGGAACAGAAAGTGCAGACCGAGAGCTTCATATTTCACTTTTGAGTTTTCAAAAAATACAAAGTGGAATCATTCACCATTACTGGAAAATGAGTCCCACTGTACATTTTTTTTGCAGATTTGAGTATCTAGTTCCCTGAAACCTATTCTAGCAGATTTTCCCCGAAGCAGGACTAAATCGCTCAGCTTAGTGTATGAGTCCCAATGGGCTTCAACAATGATTTCTTCAGGATTCCAGAGATCCTTTCCATCACTTTCCAGTTTCCAGGTGCACACTGTAAATTTCATAAGTTTTTGTTACAATTTACTTGCATTTTTAGGTCATTTTGCATATCACAGCGTGTTTTCAAACATTTTATATTTTCTTAGTTTTGCATTCGTAGTTAACCTCTTTTATTAGTTTTTAGCATCTAAGACATTCCCTTTTGATATATTTTAATCTCATTTGCATTGGAATCTCAAGGGTTTGTTCTTGAGTGAGCCATTAAGGTTTTTGGTACCTCTCTCCTTTTAGGTGCAAAACCTTAGACGCGTAAGAGACCCCCACATCCCAAAAATCTTTGGTTCACTAAGTCTAGAGATCCCAAGGATATATTCAAATAGCATCCTATCATGCTACTGAATTTCTCTTACAAAATCATCACAAAAGCTTTGGCTCTAAAGATTTTCCATCTTTTGCCTCAGATTGCGCGCCCAGAGTAAATTGGGTTTATCAAGTCCAGATTTATTCTGGATAATATCATTGTTGTGTGGGAAGGTATGGAGTGGGCCAACCATTTGGACCAGAAAACTATTTTTCTCAAAATAGACTTTGCTAAATCCTATGACCACATTGAGTGCCCTTTTATTCTGGCCATGTTAAAAGCTATGGGATTTGGGCCTAATTTCATTCAAGTTGTCCAAATGCTCTTCTTAGATGGCTCTGCTTGTATCACCATTAATGGTCACCAATCTCTTTCCTTTGGGCTATTCCACTCCATTCGGAAAGGATGTTCACTTGATCCTTCTCTTTACGTGCTTGCTTCCAAAGGATTTGGTTATCTCTTGGTCAATATGGTTTCTCAACAGTGTGTTAAAGGCATTACCCTGCCTAACTCCCATGCTCAATTGTTAATGGCCATTTTTTTGATGACTCTTTCCTCACCCTTCAGGAGGAAGAGAATAATATTAAGGCAGCTCTTGAATGTTTTAACATTTTTTTCCTTGCATCTAGCTCCGCCATTTTGTGGCATAAAACTTTGTGCTACATGCAATCTATTCTACCCACTCCTCATTGGCTTCAATAGTACGGTTGGAAATGGATTGGACCAAGGGAAATCTTTTGATTTCTTGGCATTCCCTTTACCTTCCAGGCTTCTCCAGCTAAGTAGTGGAAAATTTTCCTCTACAGGATTGAGCAAAAGCTAGCCTATTGGATTACCAAACCTCTTTCTCTAGTAGGGAAATTCCAAGTGTGTTCTAATATTTTGGTAGCTACACATGTCTATTACTCCTCTTATTGGGCTCCTTCAAAATTTTCTCATGCCAAGCTTGAAAAGTTGCTTTGGGACTTTCTTTGGGCCTCTACGTAGTCCCACAGAGGGTTTCACCGTGTCACCTGGGAGTTTTATTGCCTTCCTAGAGACTCTAGAGGACTTGGTCTACTCTCCACTAAATGAAAAGGGACTGCCTTGTGTGTGAAATGGATAATTAGAGCCCTTAATAGAGATGAAGCTTGAAAAATTCTCCTCAAGAATTGCATTCAATCTATCTTTCTTATTCATAGACCTACTTGGAAGGGGATTGGCTTTCAAACCCTTATGTTCATGAAGGAACTAGTTCAAATTGTGGGAACTTTTGTGGCCAAGAGCATTTGGAGAGCCTGGGAGGTGATTACGCCTTGGCTCCACTAGGTTGGTTTTGGTTTCCATGATGGGCTTTCGCTCAATCAATAGAATGTTTGGTGGTCACCTCTCTTTTCTAATAATTGTCATTCTTTGGCCAAGTCACCTTGGCTTAAGGCACTAAGGTTCCACAAGAAAGGCATTCAAACTTTGCAGTATGTGTTTCACAGACCCACAATGCGCATCATGTCGTGGGAATATTTGTGTGCCCTTTACAGGCTTCAAAACCAAGACCGTGATACTTATGATGGTCTGGAGAATGTTATTCCTGCATATATGCTTCATAAGGTGGGAATTCGTGGGTCCAAGCCCTGGTGGAAAGACTAGAAGTGGTACCCAGACACCCCTTTCAGGAATTGCAAGCCTAGGCTTGGTTATATTTTTCTTTCACCACACTTTTCAATGATTGAAAGTTTGAACCATAGGTGGCTTCTTCAATCCCCCGCTCATGTCCAATGAAAAATATTCTCTACCACTTGGTCTGCAAGTGTTGAGTCGAAACTTTCCCACTTTGCTTGGTGTATTGTTTTCCAAGGCTTTCCTGTGGGATCTCTGCTTGTTTACTTGGGGGTCCAGGACCCTCGGTGCCCTTTTTGTGGGAAAACTAAGTCTTTTAAGCATCTCTTATGGTTTTTTACTAGAGCTCAACAGTTTTGGAATTGGATTTATGAGTTCTTTTAGCCTTTCAGACCGGAGCCCTTCTCTTGACATATGGTTTGGTTGGGAGAATCACCCAAAATTCTTGCTAAATATACCCAACTTTGGCACACTTTCAAGGTGGAAATCCTCTTCAATATCTGGAAAATATAGAAATTCCTGCATATTTTCTAACATACAAATGGATAAACATGTTTCTTTTTATTCTAAAGCTATTATTTTCTCTAATGTGCTCTTGTAGATTCAATTTTGAAAGCCCACAAGGTTGCACTTGAGGTGGCTCACCTTCAGGCTCTTTTGGATCATTAGGGAAATGCCCTGTGTACTGTGGCTCGAGTGCCCACTTTTCCCACTTCCTCTCATGGTCAGTCACCCTCTCGTGGCCGGCAATGAAGTGGCTTTGCTCGCCCCAACTCTTAGCCTCCTCTTCAGCAAACTCATTCTCCTCCTTCACTAGCTGGTCAGGGGTGGCCCTCTGGAGGAGTGGTTGGGAGAAACGGTGGTGGTTTTGGATGGCCCTATGATGCTACTCCTATTACTAGCTCTTGTTGGCCAGACTCTGGTAAATGTTTTATGCGTCTAGCGCTTGCAATCTCACCCTGGAACAAGGATAAAGATAAAGATAAAGATGCTAATGATGGCTAGGGTCCTCCTCCTGACATCACTCCAAACCCCACTAATGTATGGGGGAAAATTTTGGATGACAGAGACCCTCTTGGCTCTACTGGTACTGTTTTGGCTGCTTGATGGCCCTTTTAATGTTTGTAAACTTGGACTTCTAGGCTAGGTCCATGTGTTAGTTTTTTGGTTTTTTGGGCGCTTCCCATGTGACTCTTGGGGTGTTCCTTCTTACCAGCCACCTTTTTTTGTGAATATGTATTTTAATCTTTATAATTAATATAGATTAGTGCCTATTCATTAAAAAAAAATCTCCATTATCAACTCCACTTGGAGTAGCTCATGGAAGTATAAGGGTTTATTTCCTCACTCTCCTTTTGCATAAACCAATACACATCCTTATTATATATAAATTCTTCAAGTATTGTATCCATGTGATGAATAATACACTTTTATTTTAGTAGTCCCTTAAGAATGTCACTTGAGATTGTTTACATACTCTATTTGTATCTCCTTTAATTTTTTCATGGTAAATCTTCTTTGAATTAAAAAATTTTCCTCTACAACTTTAGAAATCAATGCAAACCTCACTAATACTCTATCGTCTAAATATTTAGGAACTCTTTTTTTGATATCAAGCGTATGTGCAGGATCATCATGGAAAAAACAGGCCCTTAAGTGGCAAAAAATTTAGAAAAATCAGAGTTAGGCAACTTGACATAAAAAATTTGAATAAGTTATCTATATTATTTCAAAAATATGTAAGAATAGAATCTGTAGCAAATTGAATGTAGTTTCTAAACTACTAGGTTTATTTATAAAAATAAAAATCTATTTAGTGAAAATTTGAAATTTCAATGCAAGTAGTACTTAAATTTCAAGGAAAAATAAGAAGTATGTGTCCGACCACTCTAACCACAATAAAATGATAGTATTTTTATAAGATTTTAGATATAAGTAGAGGACTCATGTCCCGATGTGATGCATTTTTTTGTAATATTTTTCCAAGTAAATAATTAATTATGAATTTTAATTACAACTTTTCAAAATATAAAAATTGTATGTCTAACCACCTTAACTTGGTCAAAACTTCATGAAATTCAAAAAAAAAAATTAATCCTATAGTATGCAAAGCATAGAATGTGATGCATGTTTTGGATTCAAAAAATGTGATATTGTTTGAAAGCTATAGATGTTTTTCAATCAGCCTATCAATCAGGACTTTAGTCATAATTAAAATAGAAAATGAATAATAATTATTTATTAAATTCAAAGTAAATCATAATTTATATTAGTGGGAAATTCAGAAATTTGTAAGGGAGGAGATGGCATTTCGGTCTGCAACTGCAAGGAGCCGAGCTAGGGCATCCAAGCCCTAGCTCGTGTTTGGTTTCTCTATTTGTGTGAAGGTTGGGGTGGGCATCTGCTTTGTTCTGTGGGGGGGTTAATCTTTTTGCTGCGGCTATTCTTTGAAGCTCTGGCCTGGTTGTGTTTGGCCATTTTTCCTGCACGGGAGGGTTTCCTCTGATCTGTTGTGTCTGGGGCCGGATCTTTCCTATGCATGTCTATCCCAGGCCATTTGGCGGCTATGTCTCAGGGTGAGCCATCTAGGGTTGTGCCCGACATGGATTTTCATGCTGGGGTGGGGTTGAAATCGCCAAGACAAGGAGCGAGGGTTTTTGAAAACACCCTCTTCTCTCTGAATACAGGGTCTATGGAATCGAATTCATCTGGTGGATCTCAGATCTTGAAGATTAACGGCTACCTTGAGCGTTACAAAGAGAGACCTAAATTGGTGATTCCAATTGAGATGATTGCTGAGGATATTGAATATTATTCAAAGCATTCTTTGTACTGCAAATTTTTGGGAATGAGAGTGTCTCTACAATTTTTGGAAACTTGGGCTCGGAGGACTTGGGAGCCAAAGGGTGAAATGGAGGTCACGCTACTTGCAAATAATTTTTTCATGGTCACATTTATCTGCTTGGCTGATCACAATAGGGTTTTTGAGGGGGGGGCCTATTTTCACAACCAAGTTGGGTTGTTCGTCAAGCCATGGCATGCAGGCTTCAATCCCTCGGAGGAGCTTCCGAATCGTGTTCCGGTGTGGGTTCGATTGCCCAGATTTCCAATTGAATGTTGTCGTGAGGATGTTCTGCACATGCTTGCTTTGATGCTTGGGAAGCCAGTGGGGTCTTCGACACAAACCCTAGGTAAGAAAGTAATGACTTTTGCTCAAATTTGTGTGGAAATTGATTTGAGTAGACCTTTGCCAGATGCTTTGGATATGTGTGTGGGTTCCCATTCTTGGGTGCAGCAATTGGATTACGAGACCCTTCCTTTCTGATGTCGCCTCTGTCATGAATATGGTCACCTGCTGCGTAGATGCCCAAAGGCTAAGCCTATGGTGCCTTAGCGTCCACCTCCTCCTCGTAACACCCCTAATGCTGATAAGGGGAAGAATCTTGTGTCTGTCGAGGGAGTAGATGCTGAGGGTTATGTTCCTGTTAAGGCTCGTAACTGAAATAGAGGTCAAAAAAGGACTTTGATGGAGAGACAAGATGAGGATACTTTTAACAGGTTTGAGGTCCTGGATGATTTGGGTCAACAGGAAGTTAATCCAAGGTTAATAAGTGTGGATTCAAGTGTGGTGGGTTCTGGCTTGGAGGATCACACTTCCATTACTCCTCCTGCTCCACAGGAGGAGTCTGTCATGCATATGGTCACTGATGTGTAGGTTGGGGCTCAGGTGTTGTCAGATCCAAATGTTGAGTTGGGGAAGGGGGATGGAGGCACTTCCTTTCCTGCGCAGAATGTTGGATTAGATGTGGCTAAAAGTAGTAAGCCTTCTCCTCAACTGGGCATTTTGCAAAAGGATGGCAAGAAGGGGGGTCGGAGAAAATCGCTAAACTTGGCAGGAAGAAAGATTTGGAAAAGATTAAGATGATGGGGGAGACTTTGGTGGAGTCAGGGTCTGTCAAGACCCTGGATTCTCATTTTTTGACTCCTTTTAAATGATCATTATTTCATGGAATTTAAGGGGCTTGAATAGTGGCCCTAGACAAAAAGTTGTTCGTGAGTTGGTAAGAAGTCATTCTCTTGATGTTCTTTTTCTTCAGGAGACCAAGTTATCTATTGAGTGCATGATGGGTTTAGTGCCTAAGTTGTGGAAGAATGGTCAATGCCAGTGTATTAGGGCTCAGGGATCCTCGGGGGGTGTGGCTTGTTTCTGGATCCCTCGGAAGATTCAACCTTTGTGGTGGTTATCCTTCAAGTCCTCTTTATCCATGGTTGCTTTGTGTTTTGAGTTGGGAGAGTCTATTATTTTCTCCAATGTTTATGCACCTGTTGAGTTCCAGGGTAAACTTTTATGGAAAAATATCCGTTTTGTTCGTAGCCTATTTCCCTATCAGCCATGGATCATTGCAGGTGACTTTAATGCTATTACTGAATTAGCTAAGAAACGGGGTGGTATTGCAAGACTGGAGCCTTTTGTGTTGTTGTTTCAGGACAATATATCAGCTCTCAATCTTGTTGATATCAAACCTAGCAATGGTCAGTTTACTTGGAACAACAGAAGGGTGGGTGACAGTTGCATTGCTGAACGACTGGATCGTTTCATGGTCTCCTGCTTTTGGGTCGGGGGAATGTGGTCTTCTAGTTTTGAGATATTAGATTGGAGAGGTTCAGATCACTGGCCTATAAAGCTAGTTATCTCTTCTACTCGGGTGCCTTGAACGCCAACCTTCAAATTCTAGCTAATGTGGTTACGGGACCCTAACCTTTATGGATGTGTTGTTGAATGGTGGAGATATGGTAGACCTACTTATGGTACTACAATGTATAATTTTGCTAAGCTCCCTCAATATGTTAAGTATCAGCTTAAACGGTGGAACTGACAATGGTTTGGAAACATTTACCATGCGAAGCTTGCTGCACAAGCTGAGTTGAATGGTATTACTAGGTTGATTAGGGAGGATGGGGTGTTTGAGGATTTGTTGCGGGATGAGGCTAGGGAATTGAAAGCTCTGGAGGAGTGGGAGCTGAGGGAGGAGATCTACTGGAAACAAAAAGTTTGGATTGAGTGGCTTCAGGAGGGAGACAAGAATATTGCCTTCTTCTTCAATTCGGTGAAGGACATGCGTCATGGTAATTCTATTTCGGCTTTGGTGACTAATAGGGGAGAGGTTATTTCTTCTACTCACGCTATCTCAAATGAAGTTGTCCAGTATTTTGCTTCTTTATTCAGGGAGGACTCACAGGGGGACTCGGTTGATGAGGCTCAGGTCCTCTCTTGTATTCCTTCTTTGGTCTCTTGGGAGATGAAGGAGCATCTTATGAGTGATATTTCGCTGGAGGAGTTGGAGAAGACTATTTTTCAGATGAAGAAGGGTAAAGCTCCTAGTCCAGATGGTTTCCCGATTGAGTTCTTCCAGGAATTTTGGGAGATTATCAAGCTGGATTTATTGGCAGTCATTCAAGAGTCTCAAAAGAATAAGCAAATGCTTCAGGCCCTAAATTCTACCTTCCTTGCTCTCATCCCCAAGGGTGATGGGGCTGATTAGTTAAGTCAATTTCTCCCCATTTCTCTTTGCAATATTATTTATAAAATTATCTCTAAGTTGATTGCTGATAGGTTAAAAAAGTGGCTTACGCTGTTGATTTTTGAGGAATAGAGTGGTTTTTTGGCGGGCCACCAGATTTTGGATGGGGTGGTTATTGCTACAGAGACTATTCATTCTATGGCCAACTCCAAAGATAAGGCTATGTTCATCAAGCTGGACATGGCTAAGGCTTATGACAGAGTTCAATGGTCCTTCCTCTGAAAGGTTCTGGGGGCCTTTGGTTTTGAGGAGGAGTGGATACGTTGGGTTATGAGTTGTGTGACTTCGGTTTCTTTCTCTGTTTTGATTAATGGGGAGCACTTTGAACTCTTTGGTGCTTCTCGAGGTTTACAGCAGGGTGACCCCCTCTCTCCTTACTTTTTTCTTCTTTTGGTGGAAGGTTTGGGACAATTGATAAAAAGGAATGTGGAGGGGGGCCTCATTCAGGGATGGCAATGGGGAGGTGGCTTACTAGTGCAATCTCACTTATAGTTTGTGGATGACACTGCTTTGATGGGCATGGCTACTATTAGGGAGGCTTATAACATGCCCAAGGTGTTGGATGTTTATCTTGCTGCATCAGGCCAGTTAATTAATGAGGGCAAGTCTTCCATTTTTTTCTTCAATACTCCGAACTCCATTCAGAGGAGAATTGCTCATATTCTCATATTTTAGATTGGGGATCTCCCGCTGACCTACCTTGGGATTCCTATTTTAGTTGGTAGGCAGTCTAGGGATTCTTGGCAGGCTATTCTAGAAAAATTATGTCTCAAAGTCACTCATTGGACCCTTCGCTGGCTATCTTTTGCGGGTTGGGTTTAGTTGCTCAAATTCGTGGTTCAGGCTCTCCCTCTTTATAGGTGTATGATTCAAGTGGCGCCGATGGGTTTTGTTAGGGATCTTGATTCCTTAGCAAGACAATTTTTATGGGCTAGTAATTTATTGTCCTCCAAGTGGAGTCTTGTTAGATGGGATATTGTTTGTAGCCCAAAACAATTTGTTGGTCTTGGGTTAAGGCAATCGTTGTTGTCAGGTACAGCCCTGACTGCTAAATTGTATTAGTGTTGGTGTGTGGAACAAGACTGGGTGTGGGCCAGAATTTTGTCTCAGAAGTACTATCCAGGGATTCCTCAAAGTGATATCCCTCATTACAGCTTGACGGGTAAGGAATCTATGATTTGGAATACTCTCAAGAAAGGGGTTGTGCTCATTAGGGGTGGCTTATTCTAGATTTGCAAGAGTGGGTCTGAGGCCCATTTTTGGCATGATGCTTGGGATGGTCACCCTCCCATTGTTTCTTAGTATCCTCATTTGCTTACTTTGTGCTAGAGGTTCTATGAAGCTGGATGGTTGAGGGTGTGTGACTTTAAGTCTCTTTCTTTTCAGGGGCAGTTGGTGGAGGCGAGATGGAAGAATCCTAAGGAATGGCCTGTTGCTAGTATGGAGGAGGAGTGCGCTGAGCTTCATTACATTCTTTCTTGTTGAAGCTATAGCTCCCTCGTGGATGAGGATGTGTTGGCTTGGTTTCCTAATCCCAAGGGTGCTTACACCGTTTCTTCTAGGTATCAAGAGTTGCTTTCCCAACAGATTGAGGGGGTGGAGATTCATTGGTGGAAGAAAGTTTGGAATAAGTTTTCTTGGCCAAAGTGTAATTGCTTTATTTGGACTTTGGCTTGGAATAGGTGTTTGACTTGGGATAATATCTGAAAGAGAGGTTTTTTAGGCCCTTCTAGGTGTGTTCTATGTGGGTGTGGGGAGGAGGACTCTCCTCACTTGTTCTTCCATTGTCCCTTCACCTTACAGCTCTGGCATTTCTGGTGGAGTGTTTGGAAAAGGCCTTGCTTTCATGCCTCCTCCCTGGTGGAGTTTTGGAATAGTCTGGGGAGGCCCCCCTCCTCGGCCTCTTTCTTGTAGGATGTTTGGTATGTTGGTCCCATATTTCTGCTTTGGCAAGTTTGGTTGGAAAGGAATCAGAGAATCTTTCAGGGTGAAAAATTGGGGATTCAACAAGTTTGGTTTAGAATTGTGGGAATGATCTAGGAGATGGTTGAAGCTAAAGGTGAGATTGTGATGCCGTTAGAGAAAGGAGATGCTGAGATGGTTGATCAGTTGGGCATTCAGGGGCTATCTTCGTCATTTGCGTACGTCAGGAGAGGTAGGTGTGTGAAGAAAAAATTTCAAAGGATGGGGAGTTGGTTGCCCCCTCCAGCTAGCTTTCTGAAGATTAATACGGATGGCTCATCTAGGGGAAATATTGGACCCACTAGGATTGGCGGGGTTGGTAGGGATTCTTTAGGATCGGTGGTATTTCTTTTTTCCGCTAATGAAGGGATATAGACTGTCAACAGGATGGAAGGCTTGGCTATCCTCTATGCCTTGAAGCGGGTGTATGCTTTAGGGTGGCATAAGGTTATTTGTGAGTCTGATTCTCAGGTCTTGGTCAATTTACTTCATGAAAAGAAGATTTTTGATGTTAGCTGGCAGTTGGCTATGATGGTGCAGCAGCTATTACAGGTTAGCTCTTTGATGGAGTCAGTATCTTTTGTCCATATTCCAAGGGAATGGAATAGGGTAGCTGATTGTCTGGCCAAATGGGCGTCAGAGAATACAGATGGTGGGAAGATCGATGGGTGGGAGCAGGTTTCCCGTGAGTTATGTCAGGATTTGGAGAGGATTCTTGTTGAGGATGGGAGTGGTATTGGGAAAGGGTGATTTTGTTCCTAGCTTTTTTGGTGGTTTCTATTGGTTCCTGGGGCTTTGGCCCTTTGCTACTATGTAATGCTTTGTTCTAATTTTCAATAAAAAATTTACCCCTTTTATTTAAAAAATAATAATTTATATTAGTGGAAAGCTAAAAATCTCCTCTAAAAACCCTTTTCGTTTCATCAATTTTGGGTTAAAAAAAAGTCGTCAGCCACATACCCTACACATACCCATCATATCGCCACTTTTTGGCCCATCATGATCCTGAACATACCTTCAACATCAATATTGAGCTTATCACATATTTCTCCTTACAATAATTCAAAATATTTAAAATAAGCTTCTTTCCATAATTATTTCCTCTCCATCATTTCTATATTTTGGTCATCAATATGTCAACATTTTTTCAACATGGCATGGTATACATCCATCAACATGATGCTATAGAGCACTTAATCTTTGTAGGATACACTATTGAAGATCATTTATTGTGTTCATCCACAATCACTAAATATCATTTTTCTAATAAAAATTATTATAAAGATTGGGATGAGAAATACTCTTCAATCCTAAAATTTCCACTATTTTTATAGAAACAATATTACCTAGAATTTCACTATTAGCATGATGACCTTGAAATACATTCTATTGGACTTATTATATCAAATCCTTGTTATCCTATCATAGCTTCAATAGTACTATGATTGCCATGATTATCTTTGTATTCTCTAGATCTTAATCTCTCCATTCTCTATATCTTAGACTTTTTGAGGTGATCGACTTATTATTCATTTGGTTACACAATATGGGTGCTTATATCCTTCCTTCTACTTCTCTTAGATCAAATTCATGGAATTAAATTACTTGATGGACAAGATGACCACATTGGAAATAGGTTTCCATGAAATCTTATTCAATGGATTTAAGAATATCCCTTACCATTTTATGGTTTTGTACATTACCATGAATATTTTATAATTGATAAGAAGTACTTTCCTCCCTTCCCTATTAGTTTTATTTCTATTTTATAAAATACATTTTCCACCTCTTCCTCTTGTATTTTTATGTTTATTTTTGTGGAGCTACATGTTTTCCTTTAGAAAATAATGGTAATCTTTTTCTACTATTAAAAATCCTCAACATTCTAGTTCCTCTTAGATATTAAGTCTCATATTATATTATTTTTTATAATTATTTTGTGTAATTTTTGATATCGAATTGATTTTGAATAGATGTTGAAGTTTCTTCAAATTATCTAATGTGTAATCTCTTGACAAGAATTTTGACTATCAAAGTTGGAAATCATTTGCTCCTAATGATAAATATTATCCTTTCCATTTCTTTATTTTAAAATCTACTTCTAACTCCTTCCACCATAGTGTGGTATATCCTTTAAGGTTTATTTTGGAAATCTTCACCTTCTATAGGTCTCTAACTTCCTCAAACATGAAGTAATCTTCCATTTCTATAATCTAGTTAATCACCTCTTCTAGATTTAAAAATATATAAAAATAAAACACCTCCATACATGTACCTTTTCTAATTCCTAAGATGACCAAAAATGTCTCCTTAGTGGTATCCATGTTCCAAATTTTAAATCAATATTCACTTTCATCCTCACATTTTTCCTTATCTTGTAAATGTCTAGGAATTTATCCATAGAAAAATCTTCTATGTTGATCTTCATCCAACTCATAATCTCATTTTCACCATATTTAATCTTGTTACTTCACCTAATCTGCCTACCATTTTGATGACTTGGGCTTGGCCTCTATTATTAACTCTTCTTCATGGAATTATTGAGTATAGTTCAAACAAAATCTATTGATATAATTATGGGTTACACTGTGAACACATATTAAGCACTTAGACCCTTAAAGGATTTCAAATGGATTAGCATTTCACAAGAGAAAATATTGATCTTATATGACTTGATGGATGCAAGGTTTGATAACCTAATTTATAAGGATGTCAAATTGAATATGGAATACAAAAACACACTTATGCAATGAATAATACACACAAAGATTAGATGGAAAAATGATAATATACAAAAATTATAGAGATGACTTCATTACATATGGAATAGATTTGAACAATTGTAGAAAGCATAAGTGATCTATATATACATTTTGTAAAATTACTAACCATGTCAATAGAATTTTTTTTTACAATACCAAAATAATTTTTATTTGTAAAAAACCAAGTTCTAAATAGAATATTTTTAAATTTCCTATATATTCACAATAGCTTTAATAATTCTCGTAAGTGAGATGTTAAGAACACACCACTTTTAATGCAAATAGATATTTTTTTTAAACATCACTCTATATCTATGTTGTCATTGTGCTAACAAGGAATTCATAAAATTGAAATCCTTGGTGTGGATGAGAGATGTGAGAATTCAACTACACTAATATCCTCATAACATATGAAATATCCTCATAACATATGTTCATAAGACACAAATTTGACATTCAAAAGATTTAGAATTTCAATTGAAGACTATACATGAGAAAGGAATCCTTCTTAGACAAATAAATAAAATATTTAAAGATTCCATATTTAGTCTTGACTTTGAAAAGAACAAACATGATTTAGAAAACTTCTTCGTTAAGATATGGTCTAGTTGTCATTGTTTAATTCAGATTGTAACATAGCATGTACAATCTCTTACTGTACCATATGTATTTGTGTTTAAAAAAGAAAAAAATCTCATACAAAATATCCTTGATTTATCACTACAGCATTGATAGATCTCCATAAACATATTGAATAAACTATGCATTCTAACTCTAAACATAGACCATCGATCTATAATAGAAAGAACCTCAAAAGTGAAAACATCTTTGTTTGTTGATATAGGATTACACCTTGACTTGGGATACTTCTTCATCAATAAATAGAAAATTCCAAACAAAATTAATCATGGTCAAACACCTACTCACTTGAAAGGAAACATAAAATTTGATAATTCCAAATTTTAAAAATGGATGTTTCCATACTAAATCTAATAAATCTAATTATTAGAAATCTTGCAAAAACAAAAGTGATATTTAAGACTTAAACTCCAAAATAAAATTTAAAATTTAAATAAATAAATAAACAAGCAACATTTAAAAAACAAATATCTCATCATTTTAGACAATACAAGATTACTCTTAACCCTAAGATACCTTGCATTAGGTCAGGTCAATGTCTGTTTCATAAATGAAAAGAAAATATTCATTCAGTATATGCTTTCTCAATAGAAGGGAATACAGTGCATTCATTTTTAAGATTACTTTGCCTAGATTCTTCACATAGCAACAAAAGTACTGATACAACCAAAAAAATAGTTTATCATTTTGAATGGCACAAGATTACTCTTAAGCTTATGATGCCCAGCACCAGATTTAAGGCAATCTAATAAATGGGGAGAAGAATATAATTCAGTGTATACTTTGTCTAGAAAAGAGAGTACAATACAATCGTGTGCTGTTACTTTCTCTCCTGTTCATAGTCAAACGCAGTCCTTTCAAAAGGAATAATGTCATCTATAAAAGTAGCTTACCACAACCGGATGATTGATAATAAAAGTGAAAGTATGAAGAGTCTATTCGAACAAAATTTCTTTCTCTTTCGATTGAACATCATTGTTCTTAAAATTCTATTGGAATTAGACTCTCTTGAAACATTAAATTTAAGTTTTGCAAAGTTCTATTTCTTATTTTGTTTTGAAAAATTTTAAAAGTCTAAGATTGTTGCACTACATTATATTATTTGTAAAATGAAGTTATTATTAGAATGGTCTTGTTGGATTTGGTCATACACCTTTATTTTTTTATCATAAACTCTCAACTTAAATAACCAATTTCCTTTAACTCTTAAACATGCCAAATGTTGTCTCAGATGTATAGCTTGGATAAGATTAGCAATTAATTTCATTCTGCCTATTTGCTCAGTAACGAGCATCTTCTTTGCAGGGAATGTTTTGAGGATTTTAAAGTATGCTCCTGTAAGATGGGATATACTCATTGGATATACTTCTACAACCACATGTTTTACAGCTTGGTTCAGCTATTATAAAGCTACAGTCCATCAAATCTCCAGACTGTGCAGAGAAAGTGCAGGGAATGATTACAGGGGGATTTTCCTTTGGCAGAAACCATTCAAGCCTTCAACTGACAATGTCTGTGCCTTTCTGGATTCTCTGCCAAAGGAAAATTGCCCTGCCATCATTCATTGGAATACAATATGATATATACAATATCTATATAGTGTTCTACTACATTTGGATATTTTTTTCTATCTTTCATAATCTTACTATGCCTTATTCATATTTGCTTTAATATTTAGCAGCATTCTTAAAATTTAATAGGTTTGATAAGCTTATCATATAGAGCAGGAGCATTGATGTTAAGTGAGTGTAACTTATCTCCCGCATTGTAGTTTTATTTAGTAAGAGTTAATAGATTGATAGTTTTCAACAACTTAAAGGACCCAAAATTCTGACAGGTTGCACTTTTGGTTAGTTAGTAATTAGTTAGAATTATATACAATGTTTTATTTAAATTAGTTTTATCTAGTTTTTTGATACGCAGTTTCCTCTTCACAGATATAGCAGGTGGGGGTATACATATTTATATTGTTTATGATCTTTATTGTTTGTTATTTACATTGTTACTCTCTTATTGGATAGGAGAGCTATTATAAAATTCCAGATGTACAACAGTGAAGATTTTCTATTGGAAGTGTAGACTACTTGTTTAAATAAATTGCAACAGTGTGAGGTATGGCTGCTGAGAAATAATAATTCAACAATTGGTGGTCAGAGGAGAAACGATTGAAGGAGCCGTTTGAAGCTTGTGCAGCCCTGGCATTACAGATATAGCAGTCACCATTGTTAAGGCCAAACAAAAAGCAAGTTCTTGCTGTAGTTTTTTTGGGACATTTTCACTCTTATTAAAAATGCGTTTAAAATTTAAAAAGTTAGTTCATGAAGCCCTTGCCAAAGTTTTTTGGCAATATGGTTTGACATATGCAAGAGTTTATCTTGAATCTTCAAGAACAAACTTGTGCAATGAATACTACACAAAAGGTTTTGATGGAAACAATGATCTAGTACAAAAAAAAAATCAGAAATAGCTTCATTACAATCGAACATGCTAAATAATAATCAAAACACGAGAAATCTCTCTATGCACATTGTAAACATACAAATCATGTTGATCCAAAGCTTCTTTACAATGCAAAAGACTATGCATTTGTAAACATCGAAGTTCTCAACAAATTTATTAAAATACCCCATATATTATGATAACCCTCAAAACATGAAACTTCTTACAATCATATTATATTTGTTCAAATTGGATTAAAACATGAGTGGGATATTTGCGATACACTACATTTCATATTAAGTGACATATTTTCTTCTTTTATGTTGGCTTCCCCTCGTCTGTGTTGAACGGCAGTGCTTCTGCGGCCGATCTGCAAGTGACTGGAATGGCCATTGCAGGTGGTCAGGGCAGCTATGGCCCTGTGTCTACGGTGTCTGGCGGAAGGAACTTTTATGGGTGTCAGCTCTATGGCCAAAGCCAAGAAGTTTGCGAGTCCCAATAATGGGTCTTTTGGCGGATTTATCTCTATCAGGAATGCTATTTCAGTGAAGCTGAAAGATGAAAAAGTAGAAGAAATTGAGGAGGTTGCTGCTGACCTTTCCCTTTGTGGGGTGATTTGTCGGTTCAAAGGTTTTTTGCCTAACCTCCCTCAGTTGCATTCCTGGATCTCCAGCGAATGGGAGCCTTTAATTTTGGGTAAAGTTCATATTTATCCCTTGGCTAAGGGATTTTTTGCAACTAAATTTGACAATGCTTAGGACAGAAATGTTATTTTGTGTGAAAAAAAATTTAGCTGTGAAGATAAATATTTTATGATGATCAAACCTTTGGCACTCTAATTTCAACCCTGTTTTTGAAACTTTTAACAAATTCCCGATTTGGGTTAGATTGCCCAATCTCCCCCTTGGCATGACTCTCCTCTAGAGGAAGTGGGTGATGCCCTTGGTGATTTTTTGATGGTGGATGATGAATCTTCTAACATTCTTCATTCCACCTATGCTCGCATACTGGTTGAAATAAATGTTTCAAAAGGGTTGCTTGTTAGGTCCTACTTATATCTTCTAAAGGCTCTTGGGTCCACTCTTTGGATTATGAAGGGATACCCTTCAGATGTAGATGATGCTTCAATACTGAACATGCTGCTGCACATTGCGGATTTGAGAAAAAAGCAAAGACAACTACTTGGTGGAAAGGTGCTTCTCAACAACATTATACTGTTGAGAAGAAAGTTGATCAGAATATGAGTTTTTCAGAGGTGGTTGCTTCTGAATCACTGGGTCTTGGGATACCCCCTCTGGTTGTCTCAAATGGCTGGGTCACTAGGGAAACCCCTATTGAGTCAAAGACTACCATTTTAGGTGAAAGTGCTTCGACTTCCATTTTTGGTGGCTCTTCAAAAAAGTCTTTATCTGTGCAAAGGAATCAAGATGAAACTCCAAATAATTTGGCTACTAGCTTTCATCTTCATGAAAGTAGTGAGCTGGTTTGGCATGGTAAGGTGGCACAAGTGGAAGAAGGTTGGATCACAGTTAAAGGAAAAAAAATATAAATCCTCTAAGCCTTCTTTCAACATGATTCTCTGCTCCCACAAGAAAAGTGTAAAATGTAAATCTTGGATGGTTTTGTTTTGGAGCTGGTCTTTTTCGCTAGCTGCATGTTTTCTTTTTTGTAGCCTTGCTCATTTTGTTAAAGGGTTTCAGGTCCCTTCAAAATCTATTTTTTCATTTATCAAAAACATTATTTAAGATTTGTTTTCTAATTAAGCCAACAAAGGATACACAAAATTTCAATTCTTGGTGTGTAGGAAATTAAAGTTTACATAATAAATTAAATGTTGGATTAGTTAGTTGTGTGGGAAGTTATTTTCATAATGGGGAAATAATGATTTTATAAAACCAATGTATTGAATGTAATATGAGACAAATGACTATTACAAAATCACTCTTTAATTTTGTTTGCAATCTAAATCTTTAACATTTCTCTTCTATATTTGTTGCTCTACATTGATATCAGAGTACCAATTTAATCATATGGGATGAATATAAACCCTTGATATGGATTGTGTGATAAGGTGTCAATTTAGACATAAAGCAAATGTTTGAAGCTACCTGAAGGTCTATATTTTTATAGGGTGTAGCATTTAAAACTAGTGTGTTATCCCTCTTTCCTTCAATTTGTTATAAGTGAGAAATGTGAAAATACAATATCCTGAATATGGTGAAAGAGTGAAGAGATGATTGTGTAGATTGTTAAGGAGTTTGCAATTGTTAGTAGCAACCTACAACCAAATGGAACTTCCTAAAGGAAAATCATGAATCATTATTAGTTAAATCACACCATTTAATTATAAAAAATGGCAAATGATATTTTAAAGAAAATTTGCAACCACTTTCATTTGTTTATTTCATTAAAATCAAGGTATGTTCTAGTATTAATGGCCTCTTTGGTGTCTTATAATAAGAAAGTTAATATCAATTTATGTTAAATAAATATAGAGTGATAAGTGGCTAGATTGACTTTATTTAAAATGGAGAAATCATATGTTATTTCAATGTTTGAGGGCCATGAATTCCATACATGGCAAGTCAAAGTGTAACTAGTTTTAATAGAAAAATTATGGATTATTGCTAATGGAATTATCATAAAAACACAAGATGCAAAGGAAGCATTAAAATAGGTAGAAAAATATCATAAAGATACATCATTGATTGGTCTCAAATGCATATTTATATCATATTGATTTCATAAAAAACTTGAACGAATTATGGGAAGAATTAATTCATTATATGGTTCACAAGCTTCAAGTGCAAATATGAGAAGGAAGTAAAAAAATGAAAGTTGGTTTGAAAATGAAAGAGGGTGATAGTATTGTTCAACATATTAGTATATTTTTTTCTCTACTCAATCAACTTGTTGGAATAAAATGTACATTTGATGATGTAGATGCCAAAGATTTTTTTATTAAATAATATGCCTTCAATTTTTTATAATATTATATTTACTTTAAACAAATTTAATCTGAGTCTAAGCTTAGAAAATGTGATATCCTACTTGATTGATGAGGATAAAAGTGTCACTAAAACTCACTCAATTATGGGGGAAACTACTTTTTTTATCAAAAGGAAGAAAAATTTTCAAAAAAAATGAATAATTTCAAATGCTTCTATTGTAATCAAAGATGACACTTTCTAGTGAATTACATTCAATGTGCTAGAGATATTACTAGTGGAAAATTAAAAATAGAAAATAATTTAATGCAAACAAAAATGAGGGAGAAAGATGTAATTTTGCAATGTGTGATCGATAATCTCCTCACAATGAAAATGAATACGTATATATTCTCTAAGTATTAAATAAGTGGGATTAGAGGCTAGAGATGATGAGGGCCACATCGCCCAAAACCCACAGAAATCACAACAATAGATACCAACACAGAAGATGTGAGACAGAAAAATGACCCATTTTCAATTATTTTCAGAAAATGAAATTACAGATTCAAAGCTTACATGCTACAGCCTCATGGGCTTGATTCATTAAAACAAAATTCAACTCTAAAAAGAAAATCTACTATTCGGAGCCACAATCTACACTATCAGGGCCACCTTCTACAACTCCCTCATATCCATTTTTATTTTATCCAATAACCACCTAGAATGTTCTAGAAAGGGAAAATTTCTCTTTTGTTTTGGCACCAAAAGTCTCGTTGTTTGATTTCTGGCCTAGGAAGAAAATTTAATGAAATTCACTTTTTAGAGGGTCAACTTCGCGAGGCCGTAACTTTTGATTCAGGTGTCTAATTTGATATTATTGCATATCATTGTAAAGCTCTCGACGAGCTCTACGACACACAAACCCACCATAGGCCGATTCAACCACTTTTTGGGCTATTTTGAGGCCTCCAAATTTTTATATCTAAATTTGAAGATGCATTGGAAAAATTTCCCGAGATGGAAACTTTAATTTCTCCCAAACCATGCAAGGTATTGAGGTAATTCTTTTGTGACCGAAAATGTTTTTCAGCTCTAGTCCTTGGGGTAAATTTTCACGTCCATCTAATCTTGTTTAGGCCAACTTACTAAAAATAGTAGGTTCTCATTTTTTCACTATTTTGACACCTGATAGTCTTATACCCCTTAAGTTCCATCATGGGACTCAAAACTACTAAAAAAATAAAGAATTTTTTTTTTGGCCATGCAAGATTGCCCTGCACCGCTAGATGCTCCTGCATCAGACACCCAAGGTAATTTAAAAAGTGACCCTGTCACTTCACAGGAGTTAAAGGGAAACCAAGATGGTTAAACTCGGCCTCGGACAACCATGATGAATCTTGAGTAAAGGAGAATCTTACATGGTCCAAAATTCTTCAACTTTAACTTGTTGTATGTTCCAACTGGAAACCTTTCTTTTCGCAAATGAACCATGAAATCATCTCCTACTTGGAACTCCTTATACCTCCTTTTTTGATCTTCTTGAGCCTTATATTGTGAGTTCATATTATTGATATGTTTCTTCACCTCTTCATACAAATTATTCAAGTGCTCAACAAAATATTTAGCCTCAACACTACTCTTCTCCCCCTTATCCATCTTTCTTAGTTCAGAAGTAGTTCTTGGACTACTTCCATATACAATCTAGAATGGTGATTTATTAGTGCTCCTATTGACAAAATTTTTGTAAAAAAATTTTTCCTGTGGTATAATCAAATTCCATCCCTTGGGCTTATCTCCAACTAAGCATCTTAGCAAGTTGCCCAAACTCCTATTCACCACCTTTGTTTATCCATCAGTCTATGGATGGTGTGCAGAACTGAACTTCAAATCTATCTTCAACTTCTTCCATAATGTCCTCTAGAAATAACCAACAAATTTGGTATCTCTATCTAAAACTATACTCTTTGGTAAACCATGTAGTCTCGCCACCTCTCTTAAAAACAACTCTGCAACATGAACAACATCACTAGTCTTATGAAACAAAATGAAATGTGCCATCTTTGAAAGTCTATCCACCACCACAAATATGGAATCATGCCCTCTATGTGTCCTTGGCAATCCAAGAACAAAATCCATGCTAATATCTTCCCATGGACTCTCAGGTATAGGTAATGGTGGATACAATCTAGTATTTTGACTTGTTCCTTTCACCATCTAACATACTCTGCAACTTTGTACAAACTTCTTCACATCTTGTTGTAACTATGGCCAATAATAATTCTCACTGACAAGAGCAATGATCTTATCTTGACCAAAATGTCTAGCCAATCCTCCACTATGCTTCTCCTTGATTAGATTCTCTCTCATAGAACTCCTTGGAATGCACAATTGGCTTCCTCTAAATAGCATCCCATCTTGGATTAAGAAATCCAACCATCTTGTCCTATCCAATATAACAGGTTCCAAACAATCCTTCCAAGCTTCTGCAAAGTCTAGATCTTCTAGATACAAACTCTTGAACTCATTGAACCCAACAACCTCTATATTCATCTCTATCAACAATTTTTTCTTTCTACTTAAGGCATCTGCAACTTTGTTTGACCTTCCACTCCTGTGCTTCAAAAAAAAAATATAACTCTGTAAACACTCAACCCATTTTAAGTTCCTTTGATTCAACTTTCCTTGACTATTGAGATACTGTAAAGCCTAGTGATCAATATATAAAACAAATTCTTTTGGAAACAAATAGTGTCTCCATTTCTTCAAAGCCTGAACTATAGCATAAAACTCTTGATCATAGACAATATTTCTTCTTAGCATCATTAAGTTCTCACTAAAATAGGCAACAAGCTTACCTTCTTGACTCAAAACTGCTCCTATGGCAATACCACTAGCATCACAATCTACTTGAAGGACCTTATTGAAATCTGGAAGGGCCAAAACAGGTTGCTCTGTAACTTTTTTCTTCAACATATCAAAAAATTTGGCTGCTCATGTGGTCCACTTAAACTCTATTATATCCCCTTTCATCCCTTCAGTTAGAGGTGCACAAATACTACTAAAATTCTTAATAAACTTTCTATAAAAACTTGTTAGACTATGAAATGATCTTACCTCTGTAACACTCCTCAGGGTAGGCCATTCAATGATATCTCTTACCTTCTCTAGATCCATTTTAAGACCCTCTGCTGAGACAACAAATCCTAGAAACACCAACTCTCTCATCAAAAAACTACATTTCTTCAAATTAATCAACATCTTCTCCTCCTTTAGCTTCTTAAAAACTCTTCGGATATGCATCAAGTGCTCCTCCAATGTCTTACTGAAAATAAAAATATCATCGAAGTAAACAATAACAAATTTTCCTAAAAATTCTTTCAATACCTCATTCATAAGCCGCATAAATGTGCTTGGTGCATTGGTTAGCCCAAAAGGCATGACTAACCACTCCTACAAGATCTCCTTGGTTTTGAAGGTTGTCTTCCATTCATCTCCTTCTCTAATCTGGATCTAGTGATATCCACTCTTCCGATCTATCTTCGTGAAGTACTCAGCTCTACTCAAACAATCCATAATGTCATCCATTCTTGGCAAGGGAAATCTATACTTGATGGTGATCTTGTTGATGGCTCTAGAGTCTGTACACATCTACCATTCCCCATCCTTCTTTGGTTCTAGTACTGTAGGTACTGCACATGGACTCAAACTCTCCCTAATCAATCCTTTTCGCAACAACTCTTATACTTGTCTATTCAACTCTTCACTCTTTGTTGGATTCATATGATGAGTTGCTTTATTTGGAAAACCAGCTCCAGAAATTAGGTCCATCAGATGACTAATATTTCTTACTAGAGGCAAACCTTTAGGTAGATTATTAGAAATAATATAGGCTGATGCAAGAAGTTGGGTCCACAAAAAGCTCAAAAAGTGGAAGTGTTTTTGTTGTTTTTTAGAATTTGTCACATTTGGACTAAAAATTTGAGGCACTTACATAACGAATCTTAAAAAAAAATCAGTAAAATGAAATTTAGCATTTTGAATCTAGTTTCCAAATATGTAAATTATTCAAATACCAAGATTATAGAAATTAAATTTTAATAGGGATCTATAAAAACCACTTTTTAAAAGTCTCTATTTTTTTACCCAAATAAAAGTATTTTGATAATTCCTTTTGGGGAAAGAGGGCTAACAACATGAAGATTGATGAGGAAATTTTTTGTAATTTTTTGTTGTATTTTTTTTATTGAATTTTTATTGGCCTTAATTGTTGTTTATAAAAATCAAAGTGTACGGACAGCATAATTGGACCTAAACTAAACATTTTTTGAATCTTTTTCTTTCATTATGTAGAGAATTTTCTGAAGATTTATGCAATATAATTTTTTTTACAAGAAACTTAACCCAAAAAAAGCCTAATATTTCAAGTTTAAGGCCTAGTTTGCTTATAAATTAATTAAAAAATGAAAAACATAATCCAATCTTAATAAAAATTATATATTTGGAAACTATACATCGTTTTCTCTAATGGGTTTTAATTTTATAGATTGATTCAGAAAAAAGTCCATCAACCATATTGCCAAAGTTGGACATTCTTCTTAAATTTGTGTTAGTTTTTTAGTTGTAGGTCAAAGTCTAAGGCTCGGATTTCCAAGCCTTTCCCGAGACTAAAACCAAGGCTACATGTGGGTTGGGAATTAAATTTTTAAATAACGCTTACATGTTAATAAAACATGTGTGCGTTATTTAAATGAAATGCGTACGCATTTCATAATGCATACATGTTTCATAACATGCATGCGGTTCATAGTGTGTATGTGTTATCTATTTACCCGTTGGGTAAAGGTAACACGTATGCTTTCCTAAAATAGAATGCATATGCGTGTTATGTGTATGTGTTTCTTATATAGTGATTTTTCTCAATTTGGAAAATACTGATAAAACATGTTTTTCTTGCAACATTCCTTTTTTGCAATATAGTTTGAAAGCACCATTTTCTATGTTTTTTATTGCAAATTTGTCTTCTGCGGGGCATATTCTATTCAAATTGTTGGAAGAGACAAGTATAGGTTGAATTTTCTGAAGTGGAATCAAGTACAAGAACATTTACAAGAAGATTTAGAAAAAAGAGAACTTTTGGATGTATTCATGGTGTTTTTGTACTTCAAAGTTTATAGAAGAAAGGATCTTCATACTACATAGTTTTATTTGGATATTTGAAGGAGAAGGGAATTTGAAAATAGGTTACTTGAATCATTTTTTTTGTCATCAAAGAGGGTTTGGTAACCATGGGATCAAAGCAAAGACAAAGAAAAAAATATAGAAAGTTCATGACACCCAAAGAAATTCAAGCAAATAAAGAAATGGAGGAAAAAAGACAAAGGGATAGAAGAGAAAGGATTCGTCAAATGAAAAATTTGGAATCATCTAGTTCAATGAATGTAGATGATGCAAATGTGGAGAAGGTGAATATGTAAGAAAATGTAATTATGGAGACAAACCCAACTATGCCTTCAACTTTAACTTTGAATGATATGGATGTAGTACAGGTATGCAAACAAATTTGGGCATGTCTTCGAATCCACCTCCCAATGATATGGAAAATGCACCTATTCAAACAATCTATCTAGGTATGTTTTCAAACCCAAGTCTTGATAATATTGATCTTGCTTGTTTAGATGAAGCTGGATACACCATTGATGATATCAATAATTCTAGGGTTGAAACAATGCAAAAACAAAAAAATGATGAAATTATATCTTATGAGAATGAAATCCCTTTTAAATTTGAAAATGAAAATGAAACCCCTTGTGTGAATGAAAATAAAACCCCTTGTATGGATGAAGGTGAAAAAAATTTTCTTACAGTTGAAAAAGATGTGCTAGATAATCTTCGTGGTAAAGTTTTTTAGAGACAAATTAGAACTTATGGAAATAGAATATATAAAATACTTTTTTATAGAAAGAAATTAGGATTCTAATGTCAACTCATGGTGCAATTGATGAGAATGGAAAAAATGAGAAAAGTGATAAAAAATTTAGGTATTCTTGTAAAACCAAAAAAGAAAGATGATTCAGGAGAACAAGTCATATCTAGTGTTGCTAATGCTATTGATTTTATAGGTAAGAAAATTCAATATAAAGATAAGAATGCAACTCATCGTGCAATAACAATTGCTCTAGTTGATAAAGCAACTTCAAATAAAAGAATGTTAAGCAAGATTAGTAAATTTATAAAAGTAAATCCTAAAACATTGATAAGAACTGCTAAAAGAAGAGAAAGTATTGAAAAGGATCCAATTAATCAATGTTCAAGTTTTAGTGGTAGACTGGACCAAGATTAGACATGAAATTCACTAATGAAATTAAATCTTTAATCGATAAATTTTGGCATAATAATACAAGAGTATCACCTAACATTAGAGATGTCTTAAAATTAAAGGTGGGTTCCAAAATTCATGAACCTCATCAAAGAATCTCTTAGATATGATTCAAACTGAATTATATAAAAAAAAAAAATAGATGCTTCAATCTTACCATTGAATATTAACATAAGTCAAAGATCATTCGAAAAGTGTAAACCTTGGTATGTTAGAATTAATAAGTAATGAATCTCTTGTTGTTGTAAGACTCATGTACAATTTCATTATTATTATATGATAGTTTTCGATATATACGATGCACTTTGCATGCAAACCAAATTATGCAGGACATTTGTGGTATTAATATGCCACCTGAAAGAATCAAAGATTTTATAGTAGGTTTGTTTTGTGAACCCTCTAATGGAAACTTATTTTATTTAAAATCTTGTATTTCTAGAGAATGAGATAGATGTGGTAACTTTTCATTATTAGGAGAATGTATGCATGAAAGTAGTTTAGATGAATTTGGACAACAATTAGTGGATGTAAATGTGTTGTAGAAAAATGGACCCTTTGCTTGACATGGAATCAATTCATGATAAAATGGACTTAATGAGGTCTTAATCTAGTGTTGTGAGGAATTTTATGCATCCACACTAGGTCTTGGACCCTTGCAAATCGAATAACATGCTTTTAATGACATCTTGTAAAGGTGTTGTAAATTCTTGTAAAGGACTTTCACACTTTTCTAGACTTAATTAACCTATTTCTCCCTAATACAACATTATAAAATGTGTTTAATAATAACATTATTACATCAATCTAGAAGGTTTCTAAAATAAATTTAATGTTAAATTAGTGTTGTAGTGTGTCTTGCACATTCACATTGATTTTTGTACCTTCCTAGGCTATGTGGGCCTCATTTTAGTGTTGTAAAGTGCATTTAATCACACTTTCACATTGATTTATATGTCCCAAGCCCTATTTTACATTTACATCATCACTAATAGTCCCATATTAATCCATATTGTGCATCTTGAGGCTTAAATTGATCAAACACCCAATAAGGATGCATTTTAGACCTTATTTCCTTATTCCTTGGCATTTGAGTTGTCAAAATAGCCCATGTGGAACCCATTCACCATGCATGGTGAATCAGTCCCATACAAGTGGGACCCAATTTCCATGTGTGGCGAATGAGTCCCATTTGGCCCAATTTTAACCTTTGAGCGGGAAAAAAAGTGAAATTTGATTTTAATTTTGCTTCATGTTGGCCTGTGATGAGGTATTAATGGGTTACTAAGGAACATGTGTGTATAAATATGTGTTTTTCTCCTCATTTTGACATCTCTTATTCATCTCTTATCTCTCATCATTCATTCATCCATAAATCTTTCATCTCAAGTCAAGCAACTTAGGGTTTTATCATTGCAAGAGAATAAGAAATCTCCTAAAGACATTTAAGGGCTGAATCTTCCTCCATTGCTGTAGAAATCCAAGATAAACATCATGGAAAGGTAATCCATTCCATTATTGCATGTTTCATTCCATTATTTCATCATTTTGGTTTAATTACCTAAAAGGGGTTTGACCAAGGCAAACCCCCATGCCCTGACATTCAACATCTCTTCTTCTTGTCTTGTGTGTTTGCAAATTTAGATCTTTTCAAAGTTTGGAAATCATTGAAGATCAAGTTGAAAGTCATTCAAGTCATCCCTTCATCATTCAAGTCAAAATATCAACAAAGATTCACTTTCAGACCCGAATCCAACAATTTCAGAAGCCAACACCTGTAGGAAGCAGAAGTGCAGATCTAGTTCCACATAATCAACTCCTGAATTTGTTGATTCCTATAGGTGGATTAATTCACCACCCATGGTGAATGAGTCCCATCTATAGGCCTGAAAAGTGGTTTTGTCATAATTTATCTCTTGGCAGTCAAAAACTTGTTTCCTAGACTTTTCATCATAAGCAAGACTAATTCTCCATGCATGGAAAATAAGTCTCATTGACCATTAACAGTGAACTTTGGAACATTCCATAACCATCCAGCAATAGTAATATGCCTCCAGGTGCATTCTGTTCAGTTTCATCAATTTTTTTTCATTTGTCTAGGTTTCTAGTTCATATTTGCAATCAACACTATGTTTTCTAGCATTTTGGATTAGATTAAGTTTATATTCACTTATTTTCATTTGTAAGCATTCAAACATATCCACACACACTTCACATCTATTTTCTATTCATCCTTACATTAATCTTGATTGAAACAGTGTGCATTTTGGTCCATCTTTCCCATTTTAGGTGAAAAACCCTAAAAAAGAGCAAGGAAGGATTAGGGTACCAAAATCCTTCATTTCATTTTGGTGAACCTACTGTTTGAATCCCCTCTTTTTTATTTTGGAGTCCATCAATCATTCTAGAGTTTCTTGCATTTCATTTTGCATTAGTTAGCTTGCATTCTAGAGTTTCATCTTTGCATGTGTAAAAGTGCATAATAGGTTCATTTTTGCATCTTTAATCATTAAAAAGTTCTGAAATTCTTCATTTTTCACTTGGGTCTACATTATAGCACTCGGAATTCATAAAAATCAATCATAAATTTCTGAAAATTTTGCAAAAAATCCATACTGGGACTCATTCACCACCTTGGGCGAATCAGTCTCTTCTAACCCCTAAAACAACCTTTTATAGGGCTGAAAACCCTATTGTTGGGCTTTTGTTTGGTGCCATTTCATACCTATATTAGTTAGTTGCATTTGTGTAGCATGCATTTCATAAAATCTATCCTTAATTAGCTCATTTCATGCATGGTTTCCATTTCATGTTTGCATTCTCATCTTGTTACATATCATAATCAGTCAATTGTCACCTTTGAAATCTAAAACATTATTCTTCATTTGCATCTTTTCTTTCACATTGTTACATTTCAATATTGTAGATTAATCATTTCATCATGTTTTCATTACAAAATTCTATAGTTCTCATGTTGCATGTTCTCTTTTTAGATATTATTGCATGTTGTAAGCAACTTTTGTTAAAATCATATGAATATGAGGTCCTTTCCCCTCTCTTTTTGTTTGTCATAGATCCCTCTCCTAGTTTACCTTGTGGATGAGGTTCATTTAGCGAAAGAAACCTTGGATAATCATAACACTTACATTTGTTCTTCTCTATTATCTCTCACACTTGTGAATCAAATATTTTAGTGCTAGAAGAACCAATTCATGAGAGTTATGACAATCTGAGTTATTTCTCTCCTCTTACCTCTCCTATTAGACATAGCATTACTAAAGAAGAGGACAAAACACTAAGTAATCATGACAATCACACAACACAACATGACTATGAGACCATAGATTCATCTCCCAACTCCTCCCCTATTTGTGAGAATGTTTTTTGGAGTAATCATGGCAATCACATTATTTGTGAGGGGGATATGTTGACATTAGATGCTCAAATCTTTAAGACCTATGACAATCCTCTTTATTTTTCTTCCCCTATTTTGGAGGACATTATTGGACAAAGGAAGGTAATCAAAGATAATCATGAGAATCTTCTTGCTCCCTTTCCTAATGTTTCCCCCATCCAAGAACACATAATTAAACAAAAGGATCCAATCATTGAAAAATAAGAATGTGAACTGCTACTTTGTACATTTCAACCTTAGATGAACATATTACAAGCTCTCCTAGTAGGGAAGATAATATGGAACAAGAGAATGAGACATTACAAGCACCAAATGATTGCATAAATTCTTCCCCTACTCAAACACATTCAACCATTCATAATTCCTTTGGTTGTGATGAAGTTATTTTGGATGAACCAAACCTTAATTGTCACAAACATGTGGTTTTTTGTTCTCCTATGAACTCTCCTTCTAGGGAGGATATTATGATCCAACACAAAGATAACATGCCCTTCAAAGACAATGAAGCCTCTCACTTGTTATAGGATGTTAACAATATTCAACCTCACTACACCCTTTACCCACCCTCACATAAAGTCCATCCTTCCAATAAACCTCACTACACCCTTTACCTACCCTCGTATAAACTTCATCCTTCCAATAAACCTCGCTACACACTTTACCCACCTTCGCATCCACTTCATCCTTCTAATAAAGCTCACTACACCCTCCACCCACCTCAAACTAATGTATCACAACAACTGAGTTATAATTTATCATTGCTCATACATATAATACTCAAAATAATCTGCAACCACTGCAACCAATCCCACCCTCTTTACCTTTACCCAATCCGCCTAGCGCTCCTTATTACATCCCACATACAAAGGAGTATGATCTTGTTGAACAATTAAAGAATACTCCTACAAAGATTTCCCTTTAGGATTTACTTTAGAACTCAGCAAATTACAAAAAAATTCTTCAAATAGCCTCAAAATAAATCACAATTCCTCCCGGTACAACTTTGAATGATGTGGCATCTCTCATCCACAAAAACAATCTTGACATTATTTTTCATCAACATGAGCTCCCTTCTTTGGAGTTGTGTAAACAACATGATTCCTTTATGATAATTGCTTGATTCAATCACATAGGTATCAAATGCACTCTCATAGATAATGGTTTTTCCCTTAATGTGTGTACTATGAGTCTCCTTGATTTATTACATGTTGACAGATCACAAATAATACCTGATTCTATCTCTATTCAAGGATTTGATAATACAAAAAAGAAACCGATCGGTGCAATCACTTTTCCTATTACGGTTGGGGTGGTTACTTTGCAAACTCCTATTCATGTCATGCCTTATGATCTTTCATACAATCTTCTCTTAGGTAGACCATGGATTCATGAGATGAATGTAGTTCCTTCAACCCTTCATTGTATAATGAAATATGTCTATAATAATAACATTTATCAAGTTGAAGTAGATCATGATCCTGATAGTTGCTTGCATCTTGAAAAAGGAGCTACAAGTCCTCTAAAAACTTTGATTCCAACATCCAATATCGACCCTCTAGAAATTGAACACAACGATGAGAAATGGCCATCTAAATTATTTGGTAATGATTGGGGATCCTTAGAATTCACACCATCATTTATGGGTGAATAGATATTCACACAAATGAAAGGTGAGACACAAGAATAACCAACCATCATGTCAACCCAAAATTCAGCTGACCGTTCAAAAGCATCCACCTCAACCACTTTAGACAATGCCACAAACTCCACAATAACCCTTGACGAACACAATAATGAACAACCACCTGATTCCAAAGCAATGAAGAAGCTTTATGGAAATGGTTGTGAACTCATTAAACAACAAGGATATAGTGGAAAAGTATGTGGTGCTCGAGAACAAGGTATCTGCAACCCTATAGAGCTTAACATACAACAAATGACTCATGGTCTTGGCTATTTTCGTATGATCAAGATCACCAAAACCTCACTCAACATCAACAACCCCACACAACACACTCCCAAATCATCCTTAGTAACTAATGGTCTTTAAAATCATCCTTTACCAAACATACAACACATGCCTACAACTACACCTTCACTTAAAGTCAATTTCATCTCACAAAATTTTCATGATTTGAATTTGTTAGATTTTGTATCCTCCTATAATAGGAAGAATAAAATCTCGCAATCTCAAGAAACTTGCATAAGTATGACATCTATTACTAAGCAAGATGTATCTTTGAAAAAAAACACAAGACCAAGACCACCTTCTCCCATTGATCAAGAGGGTATCTTGTCAAGACTCCTCCAAGATCACTTGATCACCCTCCCTCCAAGAACTTGAAAGAAATGTTATGAAAAGACTTCATTTTGTGCCTATCATAGAGTTCATGGACATTCCACTAATGAATGCAAAGCTTTGAGTCATAAAATCCAACATTTTTGGGAGTTTGGTATGCTTCCCTATGTGGGGGGCACCTAGTTCCTCTCATTGCCATTTATTTTCACTCTAGCATGCATCTCATCAATAAATTCAGCTCACCTTTGTCCTAAACTCAATGGGGGAAAGGGATTTGTTAGCCTTTCCCTCGTATGTCACTTGTCATTGTCTCTTTTGACTAATTGTTAACCTTTCATGTACTTACAAGAGCAATCTTGAGATGTGGATGACATGTCTTAAGATTGACTCGCTTGTGACATACTATCTTTCTTCATGATGCAGCTTAACAAAAACATATGACTTGGCATAGGTATTTTTGAATAAGATATCATCTTCTCTTCTACTTTAAAGCAATTTCTCACAATACTGGTATTAGCAATTCCTTTAAAGTGGGGGGCATACAATACCATAATTCATTTGCATTCTTGGTTCCTAGTGTAGCCTTTTCATTTATATGATGTGTTCATTACTTTGTGGATGACATTGGGTGTGATGTCCACCATAATTGTGATCTATCTTAGCATACTAAATTCCTCTTGGTGGCATGATGCGATGCACTACATCCCCTAAGTTGTGAATATACTATTCTTTGATTGGTCCTCTCTTGGAGAAATTAGACACAATGTTCCCTAAGTGACTAACCTTGCATGAACTAAACAAGACTCCTTCAAACATTTTTACACTTAACACTTCTACACTTTTGCATCTTTTTCCACCTTGCATAACACAACTTACATGACTGTGGTACCTTTTCATTTTTTTCATAAGTGTTTTCTTGTGGCACCTTGTTAAAGTTATTAGTATAACATTGACATGGTTGAGCGAGAAGCCCACCTAGTGGCATGACTTTTCCCCATAGCCACATTTGCATTTGTAAGTGCATACCAACTAGCGTATGTATCTTACCTTTATGGGCTTTCTCACCCCATAGATGATCATAATTTTTGTGGCCCCAGAGTGAGTATTTTGTGGACTTCTCACCCCGTACATGACCTAAAGTTTTGTGGCCCCAGAGTGACTACATCTTTTCCATCTCGTTTTTCTTCTCTCCTAGCTCTTTTCATTGCATGATTTTGTATCTTGGGGACTTGAATTAGGATCTTCAATCTTGGGGGCTTGGCCACCTCCTTTGATCTTTGTTATTCTTTTTCATTTGCATCTGTGTATGAGGACCTCTCTTGAATTTTTACTTTACTGTGAGTTTGAATCAATTTCATCCTCTCACTAAAGTGGGGGCTAAATGTGTCATAGAAAAATGGACCCTTTGCTTGACATGGGATAAATTCATGATAAAATGGACTTAATGAGGTCTTAATCTAGTGTTTTGAGGCATTTTATGCATCCACACTAGGTCTTGGACCCTTGCAAATTGAATAACATGCTTTTAATGATGTCTTGTAAAGGTGTTGTAAAGTCTTATAAAGGACTTTCATGCTTTTATAGAATTAATTAACCTATTTCTCCCTAATACAACATTATAAAATGTGTTTAATAACATTATTACGTCAATCTAGAAGGTTTCTAAAATAAATTTAATGTTAAATTAGTGTTGTAATGTGTCTTGCACATTCACATTGATTTTTGTGCCTTCCTAGGCTATGTGGACCTCATTTTAGTGTTGTAAAGTGCATTTAATAACACTTTCACATTGATTTTTGTGTCCCAAGCCCTATTTGACATTTACATCATCACTAATAGTCCCATAATAATCCATATTGTGCAACCCAAGGCTTAAATTAATCAAACACCTGACAAGGTTGCATTTTAGACCTTATTTCTTTATTCCTTGGCATCTGAGCTATCAAAATAGCCCGTGTGGGACCCATTCTCCATGCATGGAAAATCAATCCCATCTAGGTGGGACCCATTCACCATGCATGGTGAATGAGTACCATTTGGCCCAATTTTGACCTTTGAGCGGGAAAAAAGTGAAATTTGATTTTAATTTTGCTTCATGCCGGCCTGTGATGAGGTATTAATGGGTTACTAAGGCACATGTGTGTATTAATATGTGTTTTTCTCCTCATTTTTACATCTCTTATTCATCCCGTATCTCACATTATTCATTCATCCATAAATCTTTCACCTCAAGTCAAGCAACTTAGGGTTTTATCATTGCAAGACATCAAGAAAGCTCCTAAAGACATTCAAGGGTTGAATCTTCCTCCATTCCTACAGAAATCCAAGATCAACATCATGGAAAGGTAATCCATTCCATTATTGCATGTTTTATTCCATTCTTTCGGCATTTTGGTTTAATTACCTAAAATGGCTTTGACCAAGGAAAACCCCCATGCCCTAACATTCAACATATCTTCTTCTTGTCTTGTGTGTTTGAAAATTTAGGTCTCTTGGAAGCTTGGAAATCATTGAAGATCAAGTTGAATATTCATTCAAGTCATCCCTTCATCATTCAAGTCAAAATATCAACAAAAAGTCACTTTCAGATCTGAATTTGACAATTTCATCAGCGGACACCTGTAGGAAGCAGAAGTGCAGATCTAGCTCCACAAAATCAACTCCTGAATTTTTTTATTCATGTAGGTGGATTAATTCACCACCCATGGTGAATGAGTCCCATCTATAGGCCTGAAAACTAGTTTTTTTAGAATTTATCTCCCAACAGTCAGAAACCTGTTTCCTGGACTTTTCATCAGAAGTAGGACTAATTTTCCATGCATGGAAAATAAGTACCATTGACCATTAAAAATGACTTCTGGAACATTCCAGAACCTTCCAACAATAGTAATCTACCTCTAGGTGCACTCTGTTTAGTTTCATCAATTTTTGTTTTCATTTGTCTAGGTTTCTAGTTCATATTTGCAATCAACACTGTGTTTTCCAACATTTTAGATTAGATTAAGTTTATATTCACTTATTTGCATTTGTAAGCATTCAATCATATCCACACACACTTCACATCTATTTCCTATCCATCCTTACATTAATCTTAATTGAAACATTGTGCATTTTGGTCCATCTTTCCCATTTTAGGTGAAAAACCCTAGAAAAGAGCAAGGAAGGATTAGGGTACCAAAATCCTTCATTTCAGGAAAAAAAATTTAAAATGTTGAGTATTCTTTAAAATATGGAAAACTGGAAAACGTTGTGAGCTAATTGTAGAAAAATTTAGTGTGCATGCATTTATTAAAGAATTTAAAGATAAGATTGTACCTAAATATGTTCAACACTCTCAGTATGCTCATTGGCTTGATAATTAGTTTTGTTTATGTAAAAACACATTCCCAATTGGAACTATATTGTCAATTGTTGATTTTTCTAAAAATTATACTCTTGTTTCACAAAAATAAATTCAATCACAGTATTATCATTCAGTGCAAGTAGCTATATTTGTTCATATTGTTTATAGAGATGTAGATGATAGTAGAGAAGAGAATAGAAAATTTTTTAGAGACTACCATTTTTATCTAAGTGATAATAAATTACATTCATCTAAGTTTGTTCGATATTGTTTTGATATATTTTATAAAAATTTAAAAGAGAGAGGAATTCAAATGCTAGAACATATCATATGGTTGGATAATTGCATGAGTCAATTAAAAAATGCTAGAATGTTTTATTGGTTATGTAGAGTTCATAAGGAAAATAATATCCAACACATATGGAGTTTTTTGAAGCTGGTCATGGTAAGGGAGAACAAGATGGAGAAAGTGCATGTGTGAAAAGAGCTCTTGCTAGAGTGCAACTAAAATTTGAGGATGCTACAAAATTTAGAGATGCACGTGCAATTGTAGATTAGTGCAATACCAAATTATCTACAAGAACAAGTGAGAGCTCAATAATTCAATGCTTATTTTGGTTAGTTGAATAAAATGATATTTTTTTCTCAATAAGATTGTGAAACAATTAATGGATCTGGAAAATGGCATTCATTTAAGAGTTTGAATGCAAACACATGGACAATATGGACAAGGAAGTTGGAATGCTTTTGTCAATTTTGTATTGCAGGTGATTGGGAGGCATTTCAAAATACATAATGGGTTGAATAATGGCAACAAAGAGCCTTAACGCCTACATCGACACATGTTCAACATGGAATGACAATTGAAGATAATCAAGTGTTTGCATCAGATGATTATGATCGTGTTTCGGATCTTGTACAAGAAGGTACATTATTTATTGAGTTGAATTTTATATGTATACATGTTTATATATGTGAATTAAATATAAGTCACTCTTTATTGAATTTTTTATTTATTTTTTCAGGACATGTGTATGTTGTTGTTGCACATGAGGGGAATGAAGAGGAGATAGAGTATTGGTTGCCTAGATGTGTTGAGAGAAAACATGAGTTGATACATCCTAGAGTGGATGATGCCAACTTTGAGTATCCAACTAGTTCTATGGTTGTTGTTGGCACCTAGCTTCGAAAATATTTGATAAGAAAGAATGGCATTCCTACATTTTAAGATTATGAAAGACACAAGAAGATTATACATTATTCATATTTTATTTTTGCAATCAATATAAAACTAGTTAGATATCAAGGGAGGCCTACTAATGAAGTTTTATGGACACTTTCAATGGATTATCATGAGACAGTCATATATGCATTACAAAAAGGAGAGGATGCAGATGGTACAATAGAGTAAATAAATATTGGTAAGTATATAGTTGTATATATATCTAATTGATATATATATTTGTCTTTAGTCATTTCCTAATTAAAGTTTTATATCTTTTTTGTTTCAAGTCTCCCAAAACTAGATGCTTTACAAAAAAGAGAGGAGATGCACATATATTACAATGGAATTTGAATCTAGAGAGAGGTAACTATATATAGTTCTAGATAAATTTAATTGATAGTATAAATATAAAACTAAATTTCATTCATTGTCATTTTATAAAAAATTTATAATTGATTTCATATCCCCTTAAGTCATTCTCTTAAAACCCCTTAAGCCATCCTCTTATGTACCATTAATCCATCCTCTTGCATCCCCTTAAGTCTCTCTATTAATTCCCCTTAAGCCATTCTATTAGGACCCTTTAATCCATCCACTTGCATCCCCTTAAGTCACTCTCTCAACACCCCTTAAGCCATCCTCTTAGGACCCCTTAATCCATATCCTCGTATATCTAACCTTAATCCATCCACTTGCATCCCCTTAAGTCACTCTCTCAACACCCCTTAAGCCATCCTCTTAGGACCCCTTAATCCATATCCACATATATCTACCCTTAATCCATCCACTTGCATCCCCTTAATCCATCCTCTTAGGACCCCTTAATCCATATCCTTGTATATCTACCCTTAATCCATCCACTTGCATCCCCTTAAGTCTCTCTCTCAACACCCCTTAATCCATCCTCTTAGGACCCCTTAATCCATATCCTCATATATCTACCCTTAATCAATCCATTTGCATCCCCTTAAGTCACTCTCTCAACACCCCTTAAGCCATGTTCTTAGGACCCCTTAATCCATATCCATGTATATCTACCCTTAATCCATCCACTTGCATCCCTTTAAGTCTCTCTAGGGTTCATGAGATGCTTAGAATAACAAATATATATGGGTTAATGTTTTAGGGTTCATCTCCTAGTCTTTAGGTCATATGGTTTAGGGTTTAGGGTTTCTAGGGTTCATGAGATGCTTAGAGTAACAAATCTATATGGGTTAATGGTTTAGGGTTCATCTCCTAGTCTTTAGGTCATATGGTTTAGGGTTTAGGGTTTCTAGGGTTCATGAGATGCTTATAATAACAAATCTATATGGGTTAATGGTTTATGGTTCATCTCCTAGTATTTAGGTCATATGGTTTAGGGTTTAGGGTTTTTAGGGTTCTTGAGATGCTTAGAATAACAAATCTATGTGGGTTTTAAAGGGTTTAGGGTTCATCTCCTAGGATTTAGGTCCTATTGTTTAGGGTTTAGTGTTTTAAGTCATTCTCTCAACTCCCCTTAACCCACCCTCTTACATCCCTTTAATTTATTATATCAACTCCCCTTAATCCATCCTCTTACATCCCTTCAAGTCATTCTATCAACTCCCCTTAATCCACCCTCTTGCATCCCCTTAAGCCATCCTCTTAAAGGACCCTTAAGTCATATCCTCTTACATCTGCTTAATCCACAATCTTGCATCCCTTAATTCCCTCTCACAATTCCCCTTAAGCCATCCTCTTAGGACCCGTTAAGCCATATCCTAGGGTTCATGACATGCATCCCCTTAATCCACCCTCTTACATCCCTTTAATTCATTCTATCAACTCCCCTTAATCCACCCTCTTACATCCCTTAAATTCATTCTATAAAATCCCCTTAATCCAACCTCTTTCATCCCCTTAATCCATCCTCTTAAAGGACCCTTAAGTCATATCCTCTTACATACCCTTAATCCACAATCTTGCATCCCTTAAGTCACTCTCTTAATTCCCCTTAAGCCATCCTCTTAGGACCCATTAAGCCATATCCTAGGGTTCATGGCATGCATCCCCTTAATCCACCATCTTACATCCCTTTAAGTCATTCTATCAACTCCCCTTAATCCACCCTCTTACATCCCTTCAATTCATTCTATCAACTCCCCCTAATCCACCCTCTTTCATCCCTTTAAGTCATCCTCTTAAAGGACCCTTAATTCATATCCTCTTACATACCCTTAATCCACAATCTTGCATCCCTTAAGTCACTCTCCTAATTCCTCTTAATCCATCCTCTTAGGACCCATTAAGCCATATCATAGGGTTCATGACATGCATCCCCTTAATCCACCCTCTTACATCCCTTTAAGTCATTCTACCAACTCCCCTTAATCCACACTCTTACATCCCTTTAAGTCATTCCATCAACTCCCCTTAATCCACCCTCTTCTATCCCCTTAAGCCATCCTCTTAACTCCCCTTAAGGCATTCTCTTAGGACCCCCCTTAAGCTATATCCTCTTAGGTCCCCTTAATCCATCCTATGGCAAACATCATTTGAATTTGTATGGAATTTATAAGATCCAATTTTATAACTTTTACTATATATTATTCTTTTCTCACATGAATTATTTACTTAAATGACTCATAAAAACTATAGTTACTTTACTTACATTAATTATTTTTTCAGGTTCTCATCAAGTCATTCTACCATGTGATTGTCACTATAAAATTATTTTATCAAGAGACTGTAAATGTCAATTTGTGGTCTCGACCTAAAAGTTGATAAGCTTTAATTGTATCTACATGCACATATATGTTTCATCATGTTATATAGTTGTATTAAACATCAATATACATTATATATGTTTCTTCAATGTATGAACTTCAATGAACTTATTAGTCACTTTTTAAATATCTTGTTCCAATTTTATAGATTATACATTTCATGTCTTGTATTTACCACATTTTATATAATTGTTCAATTGTATAGATTATACATTTTTTGCATACAAAGAGATAGATTTTTGTTTATTGATTCAAATATTTTCTAGAATTGGAAAATTGTTAAAACTACCTACCGTTAGTTTATTATGAATATGATCTAAAATATTTAAGAAATCTTTTAATTTGTCACCTAACCATGTGATAAATTATATATATATCAAATTTGATTCTAGATAAGAATTTATATAGTGCATGCATTACTTGAAAATTAGATAAAATATCTATACATACATGAGTGCATATAATCATCAAAATGAACATAATATGATCATAATTGACTACATATATAATTATCATATTAAAGTCAACTGTTATAAATAACCAAAAACATGATAATATTAATCGATATAATGTATGTGAAATGGTCCATGAAATAACATGTTCAAAATGTATATGTCAAGTCCAACACATATATTTAAATAAAACTCTAGAGATCTATAGTCCATAAAATTTAAAACCATCTAACTATCAGGCTGATCGGTCATATCAAGTCTCATCTTTGTTCCATGGCAACTAGATGTACCCGCATCATGTTGTAAAAGAGTACAAGAAACTTGAAATTATATTTAAAATTATTTAGAAATTTTGATATAATTAAACATGTATTTAAACTTGAAAATATAAACTTTTAGATAAAAATAAATTTAATTAAATATCTAGTAAATACAATAAAAATGATTTTTAGTATGCATAAATTACCACATGATCATGTGAATCTACTGGCACATTTTGTTCAATGGGTAGCATATCTGTTAGTTGAGAAGATCCAAATGCTTGATCTACTATATCCTGCATATTCATATAAAGAAAACAATATGTTAAAACCTTGAATATATATATTTAAAAGGTCCATAAAAATTGTATAGGAGATTTAGTAAAGTGTAAAACCTCAAATGATGTGACCTCATGATCACACACCTGATATTTCTCATGCATAAATGTTGACAATGTCTCAGGTGTGCCCGCCTTGGGTATCTCATGAAATATCTGCATATAGATGTACAACAATTTGCATAGATCAAATTCACACGTGTATGTAAATGAACAAATTAAATTAAACCTATGATGTGTATTTAATTTAAACATGTAACAAACTTTTGAAAGCACACGCCTTTGATGACGGTGTCTTGGGAGCACTCACCACAACTTGTGGTTGGTCAGTACTAGGTATCATATGACCTCCCTGCATCTAGATATAATATATCATTTAACACGTGTAAGAATTCAAATTAAATTAGATATATCCACAAAAATTATTTAATATATATTGGTTCAAGTACCTGACCAAAAGGTGAGCCCATATCTACAGCACTTAGCATATAAACACGATCATATTGAGTTCCAAGCATCATCTGATCATGCATCTACATCGAACACTTGTTGAATTAATAGTATATTATATATATAATTTGATGTTAAATTATTTACATGAATTTTGCACATTTCAAGTTACAAATTAAATTTAAGCTCAAAACATGAACATATCTGTGTAGGATGATCCTCAGAATATAGTAAATTCATATATGACTCTATCCCAAATGCATGTGGGTCACCTGAAGTGGATGCCTAAGTATTCCCATAGCTCGAGCCTCCATGCTCTATATTGGCCACTTCAATCACTACATGTGTAGTCTGATAAGTGAGATGTCTTGAAAGCGAACTCAATGCTCCTAATGTCAATAACATGGTCTGCTACTAAAATGCAGCAAGAACACTAGGAGAAGGAGGAGGGAAAATAGGAGCAACTGGAGCACGTCATTGAGGATTGACACGTGCTCCTAGTCTATGTTGGGGCATGCCACACCCAACTCCCTGAAATGACCTCATATCAAAATAGTTGGGTTTTAAACCCAATTCTAACTCAACCCATAACTTTCTCAAAAAGTATAGGGGCACCTCAAAATTGCTATGTGTTGGATTATCAAACACCATCCACCATCTATCCCAAAAATGTGTAGCTATCTATAGGTGCCTACACTATAAAATTGAATTTTTTTTTTTTGTGGGTGAAATTGGTTGGTTTGTTTGGGGGTTAAGAAAATGTTGGCACATGGCTTGTTTTGTAATTTTAAGGTCATTAATTTCTTTATAAGATAATACATCTACATAGAATTGTCTCCTCTCTTCTCTCCATTGATAGAACCTATCTAGGTCTGCATCAATAGATTGAAAAGAATCGACAATAGTCTACATAGATGCAAACCATGTGATATGGGGGGATTCTAGGCTCATTTTTTATCAGATATATATTTCCCTAAATCACAATAAGGTTTTGTCTAATGCTCTCTCTTAATTGAGCATGATCTACTATAGGGGGTGGCAGGTTAGGAGGTGGAGAGTGTGGAGGTGTGGGGTTTTTTTGTGGTGGCGGATCATTTGGATGCATGGGATTTGTAGGAATTTTTGCATTAGGCATAAAATCCTCTATGTTAAATTCTAGATCCATGTGAATGTAATGAAATAGCAACTACATATTAAACAATTAAAAAATATATATCAAAAAACTAATTAAATAATGCACACAATTTGAAAGTTATTTAAAAATCACATTGAACATGCACAAATTAAAAATACATTTCATTTGAAGACCATTCGATTTATAACATTAAAAAATCCATAACATTATTTAAATCCATAACATGTACACATTAAATTGAGTCCAGTGTGTAGTTGTTAATATGAAGGGTTTGTTGTTACTACCAACTCTTAGAATGCAACTAAAAATGGAGATAATTGTCACACCAAGGCCATAAAATTTTAATATTTAATCCTATCTACATGTTACTTAAAACTAATTATTGAACACCTTTTAGTAATCCTTCCAAGAAGAATCATCAAGTATATCTAAAATATAAATCCACTATATAATTTAGATCAATATGTATACTATAATTAAGATACCTAAAATATCTAAGGATGCACTAAATTACATTTTGTGTACATGGAAAGGGAACTCATATCTTGAGTCAAGTATAAGTGCTTCTACATCAAAAATTTGTAGAGGATGACATATTTGTCATAATTCATCTAGGTATTTTATGTTAAACCTTTAATAAATGGGATGGTTCAATTATAAATAGTTTTGAGTTAGATCTATATGTGTTACATAGGATACCTCTGAGTGAAAATAGGGAGGTAAGTTCTAATTATAACTCTAATGGGTAGAAATGAAATTAGGGGGTTTTATTAGAACCCTATGAATGCATGCACTGTCATTGATTTATTAAGTGAAACCCCTAAAAGAAGGCCACATAAACTTATTTTTAGCTAGATATCACTTGATACTTAAACTAAAGCCAAATTTGATGATATACATTAATTAATTTATTTAAAATAAATAAAACCACATGGATTAAGGTAAAGACTTGATATTTAAATTTAAATAAATCATTGGATCAACATTTAAACTAGGAGTTGGATAAAATGTAGATCAAGAATTGAGAGCTCACAAAAGGCTATGATATCAACAATGAGGCTTCTTGGAATCATTATTGGAAAAATTAAATAAGAAGATTAGTAAATTGAGACTATGTTCACATGAGGTGAGGAACCATTTAATTTCTATAGGTAAAGGACTAAAGAATGAATTTAAATAAGACACATGTATATATATAACTTTGATTTCTCAAATTGGGTGTTAATAGGAGGCTAGGGGTTGTTTAGAGTGTCTTCTATTACATATATAAAGGTGGAAAAAGAGAAGGAAAGGTCTCCACTAATTGAGGTTATGAACATCTCAAGAATGATGTCAAAATTGGTAAATGATGAAAACCATGCAGTTTAATTCAAGTAAAAATTATACTAGATTCTATTTATATATTAGGATTGTTGTTAGACAAGGGTGCTCAATGGAGCTCATAAATATTAAGCCTATCATTAATTAACTAATTCATCAATAAGTTATTTATTCTTCTAAGTTTTTATGGGTCTAGAGCTTTATCTTTTGGGGTGAGGGGAAGTTTACTCATAGGTGTGGTTGTTTCCCAACAAGAGTATATATATAGAGCTAAGGTATATAGATTGTGAATACATGTATTTATCAAGTATGACATAGAATTTAATTAAATCCTAGGACATAAATTGATTTATCTAAATTTTCAAATTTCATGATAAGAGACATGTAAGTTATATATAGTGAGACAAAGTAGTTAAGAAGAAATTATAAGTTTAACACTAACATTAATTTATAATCTCATTCATTGTTTTCAAAGCATACTAAAGATAAGAATAAAAAATTAATAGAAGACATTCAAAGGGACACACAGATATATGCTAGTGGTAAAATTGCAATGTACAAAATAAACAAAGATGAGCTTGAGCTCTATTCACATATTGAAAATGGCTTTTTAAGTACAAAGACTTCACTAAATTTTTTAGTTGTACAATGAAATCATATTTATACATGTGAATTGGTGTGCCTAATTTAACATGCAAAAATGGAAGAAATTTTAGATCTTTACTATATAATTCTTTAGAGATTTGATGACATGAAAACATATCTATGTCAAATAAAAAATGTAAGAAACCTCCAAGGAGGGATACTTCTAAAATTATGTGAAGTGAAAGTTAAGAACCAATGACAAGGAGGACACAAAATAAAGCAAGGAAGGAGGGAAATTTCCAAATTGAAATTACTTAATGAGGAAGAGCAACATGATCAATCCTAATGAGATTGAAACTCGTAACCATACTAAAAAATGAGAATGTCTAAACTATAGCTGATTATGAAAATGGTGTAACATAGCAACATGATCAATCCTAATTAGATCAACCTCATAAATCTATGCTATGATTTTTTGAACTAGTTAAGAAACATCTCCTCATTTCTAAACACAAATGGTTACATTGAAAGTATTGATTGTACAAGTTCAAGTTGCACTATCTAAAAGGTAAAAATATTAGGGTTTTAGGTTAAATAGGGTTTTAGGTTTACATTTTAGGGTTTAGGTCCAAGGATTAACCTAGATAAATTAGTTTTTAGGGACCTATGTTTTTTGGAACCTAATGTTTAGGGTTTTGATTTCTAAGTTAAATGTGTCCAATTTAGGTTTAGTTTTTATGGTTTTTGATTTACAATTTAACGTTCTTTGTTTCATTGATGTTTATGGTTTTTTAAATTCAATTTAAAAACTATAAAATATCAAACTAAAACAAAGTAAACAAACAAAAACTAAATAAAAATTACAAAACAAAAATGAAAGATATAAAGGGAAAAAATGGATGAATTCAACCAACCTAGAGGTCATTGAGGTTGATTGTGTCAACAGGAGGAGGTGGCTATTAAAATTTTCTTCAATCAGGCACTTCAAAACGTGTACGTGATCTTGCTTCTCCTTCTCTAGCGCAGCTCAAATTGACAGGTGAAAATAAAACACAGTCACTTATTTAAAAAAATAAATAGCTTTCAGAAATTCGTATGCATTTTAGGTTTTTGTACCCGAATTTGAATGCATACACGTTTGAATTTAGGCTCAAGTACCCAATCCATAACGCGTATGCATTTTTTAAGAACGCGTACATGTTTTGTGTGAATTTTTTTTGTTTTGGCTGAAAATTCCCCTCTTCGTGGACCCAACATCTTGCACTTACCCATAGCTTGAAACTCATTCAACAAATCTGAAACCTCTACAGGTACCTCAGTAGTATCTTCTTTATCACCTCTAGGGATCAATGCAAAACGCATATGCTCATGCTTCATACCTTATAAGAACTTTCTTCCATCAACCAAACAAACTCTTGCATTACTGCATACCTTTTCCTCTACCTATTTCAAGGGCTTCAACTTATGATGAACTCGGTCCTTTTTCAAAGAATAGGTGTTGGCATGTCCATCATGTATTTCTCATCTATCAAACTGCCACAATATGCCTAACAACATATGACAAACATCCATAGGCATAATATTGCATAACACCTCATCATAGTAATTTCAAATCTTGAAATTTACTAGACATTTTTCATTTAGCAAGGCTTTATGGTCCTTTTACAACCAAGCAATCTTGTATGGGTTCAAATGCCTTCTTCTCTCCAACTACAACTTACTAACCAAATGAGGTTATCAGTACTACCTCCAATAATAAAATTGCAAACTTTACCTTCATACTTACATCTGGTGCAAAAAAAATTCTTCCTTTGAGTTGGCGCATTCTCCTCATTCAGTAAGGCTCTTCTAGTAACAAGAACATCTCCTCTTTCTGCATCCTCAAAATGTGAAGACTCAACATCTTTATCAACATGTGAAACTCATGCATTACCCTCAGGTCTTCTATTTCCCCTTCCTTGATGTTGAGGACACTCATAGGCTCTATGTCCTTCTTCTCCACACTAGAAATAGGTTCCACAAAAGCCTCCTCTTCCTGGTCCTCGTCCAAATCTTCCCCTTCCTCTTTGGTCTTCATTATTCTGATCATGAGGACGGTAGGTGTTATCTCCTTTCTCGTTCTAGTCGCTACTGGAGCCTTAACCCTTCTTTTGATCTTCATTTCGACCTCCATATGACCATCCACTAGTCTTTACTCCATGGCCTCCACCTCGTTGTTTTTTCTCAAACCTCTTGTTCAATCATTCTTCAACCTTTAGAGAAAACTGATAAGTTGCATCCTCAATGGTGGTCATTCTTACCAGTGCCAATTCTTCATGTATGCTTGGCTTCAACCTATTAATATTAAAAGAAAATTTCTCTTTATTCACCTTAGAATGTCCTATCTAAATCAAGACCTTGTGAAATTCCTTTGTGTATTCTTTCACCGTCCTTGTCCCTTGCCTCAAGCCCACATCCTCTTGAGTAGCTCCAATTCGTAATCGACTGGAATAAGTTTTTTCTTCAATTTTGACACCATTTTGTCCCATCTAGAAATTTTATCTTTCCCTTGTCTTCCTCTTTCTAACTGGACCTCTTTCCACCATATACTGGCTTGACATTTCAATTTTTTCTTTGCAAACCTCACTCTATGAGGATCTGCAATCTCCTCAAACTTGAAAAATTCTTCCATGTCATTGATCCAATCAATCAATTCTTTAGGATTCATATTTCCACTAAAAGTTGAAACCTCCATTTTAGATAGGGGAAAACCCCCAATTGTCGTTCATGACCCAATTTTTGTTTACTCCTTGTTCACTTGACCCCTCAATAACCGTTTACATTTTAGTCATTACATTGTTTTAATTATGCGAATAAAAATTTAAAAATTACACCAATATATGGTCACTACTGAATGTGTAGTTGACCAAAAAAAATTAGAACACGTTGAAAACTATTGAAAATAACTTTTTAACTATTGAAAACACCTTAATTTTTTGTGGTTTTTTATTGGTTGTCTAAATGAATAGGTCTTGGCGAAGTGGTAAAGATGTAGGGGATGGAGGTTTAAAAACACCCTTTTTGAGCACCTTTCATTTTACAAGTTCCACAAGGCACATTTTAAATACATAGAAGCCAATTTTTTTTTAAGGTCCTAACTCACTTATGAAGAAGCCCAAAAAAAATTGAAATCGAACCTATTTTGTACTCTGCATGAATGCACGAAGTTAGCCCTTGCAGCTACTGGTACGTTTCCCCTATCTTCCCAATGCTTGAAATCGCTCGTAGCAATCTTCTTTCTCCAAGATCCATTCAATCTTGCTATTCCTCTTTCATTTACTCTTTTGTTTCATCTTACTGTCATCTCTATCTCGTTGCACATCTCTTCTTCAAAACTCTTGTTGCAAGGTTTCTAATTGCCTTCTAAGGGCTCTAATTTCATCTCTTGGTGGATCTCTTCCTCCACAACCTTGACCTCTACCTCTACCATATTGGGAAATTCTTGGAGGCATCTTGATCTCAACCCACACTCATAGGTCTTATTACAACTGCCTCACATTTGGTGCTCTGTTACAAGCTCAGGAACCCCTACTCTGATACCACTTGATGAGGGCCACACTTCCCAAAACCCACATAAATCACAACAATAGATACCAACATAAAAGATGTGAGACAAAAAAGTGACCCACTTTCCATTATTTTCAAAAAATGAAATTACAAATTCAAAGCTTACATGCTACATCCTCGTGGGCTTGATTCATTGCAACAAAATTCAACTTTGAAAAGAAAATCTACTATTCAGAACCACAATCTACAATATCAAGGCCACCTTCTACAACTCCCTTAGATCCCTTTTTATTTTACCCCATAACTATCCTAGAATGTTCTAGAAAGGGAAAAATTCCCTTCTGTTTTGGTGCCAAAAGTCCCACCATTTTATTTTTGGCCTAGGAAGAAAATTAATGAAATTCACTTTTTAGAGGGTCAAATTTGTGGGGCCATAAATTTTGATCTGAGTATCTGATTTTCTATTATTGCATATTGTTGGAAAGCTCTCGACGAGCTCTATAATGCATGAGCCCATTGTAGGTCGATTCAGTCAATTTTTGAGCTATTTTAGGGCCTCCAAATTTTTATATCTAAATTTGAAGTTGCATTTGAGAAATTTCCTGGGACGGAAACTTTAATTTCTCCCAAAATGTGCAAGGCATTGAGGTGATTCTTTCGCAATTGAAAAAAAATCTAGCTCTACTCCTTGGGGTAAATTTTCACACCCACACAAGCTTGTTTAGGCCGACTTACTAAAAATAGTAATTTCTTGTTTTTTTGCTATCGCCTGACAGTCTTATACCCTTAAGTGCCATTATGGGACTCAAAACAACTAAAGAAAATAATTTTGTTTGGATGATGCAAGATTTCCCTGTACCGTTGGATTCTCCCACATCACCAAAGGCATCAGAGGAAGGAGGATCTTCATCATTTCAAGCTATATTTTCACTAAGAGATGATGCCTTTTATGAGAAGCATGTGTTTTATCTTCATTCCCTTTAGGAGAAAGAGGGGCATGTAGTGATTTGTTGGTTTATGGATATTTGAATCCACTATCTTGGGGAATTGTTGGTTTGTGGATAGTTGAATCCAAGAACTTGGTGAGTTTTTTTTTGTCTATGGATATTGAATCCAATAACTAGCTATGGATATTTGAGTGTTGGTTGGTGATTTTTTTATAAATAATGAAGTATGTCTTGACTAATAGGTAAATTTTGGATAGTTAAGACATTTTCCAAATATGAAAGGTTTGGGTTGATGCTAATGCAAAGTTGGATAATTAGGACATTTCCTACATAGAGGCGTTTGGGTTGATATTGATGCATAATTTGACAGTAATGACATTTTCCTAGACAAAAGAGTTTAGGTTGATGTTGATACAATATATATATATATATATATATATATATATATATATATATATATATTCACAATGTAAATCTTGAAGGGGATAGTTACGAAATTAAGGTTTACATAAAATAAATTAGTTGTTAGGTTAGTTAGTCTAGTGTGAAGTTATTCTTGTAATGAGAGAATAATGGCTTTATAAATCCAATATTTGAATGTAATATGAGATGAATGATTATAATGAAATTTTTCTTTAAATTTATTTTCAATCTAATTTTTTGTATATTTTTATTTTTCCTTTTTTGCTCTACATGTATGGAACAAAGATGTGGTAAGCCAACTACCTAATGTACCCAAGGCACACATTTGTAAGGAATAAGACTAACATTTAAAGGAAATATAATTTGATTTCAGGACTAGGCATAAGAAATTAATCCTTGAATAAATACATAAAATATTAAAGGAATTTTTTTTAATATAATATCTGAAACAACAAACATGATGATGCAACTTAGAAAATTATTAGAAATAGTCTAGGTTGATGATATGATCTAGTTGTTATTATGTAGTTCAAGCTTTATAGTAGGGTGTACATAGTGCTTGTATTATATAAAAATATGTTCAAAAAAAAAATATAATAAAGTATATTTGTATTATAACAATACTATATATAAACCTCTAAAAATGAATTGATCAAGTCATAAAATCTTACTCTAAACATATGTTATAAACCTAAAACACAAAGAAAACTTAAAAAAGTAAAACATCTCCTTTTGTTGGTATAGGATATTCCATTGATTTGGGATAATTCAACAAAAATAAACATAAAATCTCAAATAAAATAAACCATCAATAGATGCTTAACTTTTTAGAAGGAAACCTAAAACTTGACTATTCTAAAATTTTAAACTAAATAGTGACATATTAAATCTAGTAACTAGAACCGTTACAAATAACAAATGTGATCTCTTGCACTTAGACCTAAAAATAAAACTTTTAAAAAATATATGAGAAAACCTATTTCATCATTACACTTAAACCCAAAATAACCTACATTAGAATTTAGGGGAAAATATTAAATTTCATAAATAATATCCATGCAACATATGCTTTTTCTTGAGAAGAAAATACACAAAAAGGTTGGTAGATGTAGTCCCATTAGAAGAAATTATTTGAAGTATAAAATTATCCTTCTATAACCACATATCTAATAGCTTGGCTCACTATTTTAAGTCCATGGTTCATCAACTTGCTATAATGGGTAGAGTAGTAGAAGGGAATGATTACAATAGCTTTTGCTTTGGTAGATATCATTAAAGCCTTTGAAACTAGTAATGGTCATGATGAAGGGTACTCCCCTTATAGACTATAACTCACCACAACTACACAGGTTTGTACAGCAAAAATTATAGGAAGAACGGAGATATTTTAATAATATTGAAATGGAAAATTATTATAACATTACATGGGCTTTTCTTATTACAATGCAATAGCTAAATCTATAGATCATAGCCTTCAAATTTTGCTCTACAATCTCCTGACCAACATCCTCCCCCACCTTCTCCCTATTTTTTCTCTATATACTATACTCATCTTTGATGTTGGCTTAGCCTCTCGACATTCATTTCCTCCCATGTTGTCTTAGTACCACCCTGTCATCTAATGATTATCGAGATCTTGTAAGTGGTTACACTATTATCAATAACTTCAACCATCGGTTTCAAGCTTGATTTCATTTGGCCAATGATCACGTTGATCCACAACAACAATGTGGAATCAACGAATAGTATCATGCCATGTGTCATCAACTCAACTCGTTCGTCCATCACTAATTCACAATAGGTCAACCTTTTCACCAACGTAGTGTCAAGGGGACACTAAAACCACTCTTCTTGAAATGACCAAATCTCGCCTTGAAAGAGCTTTACCAAAATTTCATCATCACTTTATCGGCCCATCAAAGGGACTCTTCATAACATCTCACCAAAACTTGTTAGTCTTCCTGATATATGCCTTATTGCTCTATCGAAAGGACTTCGAACGTCATCCTATTGATAGCTCAAAATCTCCTCAACCACTTGTGAAATGTCTTCATTTTGCCGAGACATTAAAGGGACACACTTTGATCCTTCAAAATTATGTGAACCTAACTCTGACGTGACTTCTTCCAGCCCATTCACCGGTGCTACTATTGCCATCAGATCATCAAAGGGGCATAAGACAAGGTCCCATTGAAGTCTCCTTGTCACACCAATGGGCTAGTCAATTAAAGCATAGAATGCCAGATGAAACCAAGGTGTAAAGCCTGACTGTCATACTTGGAAAACTTAAAGTGATTAGCCCTTATTAAGAGAATATAATCACAAATTGGTGCAATATTGCTCGTACACCCTGGATGCTCCTATATTAGACACCTGAGGTAATTTGAAAAGTGACCCTGTCACTTCTCAGGAGCTAAAGGAAAACCAAGACAACTAACCTCTAACTTAGAAAACCATGTTGAATCTTCAAGATGCCTTACTCTACATTTTACCAAATACTCTGCATATTTCCTATTCCTTGTGCTTCTTCCCACATGACTATCTAGAATTTCTTCAATTTCTTATTTTTTGTAGTAGGTGCATGGATCGTCCACTTTTCCTCTGTCAACTCATGCTCCTTATCTCCTTCATGGTACTTTGTCAAATCAGAAATGTTAAACATAGGTGAAAAATGAATCTCACTTAGAAACTCCACCTCATATGCATTTCCTAAATCATGCTTCTCCAGAATCTCGCATGGTCTAAACTTCTTCATCTTCAGTTTTTTATATGTGCCAACTAGAAACCTCTCCTTCTGCAAATGAATCATGACTTCATCACCTACCTAGAACTCCTTATTACTTCTTTTCTGATATGTGTTAGCCTTATACTGTGAATTCATCTTATTGATATGTTTATTCACCTCTTCATGCAAATTTGTTAGATGTTCAGTAAAATCCTCATCTTCAGCACTACACTTCTCTCCATTATCCATTTTCTCAATTCAGAAGTAGTACTAGGACTACTCCCATACACAATATAGAATGGTGATTTACCAAAGCTCATGTTCATAAAATTGTTGTAAGCAAATTTTTCCTATGGTAAAATCAAATCCCATCCCTTGGACTTGTCACCTATTAAGTATCTCAGCAACTTACTCAAACTCTTATTCACCACCTATGTTTTTCCATCTATCAGTGGATTATGTGTTGAGCTAAACTTCAAATCAGTCTTCAACTTCTTCCACAAAATCCTCCATAAATATCCAACAAACTTGGTATCTCAATCTAAAACTATGCTCTTGGGTATACCATGTAGTCATACCACCTCTCTAAAAAATAATTCTACAATATGAATAGTGTCACTAGTCTTAGGACACAAAATGAAGTGTGCCATCTTCAACAATCTATCCACCACCACAAATATGGAATCATGACCACATTGTGTCCACAAAAAACCAAGAACAAAATGCATGTTGATGTCCTCCCATAGCTTCTTAGGTACAAGTAATGGTTGATATAGTCTTGTATTCTGACTTGTTCCTTTCATCATTTGACATACTTTCCAACCCTACACAAACTTCTTCACACCCTACTACAACTACGACCAATAGTAATTCTCACTCACAATAGCAATTGTCTTATCCTGAATAAAGTGTCCAACTAATCTGCCACTATGTTTCTCCTTGATAAATTTCTCCCTCATGGAACTCCTTGGAATGCACAACTATGTTGTAGAAAAATGGCCCCTTGTCATTTTCATAGCCTTTTAGGTCTTGGTTCATGATGTTTGATCTATTTTTCTCTAATTTTATGTTGTAACATGGCTTGAATATGCATATTTAGGTACTAAAATTCAAATAATGACATCTTGTGAAGTGTTGTAAGACATTTCTAGACTCTTCTAGACCCTATTCATTAAAATTTACCTAAAAATCAGTTTTTCATCACTAAACAAGTCCTATTTTGAAGTGTTATAAATTATTGTAACAAGATTTCATGCTTTTTTAGGCATAAATTCACCATTTACCCCTTTCTTATGCTTTATTTGACCCCTTTATGCCTTCATATGCTTTAACTAAGTGTATTATTGAATGTAAGCCCGGCAAACAGCATTAAATACAAGATAATTCTTGACACCCATTTTTAGGTCCTAGGTGGGACCCATTCGCCATGGGTGGAAAATGAGTCCCCCTTGGCTCCAAATACAAAATTTTTAAAATTTCCTTTTAGGTTTTTATTCAAAAATACTTGATGTCAGCCTGTGATGAGGTATGAACAGGTTACTAAGGCACAAGTGTGTATAAATAAGTGTTTTTCTTCTCATTTTATCCCCCCATTCATTCAAGCATTCATTCACACATCATCTCACACATTCAAGGATCTTACAACATCTCATCAAACATTATTAAAGCATTTTGGAGCATCCATTGACAATACTTCAGATTTGCATCATCAAGGTTTGATAAGTTAATAGCATTTGCATGTTTTTAGTTTATCATTCTCTTGCATTTCATTATCTTATTAAGGTTTTGATTAGAAAAGTGGGGTTTGACCAAGGAAAACCCCTATTTTCTAACCCTCAACCATTTTTCCCCTCTTGCATGTGTGTTTGCGGACCTAGGTATGCAGATTTAACAAGCATTTAGGTGATTGAAGATTGGTCAACAAGTCAACTAGACTACTTGGCTCTTCATCACGCATCCCCGTCCACTTCCACACCTCCTATCATATATGAAACCATGCTTCAACCCAAGTCCAACATTGAACAAACCATACAACCTCCTAAACAACCACCCTTAGACACTTCCCCGCCATCATTTAAATGACCAAGGGAAAACAAAACAACTCCTATCATGCCTCCTCACCTTAAACAAGTATATAAATCCAAAGAGAAAGTGATTGACCCATCCTCTTTGGTTTCTTTTGCTCTTCCCTCTTTGGAAGTAGAAGAACTTATGATAACTCAATCTGCTCTTACACCTCAACAACTCCAAAACATAATTAAATAAAACCACGGTGCTAGGGAACATAGGCATCGTTGTCGTCTCCTCACTCGTTAGTCATGCATAGAAGAAAATAAAGAAAATCAACCTTCACCTTTGAAAAAATTAATAGATGACCACCCTCCTTCTCCTTACTTGCCACAAGATAGTCTAGTCCAACCTTCACAACAAAATGAACCAATCCAACAGCCACAACTTTTGATACATCCCTCCTTGGAAATCACCCTTCGTCCTCCCATTGTCATCAATCTTGATGCTAATGATGATGAGGAAATTTCCAAAATAGATGAAGAAGTACACAATGATCTGAACTCTTTATTTTCATCTACAATGAGCTTAAAAAATAAATCCTCTCCACCAGGTGAAGAACCCAGTATGACTCCTCGTTTGGCACTTGCAATTCTTCCTTTAGCCAGCCAACCACCCTCACATTACACTAAACATGATTGGGAGGTGGATGAATTGTTATATGGTTGACTTGCATTCACCTTACTATCCTTTTAAATTTTTCTTTGTTCTTTCTTTTGCTATTGTATGTATGTATCGTGTTCCCCCATATCATACATTTGATGTTTCCCTCTCTTTGTACACTTCTTCTATTTGTACCTCTATTCTTCTATATGTCATGCATCTTCACTTTTTCATTTTTGTTTTGTGTTTTCCTTTTGGGGATGACGCAAAGTGTAGAGATGCCCTATGTCTCTTCCATGTTGACCCAAAAGATCCTTTTCTTTTTTTCTTTTTTTTTGTGTTTTCCTTTTGGGGATGATGCAAAGCATTGAGACTGAAATGTCTCCTTCATGTTGACCAAAAAGATTTTTTCATTTTCTTGCACCTTTTTGTTTTCTTTCTTTTCGCTTGTGTTCTCCTTTTGGGGACGATGCAAAGAGTTGAGACCGTAATGTCTCTTCCATGTTGACCCAAAACAAACTTTCTTTTTCTTTTGTTTTCACTCTCTTTGTGTCATTCTTCCAGTTCTATGTGCTTTGGGGAATGATGATAGTTTTGAGCTCTTTCATAAAAATATTGCAGTAATGAACATACTGACCCCAAAACCATAGATCCCTTATGTGTTTGGTGTGCTTTCTTTTCCAGGGGGGAACTCCCTTTCCTTTTTTTTCATTTTTGTTTACATGACATAGCTTAACTTTGAAACATATGACTTGGCATAGGGCTTTCCAAGTTGGCTCTCATGTCTTGTTTTTCCTTTTGCATTTTCTTTCCTTCGCTACTTTAAAGTAATTTCTCACATAACGATGTGTAGAAATTTCTTTAAAGTGGGGGGCATACATTACCATAATTCATTTGCATTCTTGGAACTCCTAGTGTAGCATTGTTTTTTATGTGATGTGTTCATCACTTTGTGGATTAAATTGGGTGTGATGTCCTTCATAAGTGTGATCTATCTTAGGATATTGCATTCCTCTTGGTGGCTTGATGAGATGCACTCCATCCCCTAAGTTTTGAATATACTATTCTTTGATTGGTACTCTCTTGGAGACATTAGACATAATGTTCCCTAAGTGACTGGCCTTGCATGAACTTAACAAGACTCCTTTGAACATCTTTTGCATTCTACATTACATTTTACATTTTTGCATTTTTACTTTTTTGCATTTTTTCCACCTTGCATAACGCAACTTGCATGCCTATGGTACCCTTTGCTTTTTGTTAATGAGTTCTAAGCATATGAAGCTTTGCTTGCCTCATGGAGCATGAACTGACATTTCTTTTTCCTTGTGGCACCTTGTTAAAGTTATCATGAGGTATAACTTTGATATGGTTGAGCGGGAAGCCCACCTAGTGGCATGAATTTTCCCCATAGCCACCTTTGTGTTTGTGAGTGTATACCAACTAGTGTATTTACCTTACCTTTTGAGCTTTCTCACCTCACAGAAAATCAAAAGTTTCATGGCCCTAGAGTGAGTATATTTGGGCCTTCTCACCTAGTAGACCGCCTTGAGTTCTATCACCCCAAAGTGAGTATACACTCTATTTTTACCTAGATCTAATCCACAACTAGTTGGACTGACGATCGAAGATTCATCTGATTCTCAACACTTGTGTGTTCCTTTGTTCTTATGCTTGGTTTTCCATGGGATCTTCATCTTGGGGGATTGATCATCCCTCTTGATCGTTGTTATTCCATCTTGCTAATGTAAGTGCATTTGAACCCTCCTCTTGATGTTCATGGCTACTTTAGTTTGAGTTTAAAGCAAGTTCATCCTCTCACTAAAGTGGGGGCTAAATGTGTCATAGAAAAATGGCCCCTTGTCATTTTCATGGCCTTTTAGGTCTTGTTTCATGATGTTTGATCTATTATGCTCTAATTTTATATTATAACATGGCTTGAACATGCATATTTAGGTAATAAAATTCAAATAATGACATCTTGTGAAGGTGTTGTGAAGTGTTGTAAGGCATTTCTACACTCTTCTAGACCCTATTCATTGCAATTTACCTAAAAATCACTTTTTCATCACTAAACAAGTCCTATTTTGAAGTGTTGCAAAGTATTGTAACAAGATTTCACACTTTTCTAGGCATAACTTCACCATTTACTCCTTTCTTATGCTTTATTTGAACCCTTTATGCCCTCATATGCTTTAATTAAGTGTTTTTTAATGTAAGCCTAACAAATAGCATTAAATACAAGATAATTCCCAACACCCATTTTCAGGTCCTAGGTGGGACTCATTCACCATGGGTGGCTAATGAGTCCCCGTTGGCTCCAAATTGAAAATTTTTAAAATTTTCTTTCGGTATTTTATTCAAAAACACTTGATGTCAGCTTGTGATGAGGTATGAACAGGTTACTAAGGTAAAATTGTGTATAAATAAGTGTTTTTTCTTCTCATTTTACCCCCCATTCATTCAAGCATTCATTCAAACATCATCTCAAGCATTCAAGCATCTTATAACATCTCATCAAACGTTATTAAAGAATTTTGGAGCATCCATTGATGATACTTCAAATTTGCATCATCAAGGGTTTGGAAAGTTGATAGCATTTGCATGTTGTTAGTTTAGCATTCTCTTGCATTTCATTATCTTATTAAGGGTTTGATTAGCAAAGTGGGGTTTGTGGTCAAGGAAAACCCCTATTTGCTAACCCTCAACCATTTTTTCACTCTTGCATGTTTGTTTGCAGACCTAAGTATGTAGATTTAACAAGCATTTAGGTGATTGAAGATTGGTCAACAAGTCAACTAGGTGCTTCAAGTCAAATCAACTCTATTTCAAGCTTGGAGAAGGTTTTCTTTCTGTTTCCTGTAGAATTGAGTTTGGCAACCCAACAAGCAAATATTTCTAGATTTGGTGTTGTAGAGTTGTCTCCTAATTTCTCAGAATTTTGGGAGAAGACTGATTCACCACCAGTGGTGAATGAGTCCCACCTTAAGACTGAAAATCTAATTTTTTTTCAAATTCTGGATCCCAACAGTTAGAAACTGGTTCCCGACACTTTTTCACCAATAGCAGGACTAATTCACCACCCTAGGAAAATGAGTCCCACTGTGGATTTTCAATAACTTCAGACAATTCTAGATTCCTCACATCTTGCCCAGGTGCACTCTGTTTTATCTCATTTCTTTCTGTTTTGCATTATTTCATCTTTTAGTTTGTTATTTGCATATCACAATGTGTTTTCCAACATAGCTTAAATCTTAGTTTTGCATTCATAATCATTCATTTAAATCACTTAATTACATTTTTTTCATTTCATTTAGCTTAGAAAACATCATACATAACATAATTTGAATGAACCCTTAGCATTTTTAGCCCTATCTCTTTCCTTTTAGGTGAAAAACCCTAGAAGAGCAAGAGAAGTACATAGGAACCAAAAATCTACGGTTCAACAACTAATTCCTTCAAAACAACATACCATCCTAGATTGTAAAATCCAACCATCTTGTCCTATCTAGAGTGCTAGGCTCTACACAAGCTCTCCAAGCCTCAACGAATTTAGGATCTTCAAGATACAAACTCTTGAGTTCATTGAACCCAATTACTTCAATCTGCATTTTTGTTAACAAGTTCTACCTCCTGCTTAAGGAATCTACAACTTTATTTGATCTTCCAATCCTATGCTTCAAAACAAATGTGTAACTTTCAAAAATTCAACTCATTTCAAATACCTTTGATTTAGCTTTCCTTGACTATTTATATACTGTAAAGCCTGATGATCAGTAAAAAAACAAACTCCTTTGGAAACAAGTACTGTCTCCATTTCTTCAAAGATCAAACTATAGCATAGAACTCCTAATCGTAAATGGGTAAAAGCACAAAGTTGTGTCACACTTTCAGCCAACTTATATCAAGACAATTGAACTTAAATATTTCTAACTAAAAATTAATTTTAGTCAAACTAAGATTCATTCTAGCTAAGTTAGATACTTCCACAACTCTTTCAAGTGAAATATTTGTCTAAAAATATATGGAGCTCACCACTTTGAGTCCAATTTACCAAAAAGCTAAAATTATTTGAAAAACTTGAAGTTTCAATAACTCCTACTAATGTAAATAACATTTTTTTAAAAATATAAAAATGCCCTTTTGTAGATCCATAAGTGTAGTTTTCAAAAATATATTTATTTTAATAGTTTAATTATTATTTATTATTTATTTTTTATTTTTACTAAAATTAGGTTATCAGCACACATATTAGGTTGATTACCATGCCAAGGAAAAATACTAAAACTTATTAAAAAAAATATGATGCACTAGATAAAAGAATCTATTTCAAGATGGTATATTTTTTTCCATTTTAGATAAATATTTAAATGAAAGCTGACGTCCAATGGAAATAACTGTTTTTCATTCACACACATTTTAATATTTATTTAAAAATATATATTTATATATCAAAATTGGAAAAAAATATATCCATGCACTAAAGTTTCAAGTTATAAATACACACAAAATATTTGAAAGAAAAAAAATTACTATAAAAAGTTTGACATCTTATGCAACTTCATTTTTTAGTATTTTATCAACAACTAAAATATAGTGTTAATTTATTAAAAACTAGTTTAAAATTTTTATTTTTTTATTTTTAAAATACAAACATAAAATATACTAAAAATATATATATATTACTAGTTTACATTATTTCAATATTCAAAACATATATGCCACCTTTTAGTGATTCAATTTTAAAATTTGGATCAATGTTGGTTGTTTCCTTTATAAAGTGTGACACAGCTTTGTGCTTCTACCCAAAAAAAATACATTTTTATTTGCATCATTCAAATTTTCACTAAAGTAGGGAATAAGTTTACCTTCTTGACTTAAAACAGCTCCAATGGCACTACCACTGGCATCACAGTCTACCTAAAATACTTTATTGAAATTTGGAAGTGCCAAAACAGGTTGCTCCATAATTTTCTTCTTCAGCAAATCAAAACTCTTTGTTTTCCTCGTACTCCACTTAAACTATTTTCTATCCCCTCTCATTGTTTTCGTCAAAGGTGCACAAATACTACTGAAACCTTTGATAAACTTCCTATAAAAACTTGTTAGACCATGAAAATATCTTACCTCTATAGCACTCCTCGGTGTAGGCCATTCAACAATAGCTCTTAATTTCTCTGGATCCATCTTAAGACCTTCTGTTGAGATAAAAAATCCTAGGTACACCAACTCGCATTTCACAAAACTGCACTTCTTCAAGTTGACTAACAACTTCTCCTCTCTCAACTTCTCAAAAAAATTTCTAATATGCATCAGGCGTTCCTCCAATGTCTTGCTGAAAATTAAAATGGAATCCAAATAAACAATAATAAATTTACCTAGAAATTCTTTCAATACCTCGTTCATGAGTTGCATGAATGTGCTCAATGCATTGGTTTTCCCAAAAGGCATGACTAACCACTAGTACAAAACTTCTTTGGTCTTGAAGGTTTTCTTCCATTCATATTCTTCTCTAATTCTAATCTGGTAATAACCACTCTTTAGATCTATCTTCATGAAGTACTCTGCTCCACTCAAACAATCCATGATGTCATCCACCCTTGGCAAGGGAAACTGATACTTGATATTGATCTTGTTGATGGCTTTGGAATCTATACACATCCACCATTCCCTATCCTTCTTAGGTGCTAACACTATAGGTACTACACATGGACTCAAACTTTCCCTAATCGATCCCTTTCACAACAACTCTTGCACTTGTTTGTTCAATTATTCATTTTTTGTTGGAGTCATTTGATGGGCTACCTTATTTGGAAAACTATCTCTAGGAACTAGGTCCATCTGATGGTTGATCTTCCTTACTTGAGGAAAACCTTTAGGTACATTATTAGAAACAATACCCTAAAACTCATTCAAAAAATTTGAAACATCTATAGGTACATCACTATCACCTTCTTTATCAACTTTAGGGATTAATGCAAAACACGTATGCTCATGGCTCATACCTTCTAGGATTTTTCTTCCATCAACCAAAAAAATTTGTGCATTACTGCATACCTTTTCTCCTACATCCTTCAGTGGCTTTAACTTATGATGAACGCCATCCTTGGTCAAAGAATAGTTGTTAGCATTTCCATCATGCATCACTCACCGATCAAACTACTAGGGTCTACCTAAAAACATGTGACAAACATTCATAGGTATGATATCACATAAAAACTCATCCTTATAGTTACCAAGCTTAAACTTTATTAGGCATTGCTTATTGACCAAAGCCCTTTGGTCTTTCTACAACCATGCAATTAGGTAAGGATTTGGATGCCTTCTCCTTGCCAACTATAACTTAGTGACCATTTCCTCTGAAACAAGATTATAAGTGCTACCTCCATCAATGATAACATTGCAAACTTTTCCTTCACACTTACATCAAGTGCAAATTAGATTCTTCCTTTGATTAGGTTCCTTCTCCTCATTCAGCAAAGCTCTTCTGACAACAAGGGACTCAACCCTTTCAGCATCTTCAAAATGTGAACACTGAGCATCTTCATCCACATGGGTAACTCAAGCATTACCTTTTAGTCTTCTATTTTTCCTTCCTTGATGTTGAGGACACTCAAAGGATCTATGTTAGGATTCTTCTCCACATTGAAAACAAGTTCCACGGAATCCTCCTCTTCTTGGTCCTCACCCAGATCTTCCTCTGCCTCTTTGGTCTCCACTATTCTAATCATGAGGTTGATATGAGTTGTCTCTTTTCTGGTCTTAACTGGTACTAGATCCTTTGCCCTCCCTTTTATCTCCACTTCGGCCTCCATATGGCCATCTACAAGTCCTCCCACCATAGCCTCCACCTCTTCATTTTCTTTCAAACCTTTTTTTCAATTGTTCTTCAAATTTTAAGAAAAAATTATAAGCATCCTCAATGGTGGTCATTCATACCAATTCCAACTCTTCATGTATGCTAGGCTTCATCCCATTAATATAACAATGAACTTTCTCATTATTCACCTCAAAATGTCATGTTTTAATCAAGACCTTGTAAATTCTTCTATGTATTATTTCACTGTCCTCATTCCTTGTCTCAAGCTATGCATCTTCTTGAGCAGCTCCAACTCATAATCAACTAGAATAAATTGCTTCTTCAACTTTTTGCCACCATTTTTTCCCGTCTAGAAATTTTATCCTTTCCTTTCCTTCCTCTTTCAATTTGGATCTCTTTCCACCATATACTTGCATGACCTTTTAACTTGTTCTTTGCAAGCCTCACTTGGTAAGGATCTTCAATCTCCTCGAACTCAAAAAATTCCTCCATATCGTTGATCCAATCAATAAACTCTTCAGGATTTAGACTTCCACTGAAAGTTGAAACCTCCATTTTAGGTTTCTTTCCAAGACTAGACATTGCTCTTAGAAATCTCATTTCTCCAAGATCTATTTGATCCTATTATTCCTCTTCTATTTCCTCTTCATTTTCATCTTCATTTTTATTTCTTTCTTGATGCACTTCTCTCCTACAAACCTCTTCGTACAAGGTTTCTAATTTCCTTTTGAGGGCTCTTATTTCATCTCTAGGCGGATCTCTTCCTCCACCACCTCTGCCTCTACCTCTACCGTGTTGGGTAGGTCTAGGAGGCATCTTAATCTCAAACCAAACTCATAGGTCCTGCTGCAAACTACCTCACTTTTGATGCTCTATTTATAGACTCAAGACGACCTGCTCTAATACCACTTGATGAAGGGTACTCCCCATACAAACTAGAACTCACCACAACTACATAGGTTTGTACAAAAAAAGGTAAGAAGAATAAAGATATTTTATTAATACTCAAATGGAAAAGTATTACAGCATTACATGGGATTTTCTTATTACATAGAAATAGCCAAATCTACAAATTGAAGCCTTCAAATTCTATTCTACAATCTCCTAACCAACATCCTCCCCCACCTTCTCCATGTCTATTCTCTATATACTATACTCCTCTTTAATGTCAACTTAGCCTCTCAACATTCTTTTCCTCTCGTTTTGTCTTAGTACTACCCCATCATCTAATGATCATCAAGATCTTGCAGGTTGTTACACTATTATCAGTAGCTTCAACCATCGACTTTAGGTTTTATTTCATTTGGCCAATGATCACATTGATCCACAACAACAATGTGGAATCAACAAATAGTATCATGCCATGTGTCACCAACTCAACTCATTCTTCCATCGCTAACTCACATTCAATCAACCTTTCTACCAATGCAATGTCGAGGGGACACTAAAACCACTATTCCCAAAATGACCAGGTCTCACCAAAGGAGCTTTATCAAAATGTAGTCATCACTTTATCATCCCATTAAAGGGAGTCTTCATAATGACTCGTGGAAACATGTTAGTCTTTCTAATATACGCCTTATCGCTCTGTCGAAAGGACTTCGAATGCCATCCTATCAATAACTCAGAGTCTCCTTGACCACTTGGTGGATTTCTTCAGTTCATCAAGACATCAAAGGGACACACTTTGATGTTCTGCCGATATGTGAACCTCACTCTAATGTCACGTCTTCACACCCATTCATTGTTGCTACTAGCACCATTAGCTTGTCGAAGGGACATGAGATAAGGTCCCATCAAAGTCTCCATGTCACATTGATGAGCTTGTCCATTGAAGTATAAAATTTTGGATGAAACCAAGGTGTAAAGCCCAACTGTCATACTTGGCAAACTTAAACTAATTAGCCCTTATTGAGAGAAAACAATCACAAATTGATGCAAGATTTCTCATATGCCCTAGATGCTCCTACATCAATTCATGGATTTCTTTATTTTCTTTCACGATAAGTTAGTCCTACAATCATGTGTTTGAATATAAGTTATATATAATATCTATTTAAATTGATAATCTATTATGTTTCCTAGTCTTTAGGTACATCTAGATATTTTTTGTCTATCATAATCTTATTATACATTCTCTTTATAAATTTTATACTTTATGTGGTTATTATGTGGGGTAGGGACATTCTTTAATTAGCTATTTTAAAAGATTATTCAATTAAAAAATACAATTTAATTATAATTCAATAAATAAAAATAGTTACTTTTTAACTAAAGTCATACCCATCCATTAATAATGAATATTTGATAGTATATCTAGCCTAAGTTTAAATTCCACAAAACTCATAATCTCATTAACATAATAAATATGGTTAAAAATTAAAGAAGACATTTGAAAATTGTTGTTATTGAAATCTCATCCATGAGGCTCGCTTTCTCGCCATGAAGCCATTGAATGTGTGGTCATAGGATGACAATAACTTAAGAATTGATGGAACAGAAGATCATAAAGCTAATTTCAAATTTTTAATAAACCTTTGATTATGCTCTATGTAAATAATATTCTAAATTATTTATTTCCTGTTCCTTGAAAAATGTTTAATTTGTGAATTTTGTTAAGGTGGCAATAAACTAAGACAAGAATGTTCAATATTTTTATCTCATCTATATAAAAATTTATTAAAAAATAAAAACCAAATATATATGCTTGAAGTCTGTATGGCTTTTCTTTTTATTTTGCACTTTAAAATTTATTAATATACATATGCTCTAGGCCTCAACTTTATTCCAGATAATTTTAAATTATTTTATTGATATATTATCATAAAATTGCCAATGTAAGTATTAAACACGTCATTTATGAATCTTATGAATATACTTGATGTAATAGTTAAGGTAACATGCATAACCAACCATTCATATTTTTCCTCCTTAGTATTAGATGTCTCTGATTTCTCTCCTCTACTATAGACATGGGGGTAAGTTCTCTTAAAATCCATCTTGTTATAATATCATCATCCACTCAAACAATTCATCAAATTATCCTTCTATGCTAATGAAATTTTCTAATGACCATAATCTTATTGATGGATTTGAGAATAGAGTGCATGTTCCATTCTTTGTTAAAAAAATATCACTTGTATTGCACACTACACCTATACTCAATATCTTCATTATCAACTGCACTTTGAGTAGCACATGAAAGTATAATGGTTTATTTCCTCGCTCTCCTTTTGCATAAACCAATACACACCCTTGTTAGACATAAATTCTTTGAGTATTGTATCCATGTGATGAATAATATGTACTTTTATTGTAGTAGTCCCTTAATAATGTCACTTGAGATTGTTTACATACTCTATTTGTATCTCCTTTATATTTCATGGAAAATTTGCTTTCATTTAAAAATCTTCCTCTACAACTTTAGCAATCAATTCATACCTCACTAATCCTCTATCATCTAAGTATTTAGGAAATCTTCTTTTTATATCAACATCAGTATTTAATTTATCACAAGTTTTTCCTTACAATCATTCAAAGGATTTAAAATAAAAGTATTTCCCCTCCATCATTCAATCTATATTTTAGACATAAATATTTCAATATTTTTCCAATATGACATGGTATACATCCATCAACATGATTCCATAAAGTAATTAATCTTTATAGGAGACACTACTAAAGATCACTTATTGTGTTCATCCATAATGACCAAATATCATTTTTTCTAATAAAAAATATTATAAAGATTGGGATGAGAAATAATCTTCAATCCTAAACTTTCCACTATTTTAATAGAAATTATATTATCTAAACTTTCATTATTAGCATGATGACCTTGAAATACATTATATTGGACTTAAATACAATATAGAAAATACTTTTTTATTATATCAAATCTTTGTTATCCTATCATAGCTTCAATAGTATTAAGATTGTCATGATCATCTCTATATTCTCTAGATCTTTATCTCCCCATTCTCTATATCTTAGACTCTCTTAGATGATCTAACTTATTATTCATTTGGTTACAATATGGGTGCTTATCATTACTTCTACTTCCCTTAGATCAAATTCATGGAATCAAATTACTTGAAGACCAAGATGACCACTTTGGAAATAGGTTCCATGAAATCTTATTCAATAGATTTTAGAATATCCCTGACCATTTTATGGATTTTTGTTACCATTACTATTATATAATGGATGAAAAGTACGTCCATCCCTTCCCCATTAATTTTATTGCTATTTTATAACAGTTTCTCCACCTCTTCTCCTATATTTTTATGTTTCTTTTTGTTAAGCTACCTATTTTCCTTCAAGGAATAATGGTAATCTTTTTCTACTATTAAAAATCCTCAACATACTAGTTCCTCTTGGATTTTAAGTATCATATTATATTAGTTTTTATAATTATTTTATGTAATCTTGATATCAAGTTGATTTTGAATAGATTATGAAGTTTCTTCAAATTATCTAAACTATAATCTCTTGACAAGAATTTTGATTGTCAAGTTGAAAATCATTTGCTCCTAATGAGAAATCTTATCCTTTCCATTTCTTTATTTTCTCTACTTCTAATATCTTCTACCATGATGTGGTATATCCTTTAAGGTTTATTTTGGAAACCTTCACCTTCTATAGGTCTCTGACTTCCTCAAACTTGAAGTAATCTTCTATTTCTATCATCTAGTTTATCACCTCTTCTAGATTTAAAAATCTATAAAAATAAAACACCTCCATACATGTACCTTTTTCTAATTCCTAAGATGAGTAAAAATGTCTCTGTAGTGGCATCCATGTACCAAATTTTAAATCAATATCAACTTCCATTGTCACATTTTTTCATATCTTGTAAATGTCTAGAACTTTATCCATAGAAAAATCTTCTATGTTGATCTTTGAATCTAATCTACCTACCATTTTGATGAGTTAGGATTGGCCTCTATTATTAACTCTTCTTCATGGAATTATTGAGTATATTTCAAACAAAATCTATTCATACAATTATGGGTTACACCATGAACACATATTGAGCACTTAGATCCTAAAATGACTTGAAATTGATTAGCATTTCACAAGAGAAAATATTGCCCGTATATGACTTAATGGATACCGAGGTTTGATCACCTAGTATGAGGCTATCAAATTGACTATGGAATATGAAAAAAATATTATGCAATGAATAATACACACAAATATTGGATAGAAAATGACAATATACAAAAATTATAGAGATGACTTCGTTACATAGGACATAGAGTTGAACAATTATAGAAAACATAAGTGATCTATATATACATTTTGTAGAATTACTAACCATGTCAATGGAAATTTTTTACAATACAAAAATAATGTGTATTTGTAAACATCCAAGTTATAAGTACAATATTTTTGCATTTCCCATATATTTACAACACCTTTGATAATTCTAGCATGCAAGATATTGACAACACACCACAATTAATGCAAAGTGATTATTTTTTTAACATCAGTTTAGATTTGTGTTGTAATTTTTCTAAAAAGGAATTCATAAAATTCAAATCCTTGGTGTGGATGAGAGATGTGGGAATTCAACTACACTAATATCCTCGTAACACATGTTCATAAGACACAAATTTGACATTCAAAATATTTAGAATTTCAATTGAAGACTACACACATGAAAGGAATCCTCCTTAGAAAAATAAATAAAATATTTAACAAACCCCTATTTAGTCTTGACTTCAAAAAGAACAAACATGATGATTTATGCCAAGAAAATTGCTAGAAAATTTCTTGGGTGAAGATATGGTCTAGTCATTATTCAATTCAAATTGTAACATAGCATGTACAATCTCTTACTATACCATATGTATGTGCATGCAACAAAAAATCTCATACAAAATATCCTTGATTTATCACTATAGTATTCATAGATCTCAATAAACATATTGAATAAATTGTGCATTCTAACTCTAAACATAGATCATGGATCTATAATAGAAAGAATCTCAAAAAATGAAAGCATCTTTGTTTGTTGATATAGGATTGCCCCTTGACTTGGGATACTTCTTCATCAATAAATAGAAATGTCCAAACAAAAGTAATCATGGTCAAACACCTACTCACTTGAAAGGAAACATATAATTTGATAACACCCAAATTTAAAAATGAATGCTTGCATACTAAATCTAATTATTGAGAAACCTTGCTAAAACAAAAGTGATATTTAAGACTTAACTCCGAAACAAAATTTAAATTTATCTCAATCATTTTAAATAATACCAGATTACTCTTAACCCTAAGCTACCTTGATTCAGGTCAAAGGAAATTTAATAAACGAAAAGAAATTGTCCATTTAGTATATGCGTTGTCAATAGAAGAGAATACAGTGCATTCATCTTTAAGACTTCTTCACAAAGCAACAAAAGTACTGATACAACAACAAAAATAGATCATCATTTTAAATGGCACAAGATTACTCTTAAGCCTATGATGCTCAACACTAGATTGAAGACAATCTAATAAATGTGGAGAAGAATATAATTCAGTATATACTTTGTCTAGAGAAAAGAGTACAATACAATCGTGTGCTGTTACTTTCCCTCTTGTTCATAGTCAACCACAGTCCTTTCAAAAGGAATAATTTTATCTATAAAAGTAGCTTACCACAATCGAATGATTGATAATAAAAGTAAAAGTACGAAGAGTCTATTCGAACAAAACTACTTCTCTTTCGATTAAACATCATTGTTCTTAAAATTTTATTGGAATTAGACTCTCTTGAAACTTAAAATGTAAGTTTTGTAAAGTTTTATTTCTTATTTTGTTTTACTATTTGTAAAATGAAGTTATTATTAGAATGGTCTTGTTGGATTTGATCATACACCTTTATTTTTTTATAATAAACTCTCAATTTAAATAACCAATTTCCTTTGAACTCTTAAACATGCCAAATGTTGTCTCAGATGTATAGCTTGGATAAGATTAGCAATTAATTTCATTCTGCCTAGGTGCTCAGTAAAGAGCATCTTCTTTGCAGGGAATGTTCAGAGGATTTTGAAGTATGCTCATGTACTGATGGGATATACTCATTGGATATACTTCTACAACCACATCTTTTACAGCTTGGTTCAACTATTATAAAGCTACAGTCCATCAACTCTGTATATTGTGCAGGAGAAGTTGCAGGGAATGATTACAGGGGCATTTTCCTTTGGCAGATATCATTCAAGCCTTCAACTGACAATGGCTGTCTCTTTCTCGATTCTCTGCCAAAGGAAAATTGCCCTGCCATCATTCATTGAAATACAATGTGATATATACAATATCTATATAGTGTTGTAGTACATCTGATTAAATTTTCTGTCTTCATAATCTTACTATGCATTATTCACATTTACTTCAATATTTTGCAATAATATTAAAATTTAATAGGTTTGATTAGGTTATCATATAGAGCAGGAGCATTGATGTTAAGTGAGTGTAACTATTTAAAGGACAAAAAATTCTGACAGGTTGGTCTTTGGTTAGTTTCATGTTTTGTTTAATTTATTTTCCTATAATTTTTTATAGACAGTTTCCTCTCCACAGATATAGCAGGTGGGGTATACATATTTATATTGTTTATGATCATTATTGTTTGTTATTTATATTCTTACTTTATTCTTTTATTGGATAGCAGAACTATTATAAAATTCTAGATGTACAACAGTGAAGGTTTTCTATTGGAAGAGTATGGCTGCGGAGAAATATTAATTCAGCAATTGGTGTGGTTAGAGGAGAAACGATTGAAGGAGTCGTTTGAAGCTTGTGCAACGCTGTCATTACAGATGTAGCAGTCATCATTGTTAATGCCAAACAAAAAGGAAGTTCTTGCTGCAAATTTTTTTGGACATTTTCACTCTTAGTAAAAATGCATTTCAAATTCAAAAAAAAATTAGTTATGAAGCCCTTGACAATCTTATTTTATCGTGAATCTTCAAGAACACACTTGTGCAATGAATACTACACAAAAGGATTGGATGGAAACAATGATCTAGTAAAAATATAAAAAAATTGAAATAGCTTAGCTACAATCGCACAAGCTAAATAATAAGACAAAACATGAGGGATCTCTATATGCACTTTGTCAACATACAAAGCTTCTTTACAATGCAAAAGAGTGCATTTGTAAACATCCAAGTTCCCAATAAAATTTATTAAAATACCCCATGTATTATGCTGACCCTCAAAACATGAAATTCTTACAATTATAGTATGTTTGTTCAAATTGGATTAAAACATGAGTGGGATATTTGGGATACACTACATTCATATTAAGTGATATATTTTCTTCTTTTAACATTATTTAAAATTTGTTTTCTAATTAGATCAACAAGGGATACACAAAATTTAGATTTCTCGTGTGTTAGAAAATTAAGGTTTACGTAATAAATTAATTTTTAGATCAGTCGGTTGGGTGGGAAGTTATTTTCACAACGGAAGAATAATGGTTTTAGAAAATCAATGTATTGAATGTAATATGAGACAAATGACTATTATAAAATTACTCTTTAATTTTGTTTGCAATTTAAATCATTAACATTTCTCTTCTATTTTTGTTGCTCTAGATTGGTATCAGAGTACCGATTTCATCATATGGGATGAATATAAATCCTTGATATAGATTGTGGGATGAGGTGTCAAATTAGGCATAAAGAAAATGTTTGAAGCTACCTGAAGGCCTATATTTTTATAGGGTGTAGCATTTAAAACTAGTGTGTTATCCCTTTTTTCTTCAATTTGTTGTAAGTGAGAAATGTGAAAATACAATCTCATGAATATGGTGAAAGAGTGAAGAGATGATTGTGTAGATAGTTAAGGAGTTTGCAATTGTTAGTAGCAACCTACAACCAAATGGAACTTCCTAAAGGAAAATCATGAATCCATATTAGTTAAATCACACCATTTAATTGTAAAAAATGGAAAATGAGTTTTTAAAGAAAATTTGCAACCACTTTCATTTGTTTATTTAATCAAAATCAAGGTATGTTCTAGTATTAATGGCCTCTTTGGTGTCTTATAATAAGAAAGTTAATATCAATTTATGTTAAATAAATATAGAGATAAGTGACTAGATTGACTTTATTTAAAATGGAGAAATCATATATTATTTCAATGTTTGAGGGTCATGAATTCCATACTTGGCAAGTCAAAGTGTAACTAGTTTTAATAGAAAAAAATTATGGGTTATTGTTAATGGAGCTATTATAAAAACACAAGATGCAAAGGAAGTGTTAAAATAGGTAGAAAAAGATCATAAAGATACATCATTGATTGGTCTCAGTTTATCTGATGCATATTTATATCACATTGATTTGATTAAAAACTTAAACGAATTATGGGAAAGAATTAATTCATTATATGTTTCATAGGATTCAAGTGCAAATATGAGAAGGAAGTAAAAAAAAGAAAGTTGGTTTGAAAATGAACAAGGGTGATAGTATTGTTCAACATATCAGTATATTTTGTTCTCTACTTAATCAACTTGTTGGAATAAAATGTACATTTGATAATGTAGATGCCAAAGATTTTTTATTAAATAATATGGCTTCAATTTTTTATAATATTATATTTACTTTAAATAAATTGAATTTGAGTCTAAGCTTAGAAAATGTGATATCCTACTTGATTGATGAAGAGAAAAGTGTCACTAAAACTCACTCAATTATTAGGGAAACTACTTTGTTTGTCAAAAGGAAGAAAATTTTTCAAAAAGAAGGAATAATTTCAAATGCTTCTATTGTAATCAAAGAGGACATTTTCTAGTGAATTACATTCAATGTGCTGAGATATTACTAGTGGAAAATTAAAAATAGAAAATAATTTAATGCAAACAAAAATGAGGGAGAAAGATGTAATTTTGCAATGTGTGATCGAGAATCTCCTCACAATGAAAATGAATACGTATATCTTCTCTAAGAATTAAATAAGTGGGATTAGAGGCCAGATGCATCAGAGGAAGAGGATCTTCATCATTTCAAGCTAGATTCTCACTAATAGATGATGCCTTCTATGAGAAGCACATTTTTTATCTCCATTCCCTTTAGGAGAAAGAGGGGCATGTAGTGATTTGTTGGTTTAAGGATATTTAAATACACTATCTTGGGGAGTTGTTGTTGGTTTGTGGATAGTTGAATCCAGGAACTTGGTGAGTTGTTGTTGGTCTATGGATATTGAATCCAATAACTAGCTATGGATATATGAGTGTTGGTTGGTGATTTTTTTATAAATAATGAAGTGTGTCTCAAGACTCATAGGTAAATGTTGGATAGTTAAAACATTTTCCAAGATATGAGAGGTTTGGGTTGATGTTGATGCAAAGTTGGATAATTGAGACATTTTCCTAGATAGAGGAGTTTGGGTTGATATTGATGCATAATTGGACAATAATGACATTTTCCTAGACAGAGTTTAGGTTGATGCTGATACAAATATATATTTTCACAATGTAAATCTCGAAGGGGGTTGTTAGGAAATTAAGGTTTACATAAAATAAATTATTCATTAGGTTAGTTAGTCTAGTGTGAAGTTATTCTTGTAATGAGGGAATAATGGCTTTATAAATCCAATATTGATTATAATAAAATTTGTCTTTAATTTTTTTTTCAATCTAATTTTTTTGATTTTTTTCTTTTTTTCTTTCTTCTCTACATGTGTGGAACAAAGATATGGTAATCCAACCACCTAATAGCCAAGGCACACATTTGTAAGGAATAAGACTAAAAATTTAAAGGAAATAGAATGAGTTCAGGACTAGGCATGAGAAATTAATCCTTGAATAAATACATAAAATATTAAAGGAATTATTTTCTAATATAATGTTTGAAACAACAAACATGATGATGCAACTTAGAAAAGTATTAGAAATATTCTAGGTTGATGATATGATCTAGTTGTTATTATGTAGTTCAAGCTTTATAGTAGGGTGTACATAATGATTATATGATATAAAAATATGTTAAAAAAAATTATATGATAAAATATATTTGTATTATAATAATATTATATATAAACCTCTAAAAAAGAATTGATGAAGTCATAAAATATTACTCTAAACATATGTTATGAACCTAAAACACATAGAATACCTAAAAAAGTAAAACATCTCTTTTCGTTGATATAGGATAGTCCATTGATTTGAGATACTTCAACAAAAATAAACATAAAATCTCAAATAAAATAAACCATCACTAGATGCTTACCTGCTTAGAAGGAAACCTAAAATTTGACTATTCTAAATTTTAAACTAAATAGTGGCATATTATATCTAATAACTAGAACCCTTACAAATAACAAATGTGATCTCTTGTAATTTGAACTAAAAATAAAACTTTAAAAAGAATATGAACAAACCTATTTCTTCATTACACTTAAAGCCAAAATAACCTGCATTAGGTTTAGGGGAAAATAGTAAATTTCATAAATAATATCCATTCAATGTATGCTTTTTCTTGAGAAGAAAATACACAAAAAGGTTGGTAGATGTAGTCCCTTTAGAAAAAATTATTTGAAGTATAAAATTATCCTTCTATAACCACATATCTAATAGCTTAGCTCAACCATTTTAAGTCCATGGTTCATCAACTCGCTATAATGGGTAGAGTAGTAGAAGGGAATGATTACAAGAGATTTTTCTTTGGTAGATATCATTAAAGCCTCAACTAGTAATGGTCATGATGAAGGGTACTCCCCTTATAGACTAGAACTCCCCACAACTACACAAGTTTGCATAGAAAAAATTATAGGAAGAACAGAGATATTTTATTAATATTGAAATGTAAAAGTATTACAGCATTACATGGGCTTTTCCTATTACAAAATAGTAGCTAAATCTGTAGGTTGGAGCCTTCAAATTTTTCTCTACAATCTCCCGACCAGCATCCTCCCCCACCTTCTCCCTATTTGTTCTATACAAATACTATACACCTCTTTCATGTTGGCTTAGCCTCTCGACATTCTTTTCCTCCCGTGTTGTATTGGTACCACCCCGTCGTCCAATGATCATCGAGATCTTGCATGTGGTTACATTGTTATCAATAACTTCAACCATCAACTTTAGGTTTGAATTCATTTTTCCAATGATCACGTTGATCCACAACAATGATGTGGAATCAACTAATAGTATCGTGCCATGTGTTGCCAACTCAACTCATTCATCCATCGCTAATTCACGATTGGTCAACCTTTCTACCAACGCAGTGTCAATGGGACACTAAAACCACTCTTCCTGAAATGACCAGGTCTCGCTGAAGGAGCTTTATCAAAATGTCATCATCACTTTATCTTCTCATCGAAGGGACTCTTCATAACATCCCACCGAAACATGTTAGTCTTCCCAATATACACCTTATCATTTTGTCGGAAGGACTTCAAACGTCATCCTACTGATAGCTTAGAGTCTCCTAGACTATTTTTTGGATGTCTTTAGTTCATCAAGACATCAAACGGACACACTTTTAATTTCTACCTAAATGAGAACCTCACTCTAACATGACTTCTTCGCGCCCATTCACTGCTACTGCTAGCGCCATCAGCTCATTGAAGGGACATGACATAAGGTCCCATCGAAGTCTCCCTGTCACACCAATGAGTCATTCTATTGAAGCATAGAATGCCAAATGAAACCAAGGTGTAAACATAAGGTGTAAATCTTGACTCTCATACTTGGAAAACTTAAATTGATTAGCCCTTATTGATAAAAAAATAATCACAAATTGATGCAAGATTGCTCGTATGCCTAGATGCTCCTATATTAGACACCTAGGGTAATTTGAAAAGTGACCCTATCACTTCTTGGGAGCTAGAGGAAAACCAAGATGGCTAACCTCTGACTCAGACAACCATGTTGAATCTTCAACAGGCCTTACTCTCGATTTTACCAAATACTCTTCATATTTTTTGTTCCTTGTGCTTCTTCCCATACAACTATCCAGAATTTCTTCAATTTCTTCTTTTTCTATAGTAGGTGCACGGATTGTCCACTGTGCCTCTGTCAACTCATGCTCCTTATCTCCTTCATGGTACTCTATCAAATCAAAAATGTTAAACATAGGTGAAACATGAATCTCACTCAGCAACTCCACCTCATATGCATTTCCTAAATCATGCTTCTTCAATATCGTGCATGGTCCAAACTTCTTCATCTTTAGCTTATTGTATGTTCCAACTAGAAACCTCTCCTTCCACAAATGAACCATGACTTCATCACCTACCTGGAACTCCTTATACCTTCTTTTCTGATCTACCTTAGCCTTATACTATGAATTCATCTTATTGATATGTTTCTTCACCTCTTCATGCACATTCTTTAGATGTTCAACAAAATCCTCAACTTCAACAGTACACTTCTCTCCATTATCCATTTTCCTCAATTCAGAATTAGTTCTAGGACTACTCTCGTACATAATCTGGAATGGTGATTTACGAGTGCTCTTGTTGATAGAATTGTTGTAAGAAAATTCTGCCTATGGTAAGATCAAATCCCATCCCTTGGGCTTGTCACCTACTAAGCATCTCAACAACTTACTCAAATTCCTATTCACCACCTCTGTTTTCCCATCTATCTATGGATGATGTGTTGAGCTAAACTTCAAATCATTCTTCAACTTCTTCCATAACATCCTCTAGAAATACCCAATGAACTTGGTATCTCGATCTAAAACTATGCTCTTGGGTAGACCATGTAGTCATACCACCTCACTAAAAAATAATTTTGCAATATCAATAGTGTCACTGGTATTACGACACGGAATGAACTGTACCATCTTCAATAATCTATCCACCACCACAAATATGGAATCATGACCTCGTTGTGTCCTCAAAAAACCAAAAACAAAATCCATGCTGATATCCTCCCATGGCTTCTCAAGTACATGCAATGGCTGATATAGTCTAGTATTCTGACTTGTTCCTTTCGCTATTTGACATAATTTACAACCTTTCACAAACTTCTTCACATCTTTTTGCAACTACATCCAATAGTAATTCTCACTCACAATAGCAATTGTCTTATCCTAACCAAAGTGTCCAGCTAATCTTCCATTATGTTTCTCCTTGATAAGGTTATCCCTCATGGAACTCCCTGGAATGCACAACTGGTTCCTTCGAAAAAAAATACCATCTTGGATTGTAAATCCAACCATCTCATCCTATCTAAAGTGATAGGTTCTATGCAAGCTCTCCAAGCCTCAGTGAAATTAGGATCTTCAGGATACAAACTTTTGAGTTCATTGAACCCAATAACTTCAATCTGCATTTTTGTTAACAAGTTCTACCTCATGCTTAAGGTGTCTACAACTCTATTTGATCTTCCACTCCTATGCTTCAAAACAAATGTGTAACTTTGAAGAAATTCAACCCATTTCAAATTCCTTTTATTTAGCTTTCCTTGACTATTTAAATACTATAAAGCCTGATGATCAATAAATAAAACAAACTCCTTTGGAAATAAGTAACGTCTCCATTTCTTCAAAGCTTGAACTATAGCATAGAACTCCTAATCATAAACAAAATAACTTTTTCTTTGCATCATTCAACTTTTCACTAAAGTAGGCAACAGGTTTACATTCTTGACTCAAAACAACTCCAATTGCACTACCATTGGCATCACAGTCTACCTAAAATACCTTATTGAAATTTGGAAGTACCAAAATAGGTTGATGCATAACTTTCTTCTTCAGCAAATCAAAACTCTTTGTTGCTCCTGTACTTCAATTAAACTCTTTTTTGTCCCCTCTCATTGTTTTTGTCAAGGGTGCACAAATACTACTGAAACCTTTGATAAACTTCCTATAAAAACTTGTTATACACTGAAAATATCTTACTTTTGTAGGACTCATTGATGTAGGCCATTCAACAATAGATCTTAATTTCTCTAGATCCATCTTAAGGCCTTATGTTGAGATCAAAAATCCTAGGTACACCAACTCGCATTTCACAAAACTACACTTCTTCAAGTTGATTAACAACTTCTCCTCTCTCAGCTTCTCAAAAACTTTTCTTATATGCATTAGGTGCTCCTCCAATGTCTTCTTGAAAATTAAAATGTCATCCAAATAAACAATAACAAATTTACCCAAAAATTATTTCAATACCTCATTCATGAGTTGCATGAATGTGCTCGATGCATTGGTTAGCCCAAAAGGCATGACTAACCACTTGTACAAACCTTCTTTGGTCTTGAAGGCTATCTTCCATTCATCTCCTTCTCTAATTTGAATTTGGTGGTAACTACTCTTCAAATCTATCTTTGTGAAGTATTCAGCTCTGCTCAAACAATCCATGATGTCATCCATCCTTGGCAAGGGAAACTGATACTTGATAGTGATCTTGTTGATGGCTCTGGAATCTATACACATCTTCCATTCCCCATCCTTATTAGGTGCTAATATTGTAGGTACTGCACATGGACTCAAACTTTCCCTGAGCGATCCCTTTCGCAACAACTCTTGCACTTGTCTATTCAATTCTTCATTTTTTGTTGGACTCATTCAATGGGCTTCCTTATTTGGCAATCTGGCTCCAAGAATCAAGTCCATCTGATGGTTGATCTTCCTTACTAGAGGAAAACGTTTAGGTACGTTATCAAAAATAATACCTTGAAACTCATTTAAAAAATCTAAAACTTCTACAAGTACATCACTATCACCTTCTTTCACAACTTTAGGGATTAATGCAAAACACAAATACTCATATCTCATACCTTCTAGGAATTTTATTCCATCAACCAAACAAATTTTTGCATTACTGCATACCTTTCCTCTTGAATCCTTCAAGGGCTTTAACTTATGATGAATGCCATCCTTGGTCAAGGAATAGGTGTTAGCATGTCCATCATGCATCACTCACCGATCAAACTGCCAAGGTCTACCTAACAACATGTGACAAGCATCCATAGGTATGATATCACATAAAACCTCATCCTTGCAGTTACCATTCTTAAAATTTATTAGACATTTCTCATTGACCAAAGCCCTTTGGTCTTTCTGCAACCATGCAATCCAATATGGATTTGGATGCCTTCTCAATTCCAACTGTAACTTAGTGACCATTTCCTTTGAAACAAGATTATAACTATGACCTCCATCAATAATAACATTGCAAACTTTTCCTTCACACATATAGTGAGTGTGAAACAAATTCTTCCTTTGATCCAATTCCTTCTCATTTAGCAAAGCTCTTCTGACAAGAAGGGACTCGCCCCTTTTAGCATCTTCAAAATGTGAAGACTGGGCATCTTCACCCACATGGAAAACTCGAGCATTACCTTTTGATCTTCTGGTTGTCCTTCCTTGATGTTGAGGACACTCAAAGGCTCTATGTCCTTCTTCTCGGCATTGAAAATAGGTTCCATGAAAGCCTCCTCTTCTTGGTCCTTGTCCAGATCTTCCTCTACCTTTTCAATCTCCACTATTCTGATCACGAGGCTGATATGATTTGTCTCTTTTTTGGTCTTGATTGGTACTGAATCTTTCACCCTTCCTTTGATCTCCACTTCAGCATCCATATGGTCATCTACCAGTCCTTCCACCATAGCCTCCACCTCTTTGTTTTCTTTCAAACCTTTTGTGTAGTCATTCTTCAAATTTTAAGGAAAAATGATAAGTGTCCTCAATGGTGGTCATTCTTACCAGTGCCAACTCTTCCTATATGCTAGGCTTCAACCTATTAATATAACAATCAACTTTCTCCTCATTCACCTCAAATTGTCACTGTTTGAATCAAGACCTTGTGAAATTCTTCTATGCATTCTTACACTGTCCTCATTCCTTGTCTCAAGATCTGCATCTTCTTGAGCAGCTCCAACTCATAATCAACTAGAATAAAAAATTTCTTCAACTTTTTTCCACCATTTTGTCCCATCTAGAAATTTTATCCTTTCCTTGTCTTCCTCTGTCAATCTGGATCTTTTTCCACCATATACTTGAATGACCTTTTAACTTGGTCTTTGCAAGCCTCACTTGGTGAGGATCTTCAATCTCCTCAAACTTAAAAAATTCCTCCATATCGTTGATCCAATCGATCAACTCTTCAGGATTTAGACTTCCACTAAGAGTTGAAACCTCCATTTTAGATTTCTTTCCAAGACTAGATATTTCTCTTAGCAATCTCATTTTTGTAGAATCTATTTGATCCTATTCTTCTTCTTCCATTTCCTCTTCATTTTCATCTTCACTGTCATTTCTTTCTTGATGCACTTCTCTCTTGTAAACATCTTCCTGCAAGGTTTCTAATTTCCTTTTGAGGGCTCTAATTTCATCTTTAGCTGGATCTCTTCTTCCACCACCTCTGCCTCTACCTCGATCATGTTTGACAGGTCTACGATGCATCTTAATCCCAACCCACACTCATAGGTCCTACTATAAACTTCCTCACTTCCGGTGCTCTGTTTATAGACTCAATATGACCTACTATGATACCACTTGATGAATGGTACTCCCCTTATAGACTAGAAATCACCACAACTACGTAGGTTTGCATAGAAAAAAATGGAAGAACACAGATATTTTATTAATACTAAAATGGAAAAGTATTATAGCATTACATGGGATTTTCTTATTACAAACTAATAGCCAAATCTACAGATCGAAGCCTTCAAATTATGCTCTATAATATCTTTACCAACATCCTCTCCCACCTTCTCCTAGTCTATTCTCTATCTACTATACTCCTCTTTCATGTTGGTTTAGCCTCTTGACATTCTTTTCCTCTTGTGTTTTCTTAGTACCACCCCATTGTCTAATGATCATTGAGATATCATAGGTGGTTACATTGTTATCAGTACCTTCAACCATCAGCTTTAGGTTTGATTTCATTTGGCCAATGATCATGTTGATCCACAACAACGATGTGGAATCGACGAATAGTATTGTTTCATGTGTCACCAACTTAACTCATTTGTCCATTTCCAACTCATGTTCAATCAAACTTTCCACCAACGTAGTGTCGAGGGGACACTAAAACCACTCTTCCCAAAATGACTAGATCACACTGAAGGAGCTTTATTTAAATGTCGTCATCACTTTATTGACATGTTGAAGGGAATCTTGATAATGTCCCATCGAAACATGTTATTCTTTCTGATATACGCCTTATCGCTCCATCAGAAGGACTTTGAATGTCATCCTATCAATAACTCAAAGTCTCCTCGACCACTTGCCGGATGTTTTTAGTTCATCGGGACATCAAAGGGACACTTTGATGTTTTGTCGATATGTGACCCTCACTCTAACATGACTTCTTCACACCCATTCACTATTGTTTCTATCAGCATTGGCTCGTCAAAGGGACATGAGATAAGGTCCCATCGAAGTCTCCTTGTCACACCGATGAGCCAGTCCATTGAAGCATAGAACTTTGGATGAAACCAAGATGTAAATGCAAGGTGTAAATCTTGACTGTCATACTTGGAAAACTTCAACTGATTAGTCCTTAGTGAGAGAAAAAAATCATAAATTGATGCAATATTTCTTGTACGCCATGGATACTCTCACATCAATTCATGGATTTCTTTATTTTCTTTCATGATAAGTTAGTCCTACAATCATGTGTTTGAATATAAGTTATATATGATATCTTTAAATTGATAATCTATTATATTTCCTAGTCTTTTGGTACATCTAGATATTTTTTGTCTATGATAATCTTGTTATACATTCTTTATATGAATTTTATACTTAATGTGCTTATTGTGTGGGGTAGGGACATTCTTTAATTTGTTAGCTATTTTAAAACATTATTCAATTAATCAATGATAATTTAATTACAATTCAATAAATAAAAATACTTACTTTTTTAACTAAATTCATACCCATCCATTAATAATGAATATTTGATAGTATAGAGCTTAAGTTTAAATTCCTCAAAACTCATAATCTCATTAACATAATAAATATGGTTAAAAATGAAAAGAAGACATTTAAAAATTGTTGTTATTGAAATATCATCCATGAGGCTCCCTTTCTCACCATGAAACCATGTAATGTGTGATCATAGGATTTCACTAACTTAATCGTTGATGGAAGTGAAGATCATAAAGTTAATTTCATTTTTTTATTAAACCTTTGATTATACTCTATGTAACTAAGATTCTAAATTATTTCTTTCAGTGTTCCTTGAAAAATGTTTAATTTGTGGATTTTTTTAAGGTGGTAATAAACTAAGAATAGAATTTTCAATATTTTTATCTCATTTATATATAAATTTATTAAAAAATAAAAACCAAATATATATGCTTGAAGTTTGTATGGCTTTTCCTTTTATTTTGCACTTTAAAATTCATTAATATACATATGTTCTAGGCCTCAACTTTATTCTAGATAACTTTAAACTGTTTTGTTGATATATTATCATAAAATTACCAATAAAAGTATTAAACACATCATTTATGAATCTTATGAATATACTTGATGCAATAGTTAAGGTAACATGCATAACCAACCATTCATATTTTTCCTCCTTAGTATTAGATGTCTCTGATTTATCTCCTCTATTATAGACATGGGGATAAGTTCTCTTAAAATCTATCTTGTTATAATATCATCATCCACTCAAACAATTCATCAAATTATCCTTCTATGCTAATGAAATTTTCCAATGACCATAATCTTATTGATGGATTTGAGAATAGAGTGCATGTTCCATTCTTTGTTAAAAAAATATCACTTGTATTGCACACTACACCTATACTCAATATCTTCATTATCAACTCCACTTTGAGTAGCACACGAAAGTATAAGCGTTTATTTCTTTGCTCTCCTTTTGCATAAATCAATACACACCCTTGTTAAACATAAATTCTTTGAGTATTATATCCATGTGATTAATAATAAGTACTTTTATTGTAGTAGTCCCTTAATAATGTCACTTGAGATTATTTACATACTTTATTTGTATCTCCTTTATATTTCATGGTAAATTTTCATTCATTTAAAAATATTCCTCTACAACTTTAGCAATCAATTAATACCTCACTAATCCTCTATCATCTAAGTATTTAGGAAATCTTCTTTTTATATCAACATCAGTATTGAATTTAGCACAAGTTTTTCCTTACAATCATTCAAAGGATTTAAAATAAAAGTATTTCCCCTCCATCATTCAATTTATATTTTGGACATGTGGCATAGAAAAATGGACATTTCTTTCTTGACATGGGAATAAATCATGATAAATTGGACATAATGAGGCCTTGATTTAGTGTTGTGAGGCATTTTATGTATCCACACTAGGTCTTGGACCCTTGAAAATACATTTATTGATGTCTTGTAAAGGTGTTGTAAAGTGTTGTAAAATACTTTCACGCCTCTCTAGACTTAATGAACCCATTTTTCTTAATTCAACATTATAAAATGTATTTAATTTCATTATCACATCAATCTAGAAGGCTTGTAAACTAAATTTAACTTTTACCTAGTGTTGTAATGTGTTTTACACATTCACATTGGTTCTTGTGCCTTTCTAGGCTAAGTGGACCTCATTTTAGTGTTGTAAAGTGTATTAAATCACACTTTCACATTGAATTTTGTGTCCTAAGCCCTAATTGACCTTTACATCATCACTAATAGGCCCCTATGACCCCATATTGTGCATCTTGAGGCAATATCTGATGAAATTCCTGACAAAGTCATCATATAAACCATGATTTTCTCATTCCCCGACAACCCAGCTAGGAAATGGGCCCCTCTAGGACTAATTCACCATCTCTAGTGAATGAGTCCTTGCCAGGTGGGACTGATTCGCCGAAGGTGGTGAATGAGTCCCATTTGGACCATTTTTTACTTTTGAGCGGGAAAAATTAGGTTTTAAGTTTAATTTTCTTCATGTCAGCCTCAAGGATCCAATTTATGGGCTAATAAGGTGAATTGCCTATAAAATCAAGTATCTAAGCCCTAATTCACAATCTCTTAACTCATACACACATCTCTTATCATTCATTCATCATCTATCTTCTCCTTCAAGTCAAGCAAGTTAGGGTTTTTACATTCAAAGTCATCAAGATAGCTTTCAAGGAAATTCAAGGGTAGATTCTTCATGTTTTTCTGAAGAGCTTCAAGATCAAACATCATGGAAAGGTATTGAATCCATTGTTTCATGCTTCATTGCATTCTTTCATCATTTTGGCTTAATTACCTACTGTAGACATGCAAAATTAGCATCATGCATTAGGTCCACTCATCAATTAATCAAGTTCACCTTCATCCATTCATCAAGTAATCTCATTAATTTCCATCTCCTAAGGTCATTAATTTAAAATTAAATAAACATTATCATTAACCTTTTAATCAAATAAATCAAACATTCATCTAATTAAATCATAATGCATATTCCATCCTTTTCTGAATTAAATAAATCAAATATTTAAGTCATAAAATTCAAAATCATCCTAATCATCATTAAGCTAACCTAATCCTATTTAGCTTAACCTAACCACCCATCACATCCTCTAGATAATCCCACTTGCACAAATAAATCAATTTATTGATTTATTAAAATCAGCATCTTCACTCAACATGGCATCTTTGGGGAATATTCCCTCAAGTTTGAATTCAAAGGAAAGTTGAAATGTACATCCAAAAAGGCACTTAATAGGTCTTACATGAGCTCTTACATGTCCCTTGCAAGTCAAACTCAGCATTTATATCACAAATTTGAATTTGAATTTCCCCCTCTTGGGCACATTTGCCAAATCTTGCACACTCCTCAACCACTCACAAGTTGACAAGTGTCATCATCTCATTGGTCCAATCTTTTTCCCACATTCATCCATTTGGCCATTCTCTCATCAAAATAATCTATAAATGAAAGCTTCATCTTTTATCAAATCCTCCACAATCTTTATGCAAGGTCATTATCTTAGTATTTTTATATCATATTCAAATCATTTTCATCATGGAGCTTAATCAAGGATTGGGAAAGGGCTTCTTTCCATAGAAGCACCAATCCACTATAAGATGTTGGTTTGATTATTAGAATAATGTTTATCCATGTTTGCTTGCTTCTTTTACATTTTTCTTGTGATCAAATGAATCTTATAGGGAATCTTTTGTTTGCTTTGGTTTACTAACAATGCTAAGGGCTTTCATTTTTTAGCTAATGCAGATTTAAGGTTCTACATTTAGCGCCCACCATATTGAATCCATTGTTTCATGCTTCGTTGCATTCTTTCATCATTTTGGCTTAATTACCTACAAAGGGGTTTGACCAAGGAAAACCCCCATGCCCTAACATCCAACATTTCTCCTTCTCTTCTTGTGTGTTTCTAGATTTAGGCATCTTGAAGGCTTCGAAATAATTGAAGAAGAATTTGCAAATTTTTTCAAGTCATATCTTCATTGGATAAGGCAAAACATCAACGAAAAGTCACCTTCAAGCCCAAATTTGACAGTTTCAGAACCGGACACCTTGAGAGGCAAAAAGTACAGACCAAAGGCTCTTGTTTCCACCTTTGAATCTTCATAAATTCAAAAGTGGACTCATTCACCATGGATGGAAAATGAGTCCCACTTCCAAGCTTTATTTTGGTTTTCTACATTTTTGGATACCCATTTGTCTGAAACGGGCTCCAGAATAGTTTCATAGATCTAGGACTAATTCGCCCAAAATGGTGAATGAGTCCCACCAGGCCTAAAAATCAGGAATGGTAGAATTCTAGAAGTCTTTTCTAGTCTTCATCAAGATCTCAGGTGCACACTTTCAGTTTCATCCATTTATGTTGCAATTTGCATTCATTTTTAGGTATTTTTTGCATATCACACTTTGTTTTCAAACATTGCATATTTAATTAGTTTTGCATTCACAATCAATCAATTTTGTCAATTAGTTGCATTTAGATCATTTAATTTAGTCTTAATTACATCATACATTCCTTAATTTGAGTGAACCACCTCAATTTTAGGGTTCTATCACTTTCCTTTTAGGTGAAAAACCCTAAGAGTGCAAGAGAAGTACATAGAACACACCATAAAATTGATGATTCAGGACATAAATATCTCAATATTTTTCCAAGATGAAATGGTATACATCCACCAACATTATTCCATAAAGTAATTAGTCTGTATAGGATACACTACTAAAGATCACTTATTATGTTCAACCATAATGACCAAATATCATTTTTCTAATAAAAAATATTATAAATATTGGGATGAGAAATACTCCTCAATCATAAACTTTCCACTATTTTAATAGAAATTATATTATCTAAACTTTCATTATTAGCATGATGACCTTGAAATACATTATATTGGACTTAAATAAAATATAGAAAAATCTTTTTTATTATATCAAATCTTTGTTATCCAATCATAGCTTCAATAGTATTAAGATTTTCATGATCATCTCTATATTCTCTAGATCTTAATCTCCCCATTATCTATATCTTAGACTCTCTTAGATGATCTAAATTATTATTCATTTGGTTACACAATATGGGTGTTTATCATTCCTTCTACCTTCGTTAGATCAAATTCATGGAATCAAATTACTTGATGACCAAGATGACCAATTTGGAAATAGGTTCCATGAAATATTATTCAATAGAGTTTAGAATATTCCTAACCATTTTATGGATTTTTGGTACTGTTAGTATTGTATAATGGATGAAAAGTACTTTCATCCCTTCCCCATTAATTTTATAATAGTTTCTCCACCTCTTCTCCTATATTTTTATGTTTCTTTTTGTTAAGCTACCTATTTTCCTTCAGGGAATAATGGTAATCTTTTTCTACTATTAAAAATCCTCAACATACTAGTTCCTCTTGGATTTTAAGTCTCATATTATATTAGTTTTTATAATTATTTTGTATAATCTTAGCATCGAGTTGATTTTGAATAGATTATGAAGTTTCTTCAAATTATCTAAACTATAATCTCTTGAAAATAATTGTGATTGTCAAGTTGGAAATAATTTGCTCCTAATGAGAAATCTTATACTTTATGTTTCTTTATTTTCTCTACTTCTAATTGCTTCTACCATGTGTTAGAGTTATCATGCATTAGCTAATAATTAATTAATCTTTAATTGATTATTAGTCTAATTTATTCTCATGCACTTAAGCTAAACTTAGGAGTGCTTTATCCTTTACTAGTTGAACTAATATTAGATCATTATGTCTAATTTCATGTGATTGTAGTGAATATTTTTTCACCTCTTACACCTCTAGGGTTTTGCACCTAAAAAGAGAGAGACAAAGATCAACACTTCATTCAAGAACAAACCCTTGAGATTCCAATACAAATGAAATTGAAATATGACTAAGGGAGAGTTCTAGATGCTAAGAATTGATAAAAGAGGTTAATTACTAATGCAAAACTTGTAAAATGAAAAGTGTTTGAAAACACAGTGTAGTATGCAAACATATACTAAATGGTTATGAAACAAAATAGAAAATTGTATAACTGAATATGTGCACCTGGAAATGTGTTGAAGACTAGAATGGGGACCGAAAATGATGCTGATTCTAAAATTTTTACCTACTGGGACACTTACGCCATTCTAGGTGACTTAGTCCCAGATCTAGAGAATTGATCTAGAGCTTGTTTCAACCAAATGGGTATCCAAATCTCTAGAAATCTCTAAAAAATATGTGCAGTGGGACTTATATTCCATTGATGGAAAATTAATCAACTTTAGCTTTTCTAAAAATCTGAAAGTGGAAACGAAATCTCTCAATCTACTCTTCCTGCTCCTCCAGGTGTCCAATTCTGAAAATGTGATTTCCAGCACTGTAAGTGACTTTTGTGAATATTTTGACCTAGCCAACAAGGATATGTCTTCAACAAGTTTGAAATCTATTCTTCAATTATCTCCAAGCCTTCAAGGTACCTAAATCTGCAAACATGCAAAGAAAGAGAGAGAAATGTTGAATGTTAGGGAATAGGGGTTTGCCTTGGTCAAACCCTGTTTAGGTAATTAAACCAAACATGAAGAAATAAGATGAAGAATGAATATAAAATAAAGGAATTAGAAACTTTCCATGATGATAGATCTTGAATTTTTGCAATAGTGGATAAAGAATATGCCCTTGAATGCCTTAGAAAGCTATCTTCATGACTTAGAATGCTAAAACCCTAGCTTGCTTGACTTGAAAGAGATGATGAATTATGAATTAGGGTTTTGGTATGTGCGGGATCATCATGGAAAAAATAGGCCCTTAAGTGGCAAAAAAATTAGAAAAATGAGAGTTAGGCAACTTGACGTAAAAATTTGAATAAGTTATCTATATTATTTCAAAAATATGTAAGAATAGAATCTGTAGAAAATTGAATATAGTTTCTAAACTACTAGGTTTATTTTAAAAATAAAAAATATATTTGGCAAAAATTGAAATTTCAATGCAGTAGTACTTAAATTTCAGAGAAAAAATAAGAAGTAGGTGTCTGTCACCACCCTAACCACAATAAAATGATAATATTTTTTTATAAGATTTTAGATATAAGTAGAGGACTCATGTCCGATGTGATGCATATTTTTTTTTCCAAGTAAATAATTAATTATGACCTTTTTATTACAACTTTTAAAAGATATAAAAACTTGCATTTCTAACCACCTTAACTTGGTCAAAACTTCATGAAATTCAATTTTTTTTTTAATTTTATAGTATGCGAAGCATAGAATGTGACACATGTTTCAGATTCAAAAAATGTGATTATGTTTGAAAGCTATAGATATTTTTCAATCATCCTATCAATTAGGACTTTAGTCGTAATTCAAATAGAAAATGAATAATAATTATTTATTAAATTAAAAGTAAAGCATAATTTATATTGGTGGAAAGTTGAGAATCTCCTTTAAAAACCCTCTTCATTTCATCAATTTTAGGTTAAAAAAAGTTGTCAGCCAAATACCCTACACATATCCATCATATCGCCACTTTTTGGCCCATCATGATCTCGCACATACCCGTTTGAAACCTTGTTTATATCTATAGGAAATCCACCTAAAATTCCTATTAATTTGATCCCCAAGGTTGACATGGAGGAAAATTAAACTTAAAACCCAATTTTTCCCGCTCAAACCTTGAAAATAGTCAAAATGGGACTAAGTCACCAAGCTAGGCGACTTAGTCCCACCTAGGTGGGACTCATTCACCCAGATGGGCAACTTAGTTCCACAGGGGTTCTTTTGCTAGTTGGATTGTTGGGGAGTGAAGAAATTAAGCTCTTATGTTGTTCTAGTCGAGTCTTTGATCAAAATATGCCTTGGGATGCACAATATGGGGTCATAGGGACCTATTAATGATGATATAAAGGGTAATTAGGGCCAGGGACACAAATTTCAATGTGAAAGTGTGATTAAATATACTTTACAAAATTAAAATGAGGTCCACATAGCCTAGAAAGGAACAACATCAAATGTGAATGTGTAAAACACATTACAACACTAGATTAAAATTAGGTTTAATTTACAAGCCTTCTAGATTAATGTGGGAATGCAATTAAATACATTTTACAATATTGAATTAAAGAAAAAATAGGTCCATAAGACTTAAATTCTTAATAAAAGTCTAGAAAAGTGTGAAAGTCATTCACAACACTTTACAACACCTTTACAAGGCATTGTTAAATGCATTTTATTCAATTTGCAAGGGTCCAAGACCTAATGTGGATGTGTAAAAAACCTCACAACACTAGATCATGGTGACATTAGGTCCAATTTATCATGAATTATTCCCATATCAAGCAAGGAAAAAGGGATACTTTTTCGGTGTCCACATTTAGCCCCCACTTTACCTTGAGAGGATGAACTTGCTTCAAACTCACACTAAATTAGACATTCAAGAGGAATCTAAGTGTACAGATGTAGATGACAAAGGATGAAAAGGATCAAGAAGGCGGTCAAGCCCCCAGGATACAAGATCCTGAGTCAAACCAACATGAGCACACAAGGTGAATGATTTGCAGCAAAACAAGAGGCAATGATGCAATGGCGGGAAGAGAAATAAAATGGTGGATCAAGCTTCAACCATTTTTCCAACATGAAGTGGATTAGATCTAGGTTGTTTTTCCAAAAATGCATACTCACTCTAAGGTGACAAAAATTTAGGTTGTTCACCAGGTGAGAAGTCCTAGAAGGTAAGAAACATACACTCATGGTTGGTATGCACTCACACACACGCAAGTGGCTATGGGGAAATTCATGCCTCAGATTGGGCTTCCCGCTTAACCATACAAAAGTTATGCCTCCTAATAACTTTGATAAGGTTCCATACAAAGATGATCTTCGAGCTCTATGAGGCAAGCAAAACTTTGTATGCTTGAAACTCATAAACATTGTAAATGTGAAATAGTGCAAAGAATGTTTAAAGGGATTTTGCTTGGTTCATGCAAGGTCTCATCTTAGGGAACATCATGCTTAATGTATCCAAGAGAGGATAAGTGCAAATGGTCTCATCTTGTTTCTAAGAGAGGACAAGTGCAAGGTCTCATCCTGGGCAATATTGTGCCTAATTTTTCCAAGAGAGGAAATTGCAAGAAAAAGAAAATCGCACAATCAAATATGAGTGGCAATGTATGCCCCCACTTTAAATTAGTTGCTAACACCATTACTGTGAGAAATTTCTTTAAAGTAGAAGAAGACATGAGAGCTTACTCAGAAAGCCCTATGCCAAGTCATATGTTTCCTATAAGCTACGTCATGAAAATGGTAGTATATCACATGTGAGACAACTTAAGGCATGTTGTCCACATCCCAAGATTGCTCTTATTTGTACATGAAAGGTTAATGACTAGCCAAAAGAGGCAACAACAAGTGACATACAAGGAAAAGGATAACTAACCCCTTTCCCCCACTTAGTATAGGACAAGGGTGAAACAATATGATTGATGAAATGCATGCTAGAGTGAAAATCAGTATCAATTAGAGGGATTAGGTTCCCCCACATAAGGGAGAGCACCAAACTCCTTAAGATGTATTTTACTACTCAAAGCCTTACAGTCATTAGTGGAATGACTGTGAACTCTATGATAGGTGCAAAATGAATGTTGATAGTAGAATTTCTTTCGTGTTCTTGGAGCAAGAGCTATTAGGTGATCTTGGAGGACTCTCAACAAGATACCCTCTTGATCAATGGTAGAAGGTGTTCTTGTAGTTTGCATTAAAGATATTTCTTGCTTAGTACAAGATGTCATACTTACGATAGATCCCTTAGATTGCGATATTTTGTTTTCTCCTTTATAGGAAGGTGTAAAATCTAACAAATTCAAATCTTGAGTGTTGTGCGAGATGACATTTACATTAAGTGAGGATGTATTTGTTTTTGTTTCATTTTAGGAAAAGGAGTACAATCAAGAGCACTAGTGTTTATGAGTTAAGGATGCGCTACTATTAAAGTTGGCTTAGAGGAATCTTGTGTGATAGTGTTGATGTTGTGTGAAGGATTTTTTATTTCTATCAAAGGACAATAACCAAGACCATGAGTTATTTCTTGTATGTTAGGATCGATGGGGACACAGATACCTTGTTCTCAAGCACCACATCCTTTTCCACTATATCCAAGTTGTTTCATAAGTTCATAACCTTTTCCATAAAGATTATTTATCTCTTATGATCGTGCAAAAACTTTATCGATTAGATCTAATCCCTGCCAAACATCTTGAAACTTCAGGACCATTAAAAAATTGCACTTTGTATTTGTTCAAAGTTGTAAGCATTCAGGTTTAGATCGATCTCATCATAACCACAATGCATTGGCTTCTGCGAATATAGGGCTAAGAATTAATAAACAACATTGTCTAGTTTTTGTGAATGTATTAGGGGTGGAGGCCGCTAGTCATTATTTTGTTACTCCCACAACTTGCACGTTATTGCGACCCGCTACTAATCCTCCACATTTCTTTTGATAGCCATTCTCCATGCGGAGGTCATGATGTGGGCCTCTGTCTAGCTTGTGTCACTCCCTTAATGGTCGTTGCACCCTAGCATCCTTCTCTCCAATGCTCGTAGACTTTTGACTCATCGTTTATCCATGATGGTCTTAGATGGCATCCCCATGAAAGCTTCCTATAGGATTTCCTTCATGCGGGCTTATGGCAACATAAATGCCATCATGCAACTCTAGTATATACATGATCGTTTGTACCCAATATAGTTATGTTATGCATGGTGGAAAAAATACTTGGTTAATAAATGTTAATCAATCACTTGTTCATGAATTTGCTTCGCCTCCTCAATGGTTTCTTCCATGACTACCTCTGTCTTTTGACAATAACAACAATGCAAGAGCCAACGCAGCAATCCTTTATGATTGAAAATTTATTAAAACTTGCAAAATATTTAAGGCCTTGGTGAGGCACCAAGTTGGGTATTTCCCCTCCTAATGTGGGGAGTCAGATGAAAGGGGACATCAGTAATTGGTTGTAGCAATGGTGGATCTCTTAGTGCACTCATCTGCATGATTCCTCCCACAATGTGTGGAAATGGTGGGTGCCTACATTCATTCTTTTATGTGCACTCTTGAGGGTAGTGGCATCACCTCCTAATAGTGTCAAACCAAGGAAAGATCATTTCGGCCATCAAATTATCATACAACATCGGCCTCACTTTCATTTAAATCAAAAACCAATGTTGCGGATCCCACAGTTCCTTGAGCTATTTGCTAACAACATTCCCATAACAGCTTCCCACATGCTGCCACCCGCATGCGGCGGTCTCCTTTGCAGACTCCACATTCTAGGAAGCTCCCACGTATTGTCGTCGTGAGGGGAAAAAGGAGAGATTACTGATATCATGAAGGAGAGATCACTAAGGGAGAATTGGGGAAACATTAAAGATATTAATGTTCATCGAGGATTTTTGTGAATTAAATACTTGACTATGTTGAATCATTGTGAAATCATTGTAGTATGGGAGGACATCAGTTGTATCATGCCTATATGAAGATGAAGTGACTATCGAAGCTTTGGCTTGTGGATACCACAACACGGGTGGCCGTCTATTCAATTTCATTTCCTTTACGGCACCCTCATCCCATCGGCCTACACTATTTTCTCTACACTATTCCCGTGGACTCGTCCTCACTAATGTCATTTCTCAATGGCAGTGGTTTTAGGTTTCTCTGTGTGACATTCTACTTCATGAGCCTTGCACCATTTTCATGTACCATGCCTCTCAAAAAAATTCATTGAGATAAGATCTCAATTGGTGGCCACGCCTTCCCTTGTCATCGCAGATTTTGATCTCCCAGATTTAGAGCTCAACAGAGATACGCCTATGGGGAAACCTCCTCGTTGGGGTCAGCACCCAATTGTAAAGAAGTGGTGATATCAAAGAATTTTGATGGGCTTTATGATGATCAATCATCTTTTCCCCTCGATTCCATCTGGAGGCAATCCAACCAACTATGCAATTCAAGAGTACGATGTGTTGGTCTAGTTTGAGTCAACACCATAATAAGACCGCAAATTCCATCTCCTCGCGGCCTCATCACAACCATCCTTTGCACTGGTGTTCTAATGAATGTTTCAATGGGGTATCATAAGATTCAATTAGGAAATACAAAGGGAAGGTGGGCGCATTATGGGTACTCCAATTCCAATCACAGTTAGATCTACCTCAAAGGGTGTTTTGTGTATTACGATGAGCAAAGTTTGTGAAATATAAAAGGATAGAAGTAATCGTGCAAGAAGGAAAGCTGATATAAAGGTGTAGAGAATCACCAATCATAATCTATGAGAATTCTATGGCCATCACTCCATCTATCTTGGGTTTCTTGTTTTCTTTGTCATTTCGAGCATCATGGATTTAACGAGGGCTGGCTTCTGAAGATCGTTCAATTAGGAGGCGTGCAAACCATGATTGCAAATAGGAATCTTCTCAAGCACACCATTGTCCTAGTGAGAGGGGAGCCTCGAGTATCGATGTTCTTGTCAAAGGTCCAATTGAGGTAATTTGTCACAGATTTAATAAATGTCGTAATGACTTGGATCGGTAGGAGCAAATAAAGAATGAAGTATCACTTGGTAAGCCCTAATTCATTGATTGTGAAGTAGCCCTTTGCGGGAAGAGCCATTTTATACACCATGGAAATTTCATATGCAGGGCTCCACATTCTCAATGTTGTCACCTATAGCCTTCCCAACAAATGTTACCCGCACCTTCATCCAACAGACAGCACTCACGTTCAATGTTCCTGCAAACAGCGTAGAACTGCTTCATGCCTATAGTTCCAAAACATTAGAATCATTGATTAAGGATTACTAGCATCACCTCATGCAAGATCATTTATAAAGGAGGGTGATATTATGGAGGGAAATTCTTGAGTCTTACAAAATTAAAAGAGAATGATACTACCCCCCATCTACTGTAAGAATGTGAAAATTGGTCATAGGAACTATTTAAAAGTGATTTGAAATTTAAAAGGGTTTTAAGTAATGATGTCACTTTGTCTTTATGATCAACTTTAAGCATTTTTCTAGGGTCCTCGTTTGTGCACATAAATGATTTAATGATGCTTTGATTAAGACATTGTAAATATTATATGCAAGTATTCTTGTAGGAAGGGAAACTTTAATGAGCCTTTGGAGATGCCTATCAAAGAAATGCCTACACACAAGGAGTTTTCATATGGAGTGAAATAAAGGGAAGGATGCTTCCACTTTTGATGACATGTGGAACCTCGTTAGGGGTGGAGCTTTAATTCAAGGATTTCAAGGATGGAGATCTATTTGTTCACACAACGGAAGAAGAAAGAACTCTTTAGGGGAATGAGGTTGCACTTGGGAGAGGGCCTGCACACAAAATGTATCAATAATCATGTCCAAGGGGAGAGTGCTCCAAGTCAAATACGCTCAAATGATGGGCAAGCTGACTAATAAATGATGGCCTGCTAAAGACACATATGGTTGTCCATTAAGCAAAAGGGAGCTACTCTATCCTTCACCCGGTGATCATGATCCATCAGGAGATGTCCCATAGGATCAAGGGAAACTAATCCATTCCACAGTAATGTAAATTTGCATGAGGATGTGCTTAATCAGTTGAAGAATGTTGGGAGCACATCAAGCAAAAGGTAGCCTTTAAACAGTTTCAACTACAAGAAAAGGGAAATCAACTAGAAGAAAAAATGCTACAGTGTCAAGGCACTAAAAGACAAAATAGGAATGGGACAAAAGATGTATTTTAAATTGTTGAATATTAATGGGTAGGTGAAACCCTAACTTGTATCAAATTTTAGCCATACAATGTAAATCAATCCTAGCCATTCATTTGGGCTTTGGAAAACTATAAATAGGGGCTTGCCCCTCATTTGTAAATGGTTGGAGAACTAGTGTAAAGGGAATTTGCAATAATAGAAAATAGCATTGCATTATTTTATGGATGCTCTCTTTGAGTTTGTTCATCTTGCATGCATGAGTTCTAATTCCATGTTAGTTTTAGCTTGTAGTTTCTTGGATGAATTTAATGGTGTTGGTTATTACATTATTTGATGAACTTTCAGCCCATACTTTTAGCACTTGTTGATGACAAACTGTTGTGCAAATTTAGTCTAGGCTTCTTTATTTCAATGTTGCAACTTGGTTCAATTGTATGTTCATGAGGTGTATGTACGATCTGAAAAATCAGCAGACCTTAGGAGATTGCACTGGTTTTGTGCAGCTGTAGGTTATCTTGGTCAAGAAAAACTTAGTTTACGAAGTTTTTCTACTGTAGCATCCTCCATTGTTACTGTTCATTCATAGCTTAGATTTAGAACTTTCTCAACCTTTTCCCTTTTGCTATTTCTTTTGGTCCCTTGGTTAGAGTAGGATCTCAAGCATCACCATAATGTTAAACTTGATGAACATGGTGAGTTTTAGCTTGTTGTTCTAAGTGGGAAGCCACTGTTCATTCACTTCCAATATTCTAAAACTTCATTTACAAACCCAACTTCCCATGCTTTGTAAACCATAAAGGCCACCATGTGATTACCAACAAAACGTATCAACTAACTAAATTATTCCAAGCATTGTCATGAATTGACACCGAGGAGACCTTAGAGTAGTAATCTAAAACGTGTTTGCAGATTTATACCTTTCAAGAGAGGTAGTGCACTTGTGTCTTGCCTGTGTTGAGAAGGTGCAAAAACACCCATCAACAGAACTGGCGCTAGGAGGGCATGGCTGAGCTTGAGGCTACAAAGCTAAAAATTTGAAGTTGAAAAGAACATTCAAGTGAAATCTAAGATAGGGAGATCTCTTTAAATGTTGGGATTTTAAAATCAGAAAATTTGAAGACAAGGCAAACAAGAACAAGAGCTGAATTGAAATGGAGCAACATTTACAAATCAACATTACTCAGCTACATGTAGATTTGAATAGGAGAAATTGAGGAGACCACTACAACAATTTTCATTGGCAGACAATTGTAGAATCCATGACACTCGTAGGCACAACAAATTGGGATGTCTGACATTCTTGAGAAGAATTGAAGGAGTCTTGCAAGGAGAAATTCCCTTTTGGGAATCTATCAACCCTTGGCTCTTGCAAACCTAGAAGAGGAATTTTCTAACATGGCAGCCAAGGAATTCAAGGAGTTGATCCAAAAACACTTGAACAACAAGGATGGACCAAGTCTGGAAGAGGTGTTGATGTCTAGTTGGTGCAAATTTCACAATACACCTCACTCAAAATTCACTTGTCCATCATGTGTAAACATCATCACTCAAGTCAAGGGCAGTTTGAACAAGTTGGAACAGCCAACTCTCAACAAAGGAGAGTCATCCCATGAGGTAGGAGAATAGTCCACATTTGGAGGATAGCACATTCAAGTTGAACTAAGAAATTTGATACAAGTAAGTTCTGGGACAGCAGACACTGATGTTGGAAGTCAAGAGGAAGGAGTTGATTTCCTTGGGGCATCAAGGAGTCTTGATAGAAGTTTAGAGGAATCAGAATGCCTTTTCTCCATGGAAAAAGGGAAGTCCTCCACATAAGAAGAGGAATGGTTGGCGATTGACAATAAATTCACAAATTTTGTAGCAGCATGTGTTGGGACAGCCTATAGAACTACCGAAGAATAGAAAGAGGAAGAGGTCGAAAGCCTTGGGAAAGCAGAAAATGATGAAGAGAGCATAAGTGAAATAAGATTAGAGGAACTTTCCTTCATGAATGACAATGATCAAGCATCTGAAAATGAGGATTTGGAGGGATGGGAACAACCACATGCCATAGTTTTCCAACACCAAACTTCTTTCTCAAGTGATGATAAGGAGCCAATGATGGGAAGTTATAATGAGCTTGTGTCAAGACTAGCAAGGGATTGGTCGGAGCTAAGACACCAAGTGGATTTGGAGGTGTTATTGCTGCCTGAATGGTGCAAACTCCATCATTCAGCACATTCTAAGTTCATGTGTGAGCTATGCCAGGAGGTAGTCAAACAAGTTAGAGAGCAAGTGGAGCATCTGAGTGCCCAGCCTTCCCTAGTTGTTGCCTAGATAAAAGCAAAGGTTCAATAAAATGAGCCGAGTGATGACTTGGCTAAAATACTTAGTCTTCAAGAGGGTGCTAGCATAGCAATGGAAGAGGAACAACATAGTCTCGAGCCTTTAAAATATGAAGCGAAGGAAATAGGAATGCGGTCCATCAAACACCAAGAACCTTTCCCTCTTGAAGAGCATTTGTATGCAAGGGATGATAGGCTTTATGAAGGAATTTCAGAGTTGGACCCTACATCATACATTGATCCCCTTGATAGGAAAGTGCCACTTGCTGATTTCTTCCCACTTGGAATTGTACCACAAAGATATAGTGACACTAAGGATGAGTACATTTTAGAGGACAGCGGTAATGTGGAAATATTACCTGAACCTCTAGATGGTGAAACATTAGAACTTTTAGATTGGGAAATGAACCCCTTCTCCATCTATAGTAATAGTGAACAAGAGGAAATGAGTGAAAATCATGGTGAGATACATGAACTTCAAGGAGAAGAAGACCAAGGCGAGGGTGTTTTAATGGTTGCCAACAAGTATGACATACCTAGCCAACTACAAAATGCAACTAGGAGTCCTATCACCTTGACCATTGTTGGTCCTCCTTCACATTCTGAGAGTTGCAATAGGATAGATTCCTCCATGTAATCTTCCTATAACATTGAACATCATAAAAGTAAGATGAACACCTGGGGAAGGAGATGGGACAACACAATACCTTTTGAAGACATCAACCAAGTGGACATTGAGTTTGCAGATGACCAACGTGATGAAGTGTTTCTTCTTGAAGAATAGCTAATGGAGGTTGTAGGTCCCACTTATGGCTTGGAAGAGATCCTTGTTGCCCTGTTCTACCTGCCTTATGCAAGCTTGATGTCCAAGATGTTGCACCATCCATTACATCCACCTGAGGCTTCCAATGCAACAACCGACAACACAGTAGTCACTCTCAACTGTCAAATGTTGTCGTCGTCATATGATGACATCTAGATTCTATCTTTCCTTACTCTTGTGAATACTTATAGTTGTGTTTATCATTTTTATTATGGGAACGAGGGGATATGGACATGTTTATGGATCAACCATGGGTTTAATGAATCACCTCGTTTGCTGATTTTTCCTGAATATGGGATTAGATTTGAATGTTGCAACATTGAATTTCATTTTTTTGAATATAAGGATGGATGTGAATGGCTTAGAACTATAACAATTACCCTTCTTCTTGTACATGTGTTAAAAAAATCCAATGAGCATAAATGTCATTTTGCCTCACATGAACCTAGTCCTTTGTAAATATCTTTGTACCTAACTCATTTTTTAGTAGTGTAGGTTTTGTGTACATACCTCGGGTTCATCCCATTCTCTTGCTTTCGTTTGGTTGGTTGGTTTTTTGTAGGGTTAGTTTGCTTTAGATTAGTTTCCCTTCTATTTTCTTTCATTTTCCTTCTTTGGTTAGTTTAGGTGCTTTCTTTTTGTGTGCTTCCACTTTGTTGCTACTTTGTTAGGGGTCCCTTTTCTTTTGGTTGGGCACGTTTGTGTGCACAACAACAATGATTTTATTTCCTGGGGTTTGTTCTATGTATCTCTTCAACAAACTTTAATCAATTTTTCAGAATGGATGGTGAGGTTCTTTTGTTAGTGTCAAGTGACCTAGATGTTTGATCCGAAGGCGATGAGTCATTGGTTGGTCTCATTTCTAAAATATTTTGAAATCTCATATCTCTTGTACATTTTAAAAATCCTAAGGTCGTTGTAGATCCTTTTGTAAAGTCTAGTTAAGTGAAAAATCTAAAATTTTGCTTCAGCACCACTATGATTCTTAGCCCTAAGCGCAAGCTTTGTTACTTGCGGATTGAAGTGAAAAGAATGGAAAAGAGAAAATCAAAAGAAATAAAAGAAAAGAAAGAAAAAATTGAAAATCAAAAGAAAAGAAATTCAAATTTTTAGGGGGATTCGAGCAAATCTATCGAGGATATGGACGTCTAGCTAGCAGTAGAGCAATGTTCAGGAGAATCATAGCAACAACCTTGTCGGGTCTATGGATGCCTAACTAGTAGCAAGGCAATGTCCAGAATGCATTTGGAGTTAGAATAAACTACGTAGCTTAACTTGACAGAGCTTGGGTTCCTATAGCAACTGAAAGATAGGAATTAATGCATATGCACACACTTGGATTTTTAGTGTACTGAAGGTTGGGTTAACTAGTGGTTTTGATCCTTTGGTCAAGTGTCCGGTTTGTTTGCCCTAGCGTGAAGATCGAACCAAATATTTTGGGTTTGTGATTCCAATTTTTCATCAAAATTCTCTCGAGAATTTCCCCAATGAGTCACCATTTGTTGTGCATGTTTTGTACACATGCCCCACCAAAGGCAAGGACACCCTCTTTTCACTCCTAATGGGTCATTCTTGCTCCCGACGGGTTGTTTTTCCCTCGTTCTTTGTGCACCCCCGTTTCCTAGCCCAAGTCAGTCACAAGCCTTCAAATGATCAATTCCCCTTTAGCCAAGTTCACCTACCTAAGTTTCACTAAGTCATTTGCTTTTGTGGGCTAGGTCTTGCGAGTTTCCCTTAGCTCCTTGCCTCAGTGTCCATTGAGCCCTGCGGACCCGCATTAGCAGGTTTCCTCTTTCCCTTCGCCACTACGTTCTATCATTCACCTATTTCTGAGCCTTAGCATCCACCTAATGTGTAGATCTCACATCCGCCTTCATCTTTGTGTCCTTCACGCTCCATGGACCTATGTCTATGGGTTGCTCCATGTGGGTCTTTGTTCCCATTTTGCCACCTTCGCAGCGGCCGACCCTTGACTCCTGCTTGCATGTCGGGCCCCATTGTTGGCATCTTCATTCCCATTATTTCCCTTACCGAGCCAAGCCTGACATCCTTCAAAGTTTCCTAAGTCCAAAATGTTGCAGGTCTATATATGCAGCTTGCTTGGACATCTAGATGTCGTTGTTGAATGGCTGAGCTCTCACGTCGTCTTGCTAAGCGGGACCCGCATGGACCATTTCCTCAGAATGAAATCTTAAGGTCACGGGTAGACTCTTGAGTCGAAGCTCATGGGTGGGTCTGCCCTTGTGGGCCGCCACCTATAGGAGGTCATCACCACAATGTCATTTCACAAAAATGAACCTTTGTTGCCTTCCCACTTCACTGACCCGCACCCCACCAGCACCATTGCCCTCTTGTGGGCTTCCCCGCGGTAATTGCCACCACCACCTTGCCGCTGCAAAATGAAATTCATACATGGCATATCCACATGATTCACCTACATTCACTCATTCACTACGCCATGCCCGTCACTCACTTGGTTGTTCCCAAATGACATTCTTAATGGCATTTTTAGGTTGGTTCTTCACAAAACCATAGGTTGCTTCACCGTTTTTAGTGGTCCTCCTTGATGACTCCTCCACAAACGGCATGCTTGCCTCTAACCTTCACACCCCTCTACCTAACCGTAATATTAGGATAATCATGTAGTAAGAGTGCACATGGAATTCTAAGCCAATGATGATTATCAAAGGATAGTGTCGTATACTAGACCTTTGCACTTTGCATGACATTCAAAATTGGTACAAATGGTTGTCCCTAGTACGGGACCCGCTATGCGAGCTATAATTATGGGAAATATTTAGGTTAGCAGATTAGTGCATAAATAAACAAAACCCAAAGTAAGAAATGAAGTACAAAGGAGTAAAAACATGAAAAGCAAGGAAAGATATTACCAAAAGTCTTCAACCTCCATGATTCATCTTCATTGTACCTTCTCTATTTTCTACAATATGTAGTTTTCCCTTAGATTTTGTGTGGGAAACCTATGACTATGCTAATGCCCTAAGAAAATGTTGAAGGATTCTATCACTAATGCTACACTATGCAACTATGCAACTAGTAAGCAAGTCTAAAGTATGCAAAAAATAACCTATAAATGCCAAGAACATGAAGTCTAAAATTCCAAGATGAAGTGTATGTATGAAGTTTAGATGCTAATACCAAGAGATGTGGATTGCCTAAGATATGAGAGAGATGTGCAAATGAGGCCAAAATTGCCATTTTATAGAAAAGTCAATTTTGGATGAATGGCCAAGATTGAAGATGAGCAATGCCCTAAGATCAATGGCTAAAATTGAATGTGACAACCCACAATTAGGGTTAGGGAAACATTAGGTTGAAATTTGAAATGAGTGGTTAAGATTTGATTTTAGAAAAATCAAATCAAGGAAGAAGATTGCATGTGACAAGAGAATGGCACGGAAAAAGAAAAAGCTAGAAAATCAAATAATAATAGAAATTATTTGATTTAAGAGGGAAAGTTGACATTTTGAATTAAAAATTAATTTAATTCTAAAGGTGGGGCCATGTGACAGTAAATAATTAATTTATATAATTATTTACTTGGAGAGAAAATTAGAAAGTTGACAATTTTAAATAAATGTCTTTATTTGAAATAGGAAAAGCCAATGTGGATAATAATGAAACAAATCAAAGAGATTTATTTAATTATAGAAATAAATAAATTAGAAAAAGCCAGAGTGGATAATAATTAAATAAATTATAGAAATTTATTTAATTATAAGAGGACATAAGAAATTAATAACGTATTTAAATAAATAAATAAAGTTTATTTATTTAACTAATTGAGAAGAAATAGTGGACAAGTGATAATTAAATAAATTTAAGAATTTATTTAATTATAGAGGGACATAAGACATTAGCAACGTATTTAAATAAAATATAATTTATTTATTTAAATAGCTAGGAGGAATAAAAGACATGAATTAATTAAATAATTGAGAATTATTTAATTAATAGTTGAAATTAAACTATAGGACATAATTAAATATTTAAATTATGTTAAGAAGATGTTTGACATAGAAGAATGTGGTTTGTGGATCTAGGGGCCAATTTTATGTGTCTACACAGGCTTTCACCCACCTTTCGTCATTTTCTTAAGTGGCTTACCTCAAACGTCCTCCTGTGTTCTTACACCTGTAGATGGCAGTGACCTGACAGAATCCTACATCATTTCACCCATGGATGCTCCACTCCTCAGCTTGTTCATACAACAGCCACGCAAGATACCTCTTTAAGATCAAAATGGGAATGGTAATAAGTGTTATTTGTGAATGGACAAAATAGAGAGGAGTTCCCTTGAATATGCACTGGGTGGCGGTCATGCTTCATCTTTCATAACAAAGGAAACATTTTGTATACAAATCAAGCTCTGAAACGACCCATGGCTTATACCCAAGAAATTTCTAAGAAAAATGTGCACTTGAAAGATGCGGGCTTCCTTAGATCAGACTTCTTACGATCGTGCAGACACTTTATTGATTAGATTTGATCCCTGCCAAACATCTTGAAAGTTCAGGACCATTAAAAAATTGCACTTAGTATTTGTTCAAAGTTGGAAGCATTCGGGTTTAGATCGGTCTCATCATAACCACAAGGCATTGGCTTCTGGGAATGCAAGGCTGAGAATTAATAGATGGCATTGTCTGATTTGTGTAGATGTATTAGGGGTGGAGGTTGTCGGTCATTCTGCTATTACTCCCATGACTTGCACATTATTGCGACCCGCCCCTGATCCTCTCTGTTACTTTTTATAGCCATTCTCTATGAGGAAGCCACAATGTGGGCCTTTGTCTGCCTTGCGCTACTCCCTTAATGGACACTGCACCCCAACATCCCGCTCTCCAACGCCCACAGACTTTTGACTCACCGTTCATTCATGATGGTCTTAGACGGCATCCCAGCGAAATATTCTTGCAGGCTTCCTTCATGCAGACTCATGCCAACATAAATGCCATTGCACAACTCTAGTATATACATGATTGTTTGGACCCACTACAGTTGTGTTATGTGTGGTGGAGAAAAGACTTGGTCAATAAGTGTTAATCAATCACCTATTCATGAATCTGCTTTTCCTCCTCAACGATTTCTTCCACGACTACCTCTTTCTTCTGACAAGAATGACATTGCAATAGCCAATGCAACAATCCTTTATGATTTAACATTTATTAAAAATTGAAGAATATTGAAGGCCTTAGTGAGGTACCAAGTTAGGTGTTGACCTTCCTAATGCAGGTAATCAGATGAAAGGGGGAATTAGTAATCATTTTTAGCAACAACGGCTCTCTCAGTGCACTCACCTGCATGATTCCTCCTGCAATGCAAGGAAATGGTGGGCGCCTACATTCATTCTTTTGTGCGTACTCTTGAGGGTAGTGCCATCACCTCCCGTCAGCGTCAAACCAAGGAAAGATCATTTCATCCATTAAAGTATCATACAACATTGGCCTCCCTTTCATTTAAATTAGAAACCAATGTTGTGGATCCCACAGTTCCTTGAGCCGTTTTCTAACAGCTTACGCAGGCTGACACCCACATGCGGCGGTCTCCTTTGTGGACTTCACATTCTAGGAAGCTCCCACGTATTGTCACTACAAGAGGAAAAAGGAGTGATTACTAATATCATGAAGGAGAGATCGCTAAGGAAGAATTTGGGAAACATTAAAGATATTAACGATCATGGAGGATTTTTGTGAATTAAATACTTGACTAGATTTTGAATCGTTGTGAAATCATTGTAGTATGGGAGGACACCGGCTATATCATGCCTAAATGAAGATGAAGTGACTAGCAGAGCTTTTTCTTGCGGATACCATAATGCGGGTGGTCGTTTGTTCAATGTCATTTCCATTACAATGCTCTCATCCCATTGGCCTGCACTATTTTCTCCACACTCTTCCTATGGACTCGTCCCCATTGTTGTCAATTCTAAATGACAGTGCTTATGGGTTTCTCCGTGTGACATTCTACTTCATGCACCCCACACCATTTTCATGTACCATGCCTCTCATGATTTGCATTGAGATTAGATCTCAATTGACGGCCACGCCTTCCCCTATCTTCACAAATTATCATCTTGTGGATTTAGAGATCAATGGAGATGTGCATGTGGGGCAACCTCCTGGTTAGGGTCGACGCTCGATTGTAAAGAAGTGGTGATATCAAAGAATTTTGATGGGCTTTATGACAATCAATCATATTTTCCCCTCAGTTCCATCTAGAGGAAATCCGACCAACTATGGACTTCAATAGCATGACGTGTAAGTCTAGTTCGAGTCAACACCATAATAAGACCACAAATTCCATCTCCTCACAGCCTCATCACAACTGTCCTTCACATTGGTGTTCTAATGAATGTTTCAGTGGGGTATCGTAAGATTCAATCAGGCAATAGAAAGGGAAGGCGAACACATTATGAGAACTCTAATTCCAACCATAGTTGGATCTACCTCAAAGGCTATTTTGTGTATTACGATGAGAAAATTTTGTGAAATATAAAAGGATAGCAATAATTGTGCAAAGAAGGAACACTGATATAAAGGTGCAGAGAATCACCAATTGTAATCTGTGAGAAGTCCATGGGAATCACTCCATCTATCCTAGGTTTCTTATTTTCTCTGTCATCTCAAGCATCATGGATTTAATGAGGGATAGCTTCTGAAGTTCGTTCAATTAGGAGGCATGTAAACTGTGATTGCAAATGGGAATTTTCTCAAGAAGATCATTTTCCTAGCGAGAGGGGAGGCTCGGCTATCGAAGTTCTTTTCAAAGGCCTGATTGAGGTAATTTGTGACAAATTTAATAAATTTTGTAATAACTTGGATTAGCAAGAGCAAATAAAGAATGAAGGATCACTTGGTAAGCCCTAATTCATTGATTGTGAAGTAACCCTTCACAAGCAGATCCATTTTATACACTGTGGGAATTTCATATGTGGGGCTCCGCATTCTCAATGCCATCACCTACGTCCTTTCCAACCAACATACCCACACCTTCATCCCATAGATAGTGCTCACATTCAATGTTCCTGCAAACAACGTAGAGCTACTTCATGCCCATAGTTCCATAACATTAGACTCATTGATTAAGGATTACTAGCATCACCTCATGCAAGATCGTTTATAAAGGGGGAGGGTGATATTATGGAGGGAAATGCTTGTGTCTTACAAAATTAAAAGAGAATGGGGTGTTGTCATAATAGTGGTTTACAATTCCTGAGAGGAACGGATTTTAGCTGAAATCACATATTTTTAGAAAATATAATGATTTAATCATTAAAAAGTTCCATTTTAAGGATTCCAATTGAAGAGGGTTTGATCAAATCACCTTAGATCAAACCCCCTTGGATAGAATCTCGCTAGTTTTAAACCATACCTATAAATGCGTCTCCTTTACACCTATTAAAATGCTGATAAAAAATCACTTTTGATTTAGCTTTTGGGGGATCAAATGAATTCATTTAAAATTTATTTCAAATGATTATGGTATTCCTTAGAACAAGCTATCCAATGAATATAATTTTAATATGTTTTGGTTTTGTTATGTATTTGTTTTTTAAGTTTTATTAAACATAGGTTTTTCATCAAAATGAATTTCTTTGTTCTTCACATGTGGAAAAATAGAAGATTATTAAAAAAAAAATTGAAAATATGAGTGTACCAAATATTGAAGTCCTTGATCCAACAAAAATAAAATAAAATTTTGACATTGACAAAAAAAGTTACGCGTTATACGGTCACTGCATTTGAATTGTAATTCGTTTGACTTTGAAACTTGATTAAGGAAAAAATATTCAATAAAACTATCTAACGAAGTCAAGCACTAGATATCAAAGTTACAAATCTAAATTTGAAAGAATTATGATTTTATCCTTCATGGAAAAAAAGTTATGTGTTATACTGTGTCACTTTTTAAAAATGTCGCTTTATGAAAAAAGTCAATTTTCGTGGGAGATGGAAAAGAAGTGCAATTTGATTCCAAAAATTTTGCAAAAATATTTTTAGAATCTACAGAAAATTTGATGAGATTCTAGTTTGCACCATCTTCAAATTCCTCATAGTTTAGCCGCTATAGGTGCCCGAATGTGAAGATTTAGTTAAAAATAATAGTTTCAATGTCCAGTTTGGCCAAAAATTGTAAACCACTATTATGGGATCACCCAATGATACTGCCCCCCATCTACCAAAAGAATGTAAAAATTGGTCATAGGAACTATTTAAAAGTGATTTAAAATTTAAAAGGGTTTTAAGTAATGATGTCACTTTGTCTTTATGATCAATTTTAAGAATTTTGCTAGGGTCCTCGTTTGCATGCATAAATGATTTAATGACGCTTTGATTAAGACATCGTAAATATTATATGTAGGTATTCTTGTAGGAAGGGAAACTTTTATGAGCCTTCGGAGATGCATATTGAAGAAATGACTACACACAAGGAGTTTGCATATGGAGTGCGATCAAGGGAAGGATGCTTCCACTTTTGATGACATGTGGAACCCCGTTAGGGGTAGAGCTTTAATTTAAGGATGTCAAGGATGGAGATTTGTTTGTTCTCATGATGGAAGAAAAAAGAACTCTTTAGGGGAATGAGGCTGCACTTGGGAGAGGGAATGTGCACAAAATGTATCAATAATTGTGTCCAAGGGGAGAGTGCTCCAAGTCAAATACACTCAAATGATGGGAAAACCGACTAATATATGATGGCATGCTAAAGACACAAATGGTTGTCCATTAAGCAAAAGGGAGTTGATCTATCCTTCACCAAGTAATCATGATCCGTCAGGAGTTGTCCCACAGGATCAAGGGCAACTAATCCATTCCATAGTAATGTAAATTTGCATGAGGATGCGCTTAATCGAATGAAGAATGCTAGGAGCACATCAAGCAAAAGGCAGCCTTTAAACAGTTTTAGCTACAAAAAAAGGGCAATCAACTAGAAGATAAAGTGCTACAGTTTCAAGGCACTAAAAGACAAAATAGGAATGGGATAAAAGATGCATTTTAAATTGTTGAATATTGAGGGGTAGGTGAAACCCTAACTTGTATCAAATTTCAGCCACACAATGTAAATCAATCCTAGCCATTCATTTGCGCTTTGGCAAACTATAAATAGGGGCTTGCCCCTCATTTGTAAATGGTTGGAGAATTGGTGTAAAAGGAATTTGCAGCAATAGAAAATAGCATTGCATGATTTTATGGATGTTCTCTTTGAGTTTATTCATCTTGCATGCATGGTTCTACTTCCATGTTAGTTTTAGCTTGTAGTTTCTTGGATGACTTTAATGGTGTTGGCTGTTACAGTATTTGATGAACTTTCATCCCATACTTTTAGCACTTGTTGATGAAAAACTATTGTGCAAAGTTTTCCTGGGCTTCTTTATTTCAATGTTGCAACTTGGTTCAATTGTATGTTCATGAGGTGTATGTACAATCTAAAAATCAGCAGACCTTAGGAGATTGCATTGGTTTTGTGCAGTTGTAGTTTCTCTTGGTCAAGCAAAACTTAGTTTAGGAAGTTTGTCTATTGTAGCACCCTCCATTTTTACTATTCATTCATAGCTTAGATTTAGAACAACTTTCTCAACCCTTTCCCTTTTGCTATTTCTTTCCGTCCCTTCATTAGAGTAAGATCTCAAGCATCACCATAAAGTTAAACTTGATGAACATGGTGAGTTTTAGTTTGTTGTTCTGAGTGGGCAGCCACTACTTATTCACTTCCAGCATTTTGAAACTTCATTTCTAGACCCAACTTATCATGCCTTGTAAACCATAAAGGCTGCCATGTGATTACCAACAAAAAACATCAACCAACTGAATTATTCCAAGAATTTTCATGACGTGACACCCAAGAGACCTTGGGGTAGTAATCTAGAACTTGTTTGCATATTTCTACCTTTCAAGAGAGGAAGTGCACTTGTGTGTTCCCTGTGTTGAGAAGGTGCAAAAACACCCATCAATAGAACTGGTGCTAGAAGGAGGGCATGGCTAAGCTTGAGGCTACAAAGCTGAAAATTGGAAGTTGAAAAGAACATTTGAGTGAAATCTGAGATAGTGAAATCTACCCTAGTAGGAGAGCTTGTAATATGTTCATCCAAGGTTGAATTTTGTAAAGTAGATTCATCACAAGTGGTGGAGGCATCAAGAGAAGGAGCACTATGATTTTCAAATAGATTTTCCCAAATGGTAGGAGCATTAGGGAAGGGAGGGTCAAGATTCTCATGAATTTTAATAGGTATATCTTCTAACACCAACCTATCCTCTTTGCATCGAGGAGGGATATTAGGAGATGGAAAATTTTGATTGTCATGGTTATGGAGACTAGGTAAGGTGATGTTTATAAATGTTTGTATAATCTCATGTTCTTGTTTTCCAATATCCTCCAAAGGGAAATGAGGAGAGGTAAAATCAAGACCCTCAATGCTTGTATCTTCTTGCACCAAGACGCTTTCGTCACTAATACCTGAGAGGTATAGGGAGAAGAACAAGTATGATTTTTATGATTTTCTACACTTGCATCCTCTTGTGTTATGTCATTCTTACAAATCCGGTGAGTATGAGAAGGGTATGTAACATGCTTATCAAAGGTTTTACTTTGTTGTCCTAGATGATGCCCATTAAAAATAGAATCATACAAGCCACTTGATATTCTAGAAACATGGAATGCTTGAAGAGAACACATGCTAACATGAGAAAAAAAATAAAGTGCAATGCAATGACTTAAATTGAAATGTTGAAATGCAATTTTCAGATGTGAAACAAGGTAATTTGTTGATTACATTATGCAACAACCTGAAAGATGAAATGCTGGAAATAAAAATATGAAATTGAGCAATGCATGAAATGAGCTAATTTAAGCTAGATATAATGCAATGCATGTAACAGAAACTCAACCAACTGATATAGATGGTTTATGGCAGCAAACGAAAGCTTAAAAACAAGTTTTTTAGTGTTGTGCAAGGTAGTTTCAGGGGTGGAAAGGGACTCAATCACCCAAGGTGACGAATGAGTCCCAGTGGGGATTCTTTTAGAATTTTCAGATTTTTTTGGTTGGTTTTTATGTCTTGTGTGCTCTTTGATGCAGACCTAAGATGCAAATGCATAATTTTTAAAAAAATTAATGAGTTGATATGAAAAAATGCAACCAATATGCACTTTTACTAATACAAAATTTGAAACCCTAGAATGCAAATTAATCAATGCAAACCCTAATCCAAAGTTAATTCAAGCTAATTCTAGGATTATGGACTCCAAATCAGAAAAGAAGACAAATGAAAGTCGGGTTCACCAAAATGTAGCGAAGATTTTTGTCACCTCTTGCACCTCTAGGGTTTTGCATGAAAAAGGAGAGAGACAAAGATCAACACTTCATTCAAGAACAAACCCTTGAGATTCCAATGCAAAGGAGATTGAAATCTGACTAAGGGAGAGTTCTAGATGCTAAGAATTGATAAAAGAGGTTAATTACTAATGCAAAACTTGTAAAATGCAATTTTTTTGAAAACACAGTGTAGTATGCAAACATATACTAAATGGTCATGAAACAAAATAGAAAATTTTATAACTGAATGTGTGCACCTAGAAATGTGTTGAAGACTGCAATGAGGACTAGAAATTCTATTGATTCTGAAATTTTGACCTACTAGGACACTTACGCCATTCTGGGAAACTTAGTCACAGATCTAGAAAACTATTTCGAATTCCGTTTCAGCCAAATGGATATCCAAATCTACATAAATGTCTAAAAAATATATATAGTGGGACTTATACACCATTGATGGTGACTTAGTCCACTTTTTCTTTTCTAAAAATCCGAAAGTGGAAATGGAAGCTCTTAGTCTACTATTTCTACTCCTTCAAGTGTCTAGTTTTGAAAATCTGATTTCCAACACTGTGACTTTTTTTCAATATTTTGACCTAGCCAACAAGGAGATTTATTCAACAAGTTTTCAATCTATTCTTCAATGATCTTCAAGCCTTCAAGGTACCTAAATATGCAAACACACAAAGAAAGAGAGAGAAATGTTGAATGTTAGGGAATAGGGGTTTGCCTTGGTCAAACCCCATTTAGGTAATTAAACCTAATGAAGAAATAAGATGAAGCATGAATATGAAATGAAGGAATTAGAAACTTTACATGATGATAGATCTTGAATTTCTACAACAGTGGATGAAGAATCTGCCCTTAAATGCCTTAGAAAGCTATCTTGATGACTTAGAATGCAAAAAACCTAGCTTGCTTGACTTGAAAGAGATGATGAATGATGAATGATGGATGAACTATGAATTAGGGTTTCAAAGCTTGTTTATATAGGAAATCCACCTAAAATTCCTTTTAATTTGATCCCCAAGGCTGACATGGAGGAAAATTAAAATTAAAACCCAATTTTTCCCGCTCCAACCTCAAAAATAGCCCAAATGGGATTGTCGCCAAGCTGGGTGACTTAGTCCCACCTAGATGGGACTCATTTCCTAGATGGTTGACTTAGTCCCACATGGGTTCTTTTACTAGTTGGATTGTCAGGAAGTGAAGAAATTAAGCTCTTATGTTGTTCTAGTCGGCTCTTTGATCAAAATATGCCTTGGGATGCACAATATGGGGTCATAGGGGCCTATTAATGATGATATAAAGGGTAATTAGGGCTAGGGACACAAATTTCAATGTGAAAGTAAGATTAAATACACTTTACAACATTAAAATGAGGTCCACATAGCCTACAAAGGCACAACATCCACTGTGAATGTGTAAAACACATTACAACACTAGATTAAAATTAGGTTTAATTTACGGGTAAGTGCAAAAAGATGGGGGACTAAAAAGTGGCCACACCAGTTATTGGTCCCCTATTAAGCATAACATAAGCATGTTATAACTTGCATTGATAATTCCATCAGGGATAGAGGGGAGATTTAGAGAGAGAGGTAGGTAGGGAGGGAAGGAGAGATAAAGAGGGAAGGAGGGAGGGTAAGTGCACAAAGATGGGAGGCAAAAAAGGGGTCTTAAGTGGTCACTTTTTTTAGAAATTAGGAAAGACTAACCTTAGATGTGTAATGTCACAAAATTACACCTTAGGGTTAGTTTCACATTTTGGCACCTAAGTGCATTTATGATAAGAGCCTCATGGGTCAAAATTTTGTGATTCTAATTCCACGAGGTCTAATGACGAAATGACAATAGTTTTCCACTACGTTTCTTGAAAACTGATGTGTTGGATGTCTATCCAGTGCACATACATCTACGCGGTGCACTAGCATCTTGGTGGTTTTTCAAGTTTGAAACAAGGAATCTCAGAATCTTGACTTGTGACATGTGTCCTTGCAGTTAGAATTCTGAGTGTAACGGCTCCTCCCACCCTTGCAGCAACAAAACTCCTTTTCTTGCCCTTATTTTGGGGGTTCTCTCTCATTCTAACACTTCACTTATCCAATCTCACTCTATTCATTTCTCTTGTTTCTTTCAATATCCCTTCTACAAGTGAAACCCTACCTGGCTGAGGTCGCTCCAACATCCAAAGCTCTCTTCCAAGCATTCAATGGTGTGTTCGTGCACTCAAGAGGGGGACGAGGTTGTTGGTAACACTCTCTTGATCTTATCTATTTACAAATAGATTACTTTTCTTACTTGCTATTTCGTGGTGTGAGTTCTCCTCCTCAAGTGAGGATTGTTTTCACCACTCTTTACTTGTTTACTTTGTTTATTCTCTCTATCTATCTAGCTATTCGTGGAGGTGGGAACACCAAAATGGGGGTTTGACTGCGGCAAGCCCCAAAACAACCCCAACATTTTTCCTCATTCATCTTGTGTGCAGATTTCTGGGGTAGAGCTTGGAGAAATTTTTTGAATGTTCGATCATTTGTAATTTCTCTCTTAGCTCTCCTTTGTAATTTATATCATTTTCTACTTTTTGTTCATTTATTTTGTTGAATAGACCTTGGATCCGTGTAAGATAGTAGGGTTTTAGTTGTTCTATTCAAGGTTCTAGTTCTTTGTTTTCCTTGGATGCCATCACACCCTCTAGACTCCAATGTGCCATGTTGGCATCCTAATACCGCACTGTAGTCCTCTGGTTGAGAGCTATCTTTTTTGAGGAAAAAATCTTGAAACCTTGCTCTCTCATATTTTGAAGTAGTCTTCTCAGATAAATAGTTTGTATATGATCTTCGCAATTTCTTCATTCAACAACATTTGAGATGGTTAAGGACAATTTCCTCCCTGGGATTCTCTTGAGAATGAAGAGACTTGTGAGTAGCGAATATCGCTTATCTCACAAGATGATAAATTGAAGATAGTTATACTCAAAATTTTAAGATGCAATAAAAACAAGAGTCATAGTGTTGTGAATCTACTTTCTAAATTACTATTTTATTGGAAAATGGTTGAGATTAATGGGTTCAAAAAGCGGGGACACATAAATTGGTCCTATTTTTTTCAAAAATCCATAACATAGCATCTGGTGTACCCCCCTAAAATGTTAATTTTTTTTAGTATTTTAAAAATTGTTTTAGTGAGAAATTAGCTAACACCATGCATTTTATCTCCTTTTTTTTGCTAAGTTTTTAATAAATATATGAATTTTTACTAATTTTCAAAGTGGACATATCTTGAAAAACAAAAATTTGAGTGTTCTCCCCCCCTAAATTTTTTGAAAACTAATCAAAAATCATTTTTTTTTATGTGTAGAATGGATTTTATTCTAGTTTCTAAAAATGTAATTTATTTGAAATTTCAATGAATGCTTAATAAATAAAGTGAAAATACCAAACATTAGTTTTTGATAAAAACAAATACACCAACAAAAGAAATTAAAAATGAAAACCTTAACATACTCAAAATGTGAAAAAAGTTACATGGTTAGATAGCTAAGATAGAGCTTAACATCACATGCAAACCTAATGGGGAGCACGCTTGAGATTATGTGAAATTTTTTAGAATATGGAAAAACACATCTTTAGGCAATGGAAAGTCAGTCAACATATACCACAACAATTAGAATCTTTTCATCCTCTACTTTAATGTACAAATTACTATCCATAGTACCTTTCTTGTATCCTTTTCGACATAGGTACTTATCCAATTTAGAATACCAAGCCATAGCAGTTTTCTTAAGACCATACAAATCCATCTTAGGTTTGTAGACCATTTGTGGATCTGCTGATAGTTGAAATCCATTAGATTGATTTATGTATACTTCTTCTAATTCACCATTCAAGAAGGAATATTTCACATCCATCTGATAAACTTTGAAATTGTTGTGAACAAAAAATACAAGAAACATTCTGATGGCCTCCATTATTGTCACTAGATAAAAATTTTCTTTAAAGTTAATTCCTTCCACTTGTAAATATCCTTTTCAGACCAATCTTGCTTTATTTCTTACAACTTCTCCATATTCATTTAGTTTGTTCATGAATACTCATTTTTCTCCAATTATATTCTTATATGAGGGTCTTGGAACCAATTCCCAAGTCTAATTATTTTTAATATGGTTTAGCTCTTCTTCCATATCTTAAATACATCCTTCATCTTTGCTAGCATCAAAACAAGTTTTTGGCTCTATTCTAGACAATAGAGAAAAATTCACTTGTTCATTTGCTTTTGTAAACCTTCTTGTCAAGACTCCTTCATTCTTATCTCCAATGATCTAATCTTCTGAGTGATTGCTTTGAACATACTTGGCAGGAGTCTTGGGGACTTTCTCTTGAGCTTCTTCTTTTTCAACAACTTCTTCCTCTATGTAGGTAGATTCATCAATCCAATAGTCTTGATCATGTGTTCCTTGATGAAATTATCCACCCACTCCAACATTTGTACTTTCAACCAATTTCCTCAATATTTTTTTATAACACTTGTAGGCTTTGATTTTGGTTGAATACCCAAGAAAGATTCCTTCATCTGATCTTGAATAAAAAATTTCTAAACCTTCTTCATCTCTCCCGATGAAGCATCTACTTCCAAAAATTATGAAGTATTTGATAGTATCTGATCTCCCATACCAAAGCTCATAGGGAGTTTTGGTGCTATCAAAGACCCTTAGTTGACCTCTATTAAGGATATAGAAAATAGTATGAACTGCTTCCTTCCAATATACATTAGGTATCTTAGCTTCATTCAACATTGTTCTAGCCATTTCTTGAACTATTCTATTCTTTCTTTCTACTACCCCATTCTACTGAGGGGTTCTACCCATAAAATAATGTCTTCTTATCCCATGCTCTTTACAAAATCCTTAAAATTCAATTTATGTAAACTCACCACCTCTATTAGATCTTAGACACTTGATTCTACCATTCATTTCATTTTCAACCATTGACTTAAAGATCTTAAATCTATTAAAAGCTTTTGATTTTTCTTTCAAGAATGCAACCCATATCATTCTGGAGAAATCATCAATAAGTAACATGAAATACCTTTCACCTTGTAGAATTTTAGTTCTAGTTGGTCTGAATAGATCAGTATGAATTAGCTCTAAAGGTCTAGTAGTAGAATACTCTTTGGTTTTGAATCTTATTCTTGTCTACTTTCCAATCTGACATTCTCTGCACATGGTGCTTGTAGGCTTGACAATCCTTGGCATGTCTCTTACTACATACATAGAGCTAATCTTCACAAGGCTATCAAAGTTAATGTGTCCCATTCTCTTATGCCACAACCAACATTCATTTGTCTATCCTAGAATATAGATTCTTCCATTCATACCTTTAATTTTGTATAAGTTTCCTCCAGTTCTTGAGACTCTTGCCACCAATCTTCTAGACTTTGTTTTCTAGATTTCATATCCAGGCTCATTGAATAAAATGTTGTATCATTTGCTACACATTTAAATTATACCAGGAAGATTATTATTGATACCTTCAACATAGAAAACATCTTCAATCTTAGATTTTCCATCAATACTCATAGTTCCTTTATCACAAATCTTTGTTGATGAATTATCTCCAAACTTTACTGAACTAGCATTTCACTTAACAAGTTTGATGAACATAATTTTGTCACCATTCATATGAATTGATCATCCCCTACTAATTATCCAAAGCTTTGATTGTCTCTGAGCATGAAATGTTATGTGCACAACCATTGAATTTTCTAAGTTGCTTATTTCCTTGACTTGCTTAGCATCAACTCTCTTTTGAATTTCTAATTTTGTAAAATCACTTTTGTAGAATTTTGATATATGCCCAACATTGTTGTATATCTGACATGTCACATTTATCATGCAGGAGCATCCATGGCTCAGTACAATCATGTGTCAACTTGAAGGTTTTATTTTTAAATTTTGCAATTTTGAAGTGTTGAATTTCATGTTTGAATATTGAAATTCATATTTTAGTGTGGGGATAATTATCTTATGATGGGGAAAATTTGAATTTAAATTTGGTTTTCATTTGGGGGCAATTTGGTGAAGGGAATCATGGAAATTATGATTTAAAACCAAAAAAGAAAAAAAAAGTAGGAAAAAGCAATTTATAGCATGGGTTTATTGGAGCTATTAAAGCATTTGTAACTCGTATTTTAAATTTCCACAACTCCTAAAAAATAGGGACCTAGGAGGTGGGTTCCTAGATTGTGGAATCAACTTTTTGATTTATTGATGAGAGCATAAAAGTCATTTAAAGCACCTATTACATTTTTTACCAAGTTGAGAAGGAAAAACACATATTTTATGCATATTGGAATATTAAATTGAATTTATTTTATCCTTTTTTGGGAAGTGAGGGTGTTGATTTTCCTATGGTGGTGTTGAATGAAATTAAATGACATTGTAATGCATTGAAATTGCATTCCAGGAAAGCATAAAGAAATAAAAATGAAATTTAATTCATTTTCAACACAGTTTTCTAAAAAAGAAAAACATAGGAAGAGAGGAAGGGTGCTACTTACCTTCAAAGAATGATTCCATTGTTGGATTGACAAATTGGAGAGTGTTGACAGAGGAAAAAATCAACATAGGTTGACTAGATTGAAGAGATTGATTGTGAAAGAAGTTTGAAGCTATAGGTGCTAGAGATTTGAATGATTCCAGGCTTTGTTTTGCTGCTGTAAATCAGATTGTAATTTTTTTTTTTGGGGGGTTCATATGGCTTGTTATAGCCTTATTCCATGATTAGAGTGTAATTTTTTGGTTTTCCCCCATTGATAATACAAAATTTTCTAGCTGCACACTACAACCAAGCTTGAAATTGTGTTTCATTTTCTTTGTGTGTTTGTGAATGAAATTTGATAGTGATATTTTTAATTTTATTGCAAAAAATATAATTAAAATAAATTTCTTCTACATTAATTTACATCAACTAGAGAAGCAAGAGAAATTTTTTGAAAATTTTTCTTTCTTTCATTTCAAATTTTCACTTTGTAGCTTTATGTCTGCACTTATTGCAAATGGGACAATAACCCAAAAATGCATGATTGAACCAATTTGCAGAGGATTTACTTGCATGATGAGATTTTTCTTTAGATTTGATAACAAATTCCTGACTTCTAGACAAGTCATTTTCAAGATCCTTTTTCAATGACCCGATTTCCTTTCCAATCTTTTTGTATGCTCTCATTTTTGTTTCAATCAAGGCCTTTTTCCTTTTGTTCTCTTTTCTTGCATAGTCAAGATCTTCTAGAGAAAAAACAAGTTCATCTTCAAAATCTACTTCACCTTCTTCTTCAACCATATATCCACTTGAACTTCTAGGGATCACAAAGGCCATGAATAGGGATTCATCTACATCATCTTTTGATGCACAATAGTCTCCTTCATTTGAGGAGCATAATTCTTCTCTAGAGAGAAGATTCCTCTTAAAATCCTTGCTACTACTTTCATTCTCTTTAAATAGACATTTAGAAGCATATAGTGACAAATTTTAACACAATTAAAGAATATCAAAGGTAATTTACCTTTGTACTTGCTCGATCCATTATTTAGCTTTTTCATAAAGTTTTATTCTTCTTCATCAAAATCATAGGATGATCTGAGAGCTTCTTCCTTCTTTAAAACTTTGAATACAACTTCCTCTTTATGTGTACTCTGAACTTCATTCCTTATTTCATCCTAGCTATGAGAGATCCGTATAATTCTTCCATGGTAAGCTTTGTTAGATCCTTGGATTCTTCAATTGTAGACACTTTTGGATCAAACCTTTGAGGGAGGGTTCTCAAATTTTTCTTCACCATAATAGATTTAGTTATGTATTCTCCATGATTTTTTATTCCATTCATAGCTTCATCTACCTGGAGTAGATAACTAATTTCTTTAGATTCTCAAATAATATCTGGTAAGATTGAAACTTTACTTGTTTGACACTTTGATTCTCTTCATATAGATTCTTGATCTTTTCCTATATTTCCTTTGCAGTCTTGCATTATACCACCTTGAAAAATTCAAAATTAGCTAACCCACTTAGGATAGCATTGTTTTCTTTAGCATTGTTCTCATGTTCCTTTTTGGCATTTGTATTAATGATAGGATGAGTAGGTTCAACATAATCATCTTTAGTAGCTCTCCAAACATCATACCCAAGAGATGTGAGATAGGTACCCATTTTCATACTCTAGAAAGAATATTTGTTTCCATAAAATTGTAGAACCTTAGAAGAGGAATCCTTCTGAGCCATGTGTTCTAAACCAAGATCTACCTTCAACTTTTAGGCTACACCAAGGAACTCTACTCCAATACTAATTGTTAGAACACAAATATATTGAGAGGGGGGTGAATCAATATATCCCCCATAACCAATTCAAATCAAATTATTCAACTTGTCAATAAAAAAATGTAGCTAACATAAAAAAAAAAACAAATGCAGAAGAAAAAGCACAAATACACAACAAATTTTATGTGGAAACTCCACAAGGGAAAAATCATGGTGAGAAAATATGCTTGGAGATACTGTCCAAATCTAGCCTCACAAATATAACAACTTTTGCAACAAGAGTTTTATGGTCTTTAACCAAAAAAAGTTCACAACTCCCTGCTCACTTACAAGATGAAGCTACAACCTTTGAATATGATACTTTGAAGAATTAGACAACACCTAAAACACTACTAATACCTTTGGCTCACTACCATCAACACTTAAACACTTCTTTTTTCCTTTGGTTCGCTACCTCTAGAACTCACACTTCCACTTTTCCTTTGGATCATTGCCTTCAACGATCACTCACACAATTTTGGTCAGCTCACTACCTTCCACACACCGCTTGAACTCTTCTAATCTCAACTCATTGCCTCCAACGCATTGATTTTTTTCTAAAACTTCACATATTAATCTTCCTTCAATGCACTTCTATCAAAAAATTCATTAATCACAAATTGAACACTTGCACACTTTGATCACACACTTGATCATACATTTATATCATCTACAAGCATAAAAAAGATTTCTCCTAGTCGGCCATCCTGAAATCTATTAACGTGAAATGTGAAATGGCCATATTTGATTTGACTTCAAACATCTACGGGAAAGGGAAATCAAATGTGATCAAGATAGGAGATAAGGACCTATTTCAAATCTACATACATCCCTATACTAGTGCATACCATAAAAACCTGGTGCAAGTAACTTAGAACACTAAGTCAACCTAACAAACACTTAACCCTTGAAATATTCATTTCTAGACCACAATTAGTACCAAAAAATAAAATTAGTATCACATGAATCACATCATGAGAATTAAATGATATTAAAAAATATTCTCATTCTCTTCTTTTACAACATTCTACAACTTCCTATTGGTGCAAGAAAATAGAAACAAAACCAGTACCTATTGGAAGCCCAAACAACACAAACTTGAGATATAACTTTGACAACACAACTTGTAGTACACCATAGAAATTGAAACTTGAAAAGAGACAATAGATGAACATCATAAGCACTCTCTCTGATTCACAAGACCTTAAAAGAAATAGCAAAGAAATGTGAAGAACTTATCATAACCTTCCATGACTGCAATAGTACACTTACCACTCTACTTACTCAGGAAAATTTTGCAGTAATATACATGATCTGAAAACTAGAAAACACATGCTTCATGCTTCCTTCATACTACTATTCAAACTGTAGGACCATATATTTAGATGCAGAAGAATGCAAAGCATTATTTAGATCTTTTTTTATCATATCCCTGAGCCATTAACTAAAAGAGATTCCTCTATGCAAATTACAATAATCAAACATCACGTTCATACAACATCCATAGAGTCACATACACATTCATGAATAATAGAAATCAACTCATGACATCAAATTCATACATCATCATCTTGATTGCAACACATGCAACCAACCACATACTACCACCTTGATGAACATAAAGACAACATTAGATCAACAACCACCATATAGTCTACTATCAATGACAACACCTGCAACATAGATGACAATCAACAAAATCCATATTGTTGACAAAAAACACCACATTTTTTACTTCAATGGCAACACTTGTAACATAATAGAAACATGATGCAAATTCCTAGATGAATGCCATGAATGAAGAGGTGGTTGTATTGAAGAAGAATGATACATGGGATCTAGTACCTTTACTTGAAGGATACAAACCCATTGGATGCAAATGGGTGTTTAAGAAGAAAATTGGTCTAAAGGTTGGGGTTAACAAGCATACAACATGGTTGGTTTTGAAGGGGTATTCTTAGGTGGAGGGATTTGATTATGGTTACATATTCTCTCCTATAGAGAAGTTGACATGTATTAAGTTACTACTATCACTTGCAACTGCTTATGTTCTAGAAGTGGAATAGATAAATGTGAAGACAACATTCATTCATGGTGATCTAGAGGAAGAAATTTATGTCACAACCAAAGTATTTTGTTGAGAAAGGTAAAGGTAACTTGGAATGCAAGTTGAAGAAATATCTATATGGTTTGAAGTAATCTCTTAGAATTTGGTACCAAAACTTTGACACCTATGTGAATTGTATTTAGGATTTTTGAGATCCAAATTTGATCATTGTGTCTATTACAAGATTGAAAACGGTCTCATTTTCATAATAGTTTTGTATGTGGATGATATTTATTTAGAATGGTAAGAGTATGATTTTATATTTGAAGTCTCAATTGTCAGCACATTTTGAGATGAAGGATCTATGTGCATGGAGGTATATTCTAGGCATGGAGATTAGAAGAGATAGAGCTAATAGAAAGCTTTGTATTACCCAAAGTATGTGAATTTTTTGTCAGAGAGATTCAACATAAAAAATTGTAGGAAAATGGTTGTTCTAGTTGTATGAGGGATGAAGCTTTCTATTGAGGATTTTCAAAAATATCTTTCAAAGATGGAGGAAATGACCAGAGTACCATATGCAAGTGTTGTTAGTAGTTTGATAAATGCTATAGTCTGTATGAGGCTAGAAATTTCCCAAGTAGTGGGAATCCTTAGCTAGTTTATGGATAATCTTGGACACATGCACTAGGATGCAATGAAAAGAGTGTTTAGACATTTGTGGGGTACTTCTGAGTATACCTTGTGTTTTCATGGTTATCCTATGAGATCTCAAAATTCAATGAGTATTCATGGATATGTGGATTTTGATTGGGCAGGTGACATTGAAAGTAGAAGATCCACTAGTGGATATGTTTTTATGATGTTTGGTGGTGTTGTAAGTTGGATGAGTAAGTGGCGGGCTATAGTTACTTTGTCAACTACAAAAGCAAAGTATATGGCAGCTACTCATGCTTTCAAAGAAGCCATTTGGCTTAAGAGGTTGTGTTCTGATATTGGTTTTAATGTAGGACAAATTAATATATATTATGATAGCTAGAGTGTTATTTTTTTAGTAAACAATCCTACTTTCCATTCCAAAAAAGCACATTGATGTGAAATTTCACTTTGTTTATGATATGGTGGAAGATAGAAAGGCGGAGTTAGAAAAGGTTGATACTTTGGTGAATTTTGTAGATGAAATTAAGAAGCCAATGAGCATAGAGACGTTTAGATGATTTGTTAGTTCTATGGGCCTTGTGGTCTGAGCAGTGATACAATCTCTTGTAAGGTATTCAAAAAGTTGGAGAATGTTGGGATTAAGGTGTCTCAACCTTAGAGAGTCCCAATATATTTAATTAATTATTTTATTCCATTTGCTGTATATTTTATTAATTAAATCATAAGTGATATGTTTCTAAGTTACTATAATGCTTTGTGGGACCTGATTATGCATTGGCTTCCTACATGTGTGGAAAGAAGTATGAAATTATGTCACTTGTCACTTGGGAACTCAATTGGGAAGAGGATTTTGTGAAAACCTCTCAAAGGTGCACCATAGTGACATGTGTCATTGATTTTAGAGTTATCACTTGGTGGGATTTTGGAAGGTTGCTAAAACGGGACTATGATAACCACTTATAGTGACTAGAAGTCAAAGGGATTTCAAAATTGGTAGTTGGCTATATTTTCTCTAGTGGGACACCATGCATGTCAAGGTGATTTCAAAATATGGAGTTGGATGCCTTGCATGTTGCTGCATGTTGTTTTATGTTGGTGAATGTTGTTTCATGATTGGGAGATTTCTTTATTGGTCTATTTGGACTTGTGCATGTTCTCCATTTCAATTTTCATACATGCAAAGACTGTGGAGATGACGCATGACATTCTTGGGTGCCCTTGTTTGAGGTTTATAAATATGACAAGTTTTAAGTATTTTTTGATATGCTTTTTTGCATTTTTTGAGAAGTTGTTATGCTGCCATAATTACTCCAAATTTGTATCACAATGTAAAGACATTTGCAAGAGAATTGACTCTATTATTGTATTGTTAATAATAATACAATTGATTTGTGCTTTGGTGTGTGGGTGTTTTCCTGAAAGGGTTTTCCCACATAAATCAGTGTTATGGTTTTATGTGTTTAAATATGAGATTAAATTTATGAATTTGTGCATCTAAATTGTAGTAGTTTAAAGATTTGTATCAAATTTTTTCAACCCTCACTTGCTTAGATCCATGTTTTGAAGCTATTCTGCTACATAGATTTCCTTTCAAATTTAAGAGGACAGTTCAACATGCATGACTTATGACAATGCAAGTGATTCCATGTTTACGATGACAACCATGCTAGATGTTAAGAGGGTAGAATTGAATCATTAGGTATACAGAAATGTTATAACATAGGGAGAACCTATGTGAATATTTTATGCCACATAACAATCTACAATTCTCAATGGTATCAATAGTTAAAGGACAATGGAAAATGAGAGAGTTTATGATTTCTTACCAAAGATAAAATGTAGCATCTATATCATCAATGTGAGATGATAGGTCTATAGCTTATGTGAAAATAGTTATATGCTTGTGATAGTGATGAACATGCATAGTTTGAGGAAACATCATGGTATGAGCAAAATGGACATAGTTCCATGAGAAATTGTAGGAAAAATAGAGATGTCAATCTTGTAGAGATGATGGAATTTTAAACCATGCAAATTGGAGAATTCCTAAGAATATGGAGTGGTTAGCGTTAAGGTAAGACAATATGTTAATGAAAAACCATGAATAAAAGGGAATAACAGATCATGAAAAGTACCAAAAAATGACAAAGGTAGAAGTGATGATATACACAAATGATGGAGTATGAAGATGAATGAAATACCAAAGAATGTAAGAAATGAAATAATCTAATCCTAGGAAATATCCTACGTCTCTAGGATATTTTGACCTTTTCAAACTCTCTCACAGGCCCTAGAAACCTAGAGATAGAGGTTGAAATAGTTAGAAGATATTTATTGGCTAATTATGAGTAGCTCTAGATATTTAGGGGTAATTTAAATAATTCTTGCATAGTTGACAACACCATGGAGCTCAACTAGGTGCCCAAGGGGAGGAATTTGACCCAACAAAAGGTATACACTTGTCATTTTGTCTTTATGAAATATGTTCTAACTTTATAGGAGGTGGTTCAAGGCTAAATAGTATGCCTAGGCTCATTATGTCCTAATTCTTACATATTTTGGAAACAATTTTGTAAATATAAGTTATTTTATGTAAAAAGATAGCTTTGTAACTCAAATACCATCATTTTTTTACTATAAAACAATGCAATTTCACCATTTTCAGGTAATTTTTAGAGCATTTATAGACTATGTACAGCTATAAAACACCTTTTATCAATAAAACTTAGCATTTTGGCCTTGAAAAATTCTATTCCATTGTATGTATGAGGTGAGATATGATTTACTATGATTTTTATATATGCAAAATCCTTGAATGAATGTCTTAAGTTTCTAACACCTTCAAATATGAAAGGCATATTTTGTGTAGGTTATTGCTTGTGTTATTGTGTAAGCAGATGTTTGTTATAAAGAACACTACATTTTCTTCCTTCTAAAATTTTCAAAGCATAAACCTTTCAATAAAATATTGATACATGGATATGTCACACACTAGAGTTGTGTACAAACAACTAAGTCATTGAACATTTGCATGGAAAAGAAATAGTCAAAGTCTAAATAAACATTTTTTGCATCACCCTCATAGTGTTAGATTCATTTCATGTCGTTTTCTATCTCTTTTCCTTAGTAACAACAATATCATAGGTTATGGAAGATGAGTACCATAGGGAACAATCCCTCTTTGGAGATTCACTCCAATCTATAGGCAACCCACAGGCCCTGGTGTGTTTCCATGTTTCATTGGATTGTTGAGTCAAGCACTTGGCAAGGGTGCAAATCCAAGTGACGACAATTTGCATGGTTAGAAACCTTAGATTTGAAAAAAAAAGATAGGATATTGTATGAAATCATTCCTCTACTATCATTCACTCACCCACCCCAATGTGTTGGCACTATTATTTTAGTCCCACAAGGTGCAATATGCTAAATTTCTCTCTTAACATATTTTCAATAGATGAAATAGAGATATTTTATAATATTGCATTCCTCTCCATCATAAGAAAACAAATTTGAGTTAGTAAAAATAAATATATGCTATTTAAGAGGGACAAACCATCTACCTATAGGTTAAAATGATACATTCTTAAGTATCACAACTTGAGAGAACAACTAGTTGAAATTTTGGCAACTTTTTGGTCTTAGGGATCTTAATAAACTATCTCAAACCAATGTATCCTAGAAGAATTATGAAACTTTACCACTAGAAACATGTCTCCACTAGCATTCACCCACCCACCCTAATTTGTTAGTGTTGTTAGGGCAGGTGCAAAAAGATGGGCGACCAAATTGTGGCAAAATTTTCAAAAATCATTTGATAGGCTATAACGTGAGTGCATTATAACATGCTCATGTTATGGCTTGGTGTGACCAAGCCAAAGGCTCGGTCACATTGATCCTATAACATGCTTTTGTTATAATGTGAGCATGTTATAACACAAAACAAAAAAAGGCAAACAAATTCATTTGTTTTGTGACTGATTTTTTTGGTGCCCGTAGCCAAAAACCCTGCTCTTGCACGCTTGCATTTTGGAAGGAGGTTATATTGCATTTTCTTCATCAATTTTTTGCTATTTCATTGCTAGGATGTTGCCATGTCGATGGGGAGGTTGAACAAGTAAGGATCATTTTTTTTTGTTGTGAATTTGTTGTTAAATTGGCAGTTTTAGGTTGTTTTTTATATTCATTTGTTTAATTTGTAGGAAATGTTAATTAACTTGAAAAACCTCCTAAAAATTCTCAACAATCAGAGCAACATGAACATGAAAAAAATCCTCAACAACCACAACAACAATCTCCTCCACCAATTCCTCAACATCCGCCTAGCACTCAGCAAAATTTAATGGGGGTAATTGAAAATAATAAAAAATAAATTGAGTTAATCACAAGGTTGAACGATCCAGTAAGTTCAACCATGGAAAGAAGAACACTTGCCAGTTCACTTAAAGAAATGTTAAAAAATGTAGATGCAATCAACAAACAATTAAGTGGTTGGGCAGATAGGAGCCATGCAACTAAGAATTTTTACACAGATTAATTATCATATAAAGAAGTAAATGATGAAAAATTACAAAACATGATTTGTGCTCATTATTCACCGACCCACGCAAAAATAAAAAATATTGACCTTAATGCAAAGAGGTTTCTTATCCATTGATGCCACCACCAAGGGATCAGGAACTATTTTTGGGATAGGTGGTACATGGTTTTTGACTATCCACCATGCAACAATTCTGAAGTCCCCCACTATTTATTGAGGAAACTCTATTGTGAGTTCATCCTCAACAAAATCCCCAATTATTTTAATATGAAGGACTTTTAGGGGAGAGGTGGGGGGTCATCACAAGATAGACCTAGTGCACAACTGGATCCTCGGTGGCAAGCAAGATGAGCTCTTGCTAGGCTGGCTCATGAGCATGTCGTTATCCCTTCCTTCGCGAAGGAGAGTGTTGAGGTAGACACTTTGTAGTCTATCAGCTCTTTGACCCAAACTATCATCTAGCATGCTAGTATTGTAGTACAACACCATCTAGCAGAGTCTTCGAGTAGTAGTCTTCCACCCCATTTGTGTCAAGTTTGCGGGGAAACATGTACATATCACCCCACAGACACTTAGGAGGCTGCTATGCAGGATATGTTTGCAACTATGGAGATGGAAAGGGCATCTAACATTTTGAAAGAGGCTTTTGGAATCGATACTCAGGTAAATGTTAGCATGTTCATTGAATTTAATTTATTAAATTTCATTTTTGAAATTCAAGATTAACTAATTTAGTTTTATGATTGTAATAAATTTTCAGGGTCACAGTCTTGATATTGGATACACCGACCCTCCACCTATTTATTACTCCATTGCATCTATCATTGAGGTATGTAACTAGTAAAAAATTATAAATTTATTACATGTGAATAGCATTGTTATATGAATGATATTCTAATATTTGATTTTGGATGTTGAATTGGCTAATATTGGAGGTTTTGTGGGAAAACCTCCCAGTGCCAGTGGAGTTAGACAAACCTACACGCAAGTAATAGAATAAAGAGTCTAACTAATTAATTTTACTAAATATATTTGTGTAGTTTATATTCATATCATTGATTACATTGCATTGCACATCTTTAAAACTCAAAGCATTACATCGCATTACATAACTAATAACTAGATGTTGATAGATGAAAAAATTTCAACTATAATATAGTTGTTTAGAAATTCAACATAAGAAGTGATGCAATTACTTCACATAGCATAAGTCATAACTAGGAGCAATTACCAATTTCATTTGTTTTTCATGGCATTCCATGAGACCACTTTCTATTGAGGAATTTTTTCAAATAGTTCACTGCCTTGTCTATGCTATGGATCTGCTTGGAAGAAATATATGAAAGAATAATAGTAAGCAATAGGATAAACAAGGCAATGAGTTGTTTGAAAAAATTCCTCAAAGAAATGTGGTCTCGTGGTGATGTCCATCACCATGAAACCCAATTTCTTTGAGGCATTTTTTGAAATTGCTCACCACCTTTTCTATCCTACCACATTATCCATACATTTCTACAAAAGAATTTTATCAAATAGTTCACTTCCTTGTAGCTATGGATAAAAGCCTAAAAAAGGTGCTTTCCAACAAAGTATGCATTCTTGGAAAAAAATCTATCAAAGAATAATAGTAGGCAATAACATAGACAAGGCAATAAGTGGTTTGAAAAAATGCCTCGAAGAAATGTGGTCTCATGGTGATGGAATGTCATTCCATCACCATGAGACCACATTTCTTTGAGGCATTTTTTTAAACAGCTCACCGCCTTTTCTATGCTACCACATTTTCCATACATTTCTACCAAAGCATTTTATCAATATACTCACTTGCTTGCTGCTATGGCTAAAAGCCTAAAATGGTGCTTTCCAACAAACTATGGATTCTTGGAAAAAAATCTATCAAAGCATAATAGTAATCAATAGCATAGATAAGGCGGTGAGTAGTTTTAAAAAATGCCTCGAACAAATGTGGTCTCATGGTGATGGAATGACATTCCATCACCATGAGACCACATTTCCTTGAGGTATTTTTTCAAATAGCTCACCACCTTTTCTATGCTACCACATTTTCCATACACGTCTACCAAAGAATTTAATCAATCTATTCACTTCCTTGCTGCTATGGCTAAAAGCCTAAATTAGGTGCTTTCCAACAAACTATGGATGCTTGGAAAAAATCTATCAAAGTGTAATAGTAAGCAATAACATAGACAAGGCAGTGAGTAGTTTGAAAAAAATATTCAAAGAAATGTGGTCTCATGGTGATGGAATGCCATTCCATCACTATGAGACCACATTTCTTTGAGGTGTTTTTCAAGCAACTCACCACCTTTTTTGTGTTACCACATTTTCCATACATGTCTACCAAAGCATTTTATCAAACTACTTGAACTTCCTTGCTACTATGGATAAAACCTTGAAAAAGGTGCTTTCCAACAAACTATGGATGCTGGGAAAAAATATATCAAAGCATAATAGTAAGCAATAGCATAGACAAGACAGTGAGTAGTTTGAAAAAATGGCTCAAAGAAATGTGGTCTCAAATAGCTCACCACCTTTTCTATGCTACCACATTTTCCATACATTTCTACCAAAGCATTTTATCAAACTACTCACTTACTTGCTGCTATGGCTAAAAGCCTAAAATAGGTGTTTTCCAACAAACTATGGATGATTGGAAAAAATCAATCAAAGCATAATAGTAAGCAATATCATAGTCAAGGAAGTGTGTAGTTTGAAAAAATGCCTTGAATAAGTGTGGTCTCATGGTGATGGAATGCCATTCCATCACCATGAGACCACATTTCTTTGAGGCATTTTTTCAAACAACTCATTGCCTAAAGAATAGAAACCAAGCCTTTAGCCAAAATTCCCCTCCAAATTCTTTTCAAGGTTCTCACCCTCATCCTCAATTTACCAATCCATGGAACCTTCCACCTTTTATTCCACTTGTTCATAGCCCCACCCCTCCCTCTTCATGTCATGATTGCCCTCCATCTCATAACCAAGACCACACTATACCATCCACCCCATCCCAACATAATACCATAGAGAAGGCAATGAACTGTTTGAAAAAATTCCTCAAATAAATGTGGTCTCATGGTGATGGAATGCCATGATACATTTGTTTGTAACGACATTCCATCACCATGAGACCAAATTTCTTTGAGGCATTTTTTCAAACAGTTCACTACCTTCTCTATGCTATCATAATTTGTGTACATGTCTACCAAAGCATTTTATCAAACGGTTCACCACCTTGCTGCTATAGATAAAATCCTAAAACATGTGATTTTAAACAAGATATGCATAGGGAAAATAGTAAGTATGCTAGTCAAAAATATATAGTTTAATAAGTACTCAAAAAAAATGTCATTATCTCATACATTATAAGCCATCACGTGCATCACTATTGTAGCTTTTTTGATTGAATAATTTGTTGTTTATTTTTAGATGTTGGAAGTAGATACATCTCCACGTGTTCATAAGGCAATGGATCTTGGTGTTTCTTTTGCTATAAACTCCTCAATGCCTCTCACAGAGGTATGAGGCAGATTACTAAATTTTCATTTGCATTCGTTGTTATAGTTGTTAGTTAGTGAAAAATAAAACCATTATTTATTCATAGTTTAATTTATTTTTGGATGGTTTCTATAGGGCTTCAACACGCCACAACATGGGCATGCAAATATTTCCCTCGAGGAGAGTGATCGGCTAGAGGCGGTAAGTGATTATTTTGTTGAATATATCATTTTTTATAATGTAATTTATATATATTAATATCTTTACTTGTTATTGTACAACAGATAAGGCTTGATCAATAACTAAACCTTAGGAGGAGTAACAGAAGCACTCCTCAACCTCAGAGTAAATCAGTGATAGACTTATCGCCATCTAGTCGACTAACAAAGGGCAAGAATTTATTTTGAGAGAATGGAGAGAAATGAATTTTGATTCTAGAGCCCTTTGTTGTATGCCTATATGGCATTTTTGTACATATTTTGTATTGGATATATTTGATATTGTATTCTTATATGGCATTCTCGTAAGCCTATATGGCTATTTTATATATATTTTATACTTATATCGACATATATTGATGTATTCCTACATGGCTATTTGGTAAATAAAAAACTTTTTATCGATGGTGTCCATATATAAATCCACAGTTCAATAGATATGAGTTACGTGTATTCAAGTGTATACTTTGTGACTTACATGTATTTCAATGTATACTTTGTGACTTACGTGTTTTCATGCGTATACCTTATATTCATGCATATACTTTGTATTAATTTGTGTATATTATGTATTCATGTGTATACTTCAAGGCTTACATGTATTTGAGTACTTGTGCTTCCCTTATTCACATGTATGCTTGACTTATTCTCATGTATACTTATTAATTGGTTATCCCTAGCATTGATCATTGTTGTCCTTCATAGTTTGTCTTGAATATCTATTGATTGATGCTAAACAAATTTATTAGTTAATGCTAAACAACTTCAATATTTCTAGGAATACTAGTAGAGTTACAAATTACAAAATTGCACAACTTGAAAAGAAAATATTAGTTGTAAATAAATGCATTGATTATTAACTTGATATTGATTAAGAATGACTATAATATATATATATCAAGAGATGAGCCTTCTCGAATGGAAATTGCCAACTAGAAAATAGGCATGCAACTCCATGCAAGATTGCACAACTAAACAATCATTATCGTAAAAACCTAACAACTAGCAAACTTATCTAAAAGAATATTTTAGGTAGAATATTCTACACTAGCATTTTCATAATCAATGGATTGTTTCCACGCTTGCTCCCCAAATGTCAACCAAACTTTTTCAAGAAACCCCTTTGATATATTTCTATTTCCATCATATCAATGGATATAAATCTAACCAAAGCATGTTCCTAATACTTTGAAAGCAATAATTCACCCAAAATTGTAATGGGAGATAAGGCAAAGGAACCCACATAGGCATAATTGAATAAAGCTTAGTTCACCCTTTACAGCTTGGTGAAACCATTTCCAAACATAGAAGATCTTAAAGATAAAGAATAATTATGATCTATATAATATAGAATTAGTACCTACTTCGATGACTACAAAATTTTCAACCATGGGCTTATCATGCTTTTTCAAATTTGGTAAGAAGGCTTATTTAAGATCCTTGAGCAATTTATTCCCTAATGCTCCCTTTTTCTTACATATCTTAATTCAGTTTAATTCAAAGAGTTCCATCAAATGCTTTATCTAAAAACAAAAAACATGCTTTCAATTGGTATTCCATGAGATGTTTCATAAAAATATTCAAATATATTTAATCTTTTGATTGGAACAACTCAATTAAGCAAAGGATACATAATCTTCACAATACTTGCAAAACATAATATTCATAGTAGATGATGAGTAGTTAACTTCTTGACACATTATCATACAAACATTTATCTTGAATAGTCTTTAAACATTTTCACATCATAATCCTCATAGTACAGAATGAATTGTTATGTTCTTGATCCATCACGATATAAACACGTCGAAATATGTATATGCCAACTTTTTTGCAATATTATTTCTTGTATAGGAAATGGACTTAGGAGAAAGCTTTATAATTTATAATACAAATAAGAAATGGACCTGGGTAAAAACTTTATTTATCACACCAAATAATAAATGTATGTGAGAGCATCACTTGTTTCTCTTAGACTCTAATTTTCAAGCATGTCAAATCATTTCAAATAAAAATGACAAAATGCTTCACAACCAAAGTTGTTAATTGAGGAAAAAATAAAATATTTCCAAGTTTCGCCATTGTACACATTTTTAGTTGGTTGTATATTATTGTAAGGGAAAGGAGGATAATTAAAAACATCTTTCCCTTGCTAGAATTGAGGATGATCATATGCTTTTGGTGTGGAAAACTCAGATTTCTCAACTGTCATGTGAATGTTTCTCTTTTCAATTGTTTTGCATGCCATCATAAGGGATTGAGCTAGTTGAACGTAGATCAGAGTGATTCAACGTGTTTGGGTGTGAAAGAGAACCATACCTAGCATAAATGTACCTATCGGGACCCGTTGGAATAGTTTGTTTGGTCACACGATTTGCAGAATGAAATTTGCACCACTTTGCAACTTTACATTGCTTCTATTTGACACTTTTTCCATCAAGTGAAAATTGGACACCACGGAAAAATGACTAAGATAACAAAAACCAAGAGAGGTTATTGTACAGGGGCCCAATGCGATCCCATGGGCTTAGACAGAGAGTTCGTAAGCATCATGGTGTTTGAGTAATATCCCATCAAAGATTGCAGCCATTTTGCACTTTGGACCCTTAAGGGATCGAGTCGATTCAACATAGCTCAAATTGATTCAGTGTGTTTGGGTGAAAAAGAGGACCATGACTAGCATAAATGTACCCATCTGAAAATGTTGGAACAGTTCTTTTGGTCACACAATTTGCAAAAAAAAAGTTGCACCACTTTGCAACTTTACACTCCTTGCATTTGACACTTTTTCCATCAAGTGAAAACTGGACACCACGAGAAAATGACTCCAAGATAAAAAAAAAATGAGAGATTTTATTGTACAGGTGCCCAACTTGATCCCATAGGCTTAGATGAAGAGTTCGTAAGCATCATGGTTTCTGAGTAATAGCCCATCAAAGATTGTAGTCATTTTTCACTTTGGACCCTTAAGGGATCGAGCCGATTGAACGTAGCTCAGAGTGATTTAGCATATTTGAGTGAAAAAAAGGACCATGCCTAGTGTAAACATACCCATCTTAATGCATTGGAATAGTTTGTTTGGTCACACGAGTTGCAGAACAAAAGTTGCACCACTTTGCAACTTTACACTACTTGTGTTTGCCACTTCTTCCATCAAGTGAAAACTGCACACCACGGGAAAATGACTCTGAGATAACAAAAAAAAAGAGAGGTTATTGTAGAGTGTCCCAACACAATCTCATAGGCTCAGATGAAGAGTTCGTAAGCATCACAGTTTTTGAGTAATAGCCCATCAAAGATTGCGACCATTTTTCACTTTGGACCCTTAAGGGATCGATCCAATTGAACATAGCTCGGAGTGATTCGATGTGTTTGGCTGCAAAAGAGGACTATTCCTAGCATAAACATACCCATTCAGACATGTTAAAATAGTCCATTTGGTCACACAAGTTGCAGAACGAAAGTTGCACCACTTTGGAACTTTACACTACTTCCACTTGACACTTTTTCCACGAAGTGAAAACTAGATAGCACAGGAAAATGACTCCAAGATAACAAAAAACCAAGAGATATTATTATAGAGGGGCCCAACGCAATCCCGTTGGCTCATACAAAGAGCTCATAAGCATCACAGTTTCTGAGTAATAGCATGTCAAAGATTGCAGCCATTTTGCACTTTAGACCCTTAAGGGATCAGATCAGTTGAATGTAGCTTAGAGTGATTTGGAATGTTTGGGTGAAAAAGAGGACCATTCCTAGTGTCAATGTACCCATCTGGATGTGTTGGAATAGTCTGTTTGGTCACATGAGTTGCAGAATGAAAGTTGCACCACTTTGCAACTTTACACTACTTGCAATTGACACTTTTTCCATTAGCTAAAAATTGGACACCATGGGAAAACGACTCCAAGATAACAAAAAATAAGAGAGGTTATTGTAGAGGGGCCCAACATGATCTGGTAGGCTCAAACAGAGATTTTTTAAGCATCATGATTTGTGAGCAATAGCCCATCAAAGATAGCAACCATTTTGCACTTTAGACCCTTAAGGGATTGAGCTGGTTGAACGTAGCTCAGAGTGATTCAACATGTTTGGGTGTGAAATAGGACCATTCCTAGTGTAAATTTACTCATCTGAATGTGTTGGAACAGTTTTTTTTGTCACATGAGTTGTAGAACAAAAGTTTCACCACTTTGCAACTTTACACTACTTGCAATTGACACTTTTTCCATTAGGTGAAAATTGGACACCACGGGAAAATGACTCTGAGATAACAAAAAATGAGAGAGGTTATTGTAGAGGTACCCTACATGATCCTGATGCCTCAAACAAAATGCCTGTAGCTGACACATTCTTCAGGTAATAGGTCATCAAAGAGTTATGCCCTTTTGCAATTTAGAATGTTAAGGGATTACACTACATGAATTACGAATGTTTGAGGGCAGCAATAAATTTCAAAATTTGAGTAAATATTATTACAAATGTTTATGTGAATAGATGGTATGCTATATTGATATTGATATATAATCATTAGGTTGATTTGTTTCAATAAATGAAGTTTTTTTTATAATAAGTTAGTCAATTGGTGCTAGTTATAATAGGGAGAGAATAATTTAAGAAGAAAAAGAATGATTGGTAACCATCAATGGTTATTACACTCACTATATTAATAATATGATGTTTACAATAAAATGAGATTTATTTGGAAGTCCTAATTCTTATGTTTGTGCTACAATTGTCTAATATGCTTCATACACCATTCTGAAACCCAAGTGCTTGTACTTGTAGGCACAATGTTTTCTCAAAAATATCAAGTGGTAATACAAAATCATGACAAAAATTAAACTATATGAATTCTAACACCCCACTTAAATTAAATATTGAATCAATGTGCCCCATTTTCATGCACACAAACTCAACTTATAAGATTCTCTTGAATAATAACCAAAAATAAGATTCAAGGATGCCTTAGATACTTCATTCTCATAGATTGTTTACAATGTTACTCATGCATTCAATATGCTCTTATAATGTCTACATCATAGGTGCTCATGATGAGGTTAACTTCAAATGAATAACTTGAAATTCCTTCCTTAAGCTTCACACACACTTTTATAATGTCTACACCATAGGTGGTCATTATGACGTTAACTTCAAATGAATAATTTAGTACCATCTTCTAGTCTTGGATTTGGCATATAGTTTATAACTTTATTTGGGTTTACTAGCTGCCACCTAAACAAAGAAAAGAGATTGTAAATATTAATAATCACATAATCAATTCAAATAAACATGTGATATATCAATAGGGTATGTGCAGGATCATCATGGAAAAAAAAGGCCCTTAAGTGGCAAAAAAATGGAAAAAATTAGAGTTAGGAAACTTGACGTAAAAATATGAATAAGTTATCTATATTATTTCAAAAATATGTAAGAATAGAATCTATAGCAAATTGAATGTATTTTCTAAAATACTAGGTTTATTTTAAAACAAAAATCTATTTGGTGAAATTTTGAAATTTCAATGTAGTAGTACTTAAATTTCAAGGAAAAGTAAGAAGTAGGTGTCCCAATTAATTCTAACCACAAAAAAAATGATAATATTTTTTATAATATTTTAGACATAAGTAGAGGACTCCATGTCTGATGTGATGCATATTTTTTTGTAATTTTTTCCAAGTAAATAATTAATTATGAATTTTTATTACAACTTTTAAAAATATAAAACCGTATGTCTAACCACCTTAACTTGGTCAAAACTTCATGAAATTAATTTTTATTTTTTAATCCTATTGTATGCGAAGCATAGAATGTGATGCATGCATTGATTCCAAAAATTTCATACCGCTTGAAAGCTATAAATGTTTTTCAATTAGCCTATCAATTAGGACTTTAGTCAGTAATTCAAATAGAAAATAATAATTATTTATTAAATTCAAAGTAAAGCATAATTTATATTGGTGGAAATTTGAGAATCTCCTTTAAAACCCTTTTCATTTCATCAATTTTGGGTAAAAAAATGTCAGTCACCACATACCCTACAAATACCCATCATATTGCCACTTGTTGGACCATCATGATCCTGCACATACCCAATAATCTAAAACTTGTGTGCTCAATTATGCAATATCTTATAACTTATCACTAGTCAATTTAGACCATTGAAGTTATTAAAAATTAATTTTTATATGAATATCAAACATACCTCCCATCTATTAGGATTACACTTTAGAGGGTCCTCAAAGTAGGGATTATGGGTTCAAAGAATTTATAAAAGATAATTCCCAAGTATGGGAATATAGAAATTCAAATATAAGCTCCTTCCATGTTCAAAGAACCATGTACCCCACTAACCAATGCTTGATTTGAACATATTCAAATAGTTTCTATGAAAATTGGGCATTTTCAAAAACCCTAGCTTAAAATCAGAATTGAGATTTGTCAAGATCATCAAAATAAGGATGTTGCATTGCTTTTTTCAATGAGATTCTCTTGGATGGCTCATAAATCAGCATTTTCTGCAAGGAGACAACAATCAATTTTTAGTAGTTTACTTAAAAATAGGAAAAGTAAAAGAAGAAAAAGAAAGAGCATCCAAAATGGAAATGAAATGAGAATAGATGGAAGGCACTTACAAACAACAAATCCACACCATTTGGTTCCGAGTCGGGAATAACAAGGCTTAAATCTTGATGCTTCCATTGAGGATAGGCATGCCAATCTCTCAACTTAGTCATTCCTGGCCATACATCTTCACTGGGAGTTCCAAGATACCTATTGCACACAACAGCCTCTCATCAATAGAACATGAATAGAATGTAACCAAACTATTACTTTCCAACCTTTTGGAAACTTATAACCTATTATAAAAATAACACAATTTAATCTTCCACTTAGTTTACTAATCTATTGAGAATATCCTACATTTTTTTTGCATATTTTTGAGAAAAAATAAAATACCATTGAACTCGGTATCCTTTTCCACAGTTCTAAACATAAAGTGTGCTACATTTGCAAGTATGATAACTTCATCAATCACCTACATACATTATATAAACATTAGATGATAGCATTGGAATCATACAAATTAATGTTCATACTTAAAAACTAATAAGAACTAATGTGCATATTTACAAATTAATCCAACGAACCATCCGGCTCTACTCTACTCTTTATTGTGTCAAGTATTGCCTCATGGTCAGACTCACGCACCTTCCACACGGTGTTGTTCAAAGGTCTACCCTCATATTTTATCAAACGAACATTGGATTCGATGACAAGGTTCAAGTAATGAAGAATCTTTTGATGTGTGTCAAAGTCCTGAAACAACCAAACATTAACACTCTTATGTGGGTACCTTCTAAGCCATGTTCCAATAACAACAACTGATCTTGTAGGGTATTTGATATTTTCCCCATCTATAACTGGGGCCTCAAATTTCTTTTTGGCATCAACACAATGACACAAGTAATAATTTGGTCCCTCTTCATTTTCTTCATCTACAATAATTGCATAAACATGCCCTACATTGATATGTGTAGAAAATTAGATGAAATTAGTCAACATTAAAAATACACTACAAAGTAAGATAACAATAAGAATTTCAAAAAATATGAAATTAGATATATTACCTAGTTGAAATAGATCTGATATGTGGTTAAATTCAACTGATGATTTCATCTTTGTTAGTTTCAATGCCATCAAAGGGTGATACGTGTGAAGTGGGCTCAGATAACTTAAGCACTGGTCATTTCTCAACCCACTCCTTTGACTTGCAATCATCCAAGGCTTGCATTGTACATGAAGGAAAAAAGCATGCCATCTTCCACATATGGATACTCCATGAACCTACATTTGAGCTAAGGAAAGAGTGTATCTCACTCGATCCTATTAGTGTACAACAATCCTCATATGGTGCAATGTTAGTATCCTCTATCAACTAAAAAAATATATGAACTAAAGACTTACCTTCATTACTTGGACCCATCGAAGCATTACCCCACTCGACGATTGATTTTTCCAACTTTGCATTGTCTTTATACTTTAACTCTTCTCATGCTAATGCTCTTTTGACACATGCTCTTGCACCATCATGATCCCCCTTTCCATGCCTGACCACACAAAAGTTCCACATATGTTGAACACCTATAATGGCATGCATCTTGTTCAACTAGTAGAACATGCACGAGTTCTTAAACTGTGTTGCACAATTATCTGACCATACTATATGTTGACTGTATGTTATGCCCCTCTAAGCCAAATCACTGTAGAACAACTTGAAGCAACCTTGCACGAACTCTGGAGAATGTGTTGGATCATCAGTAATATAAAATTGATACTCCCTCAATACCTTCCTTTGGTCCTCTATACTATCAGCTGCATGAATGAATGCTATGTGCACAAATATCGAAACCTATCTGGAGTTGTAATATTGTGACTGCACCTCACACTATGGCTGTAGAGTGTAGTTCTTTGCAAATTCAACCACTAAAACTATGCTACCAACTAGATAGGTGTCCTTGCATAATTTTAATTGCAAGTCCAACGATCAAGCTCTATGGGTATGCTTTGCATACTCATACACTATATTGTCATGAAATTTAGACATAAACTAATACAATGGAATCTTCTCAATAACCAAATCACACATTTTTTCTTGATTACCATCTTTTTTAACGTATTCCACTATTTTATACTTATTGAACTCTACTAGTTGCTTTCCCACCTCATGTGTGCTTTCCATATGTTGACATACTAACATAGTTACAAGCCACCGCAACACTAAAACGAACCATCCAAGCATACTTTCCTATAGAATATTTGGCCATCCTATCTTTCAAATATTTTTTTTGAAAAGAACTCTCTTGAAGATGTTGGTGGGGCATGTATGCCACAATTCTGCAAAACATCATTAGTATGCAAATCTAAACATATAGAATGATAAACATCATAATGGTTAGAGAATTCAATATGTAATCTACAACAATAAGTAGTGCGTGTGTGATTTATCTTGATGTAAAAAGGTTTAAGCATTTCAAAATATCTTTGAAAATTTTGATTGTGTGGATAATCCTATTGAAATTTGTGAAAAATTTGGGTTTGATTCATATCCAGCAAATTCTTTGGATATGGCTCAAGGTTCCGACTACCGATTCTTCTTCTTACCACATCCCTTTGATTTAGAGATGGCCTTGTGTTATTCTTCCAGTAGTCTTCAATTATTTTTCTCAATGCTTCAACAATTGGTTTATCTTTTTGTGGGAGTCTCCTCAAGAATGCCCATAATTCATTTGAATTGGTGCCCTCAATTCTTTGGTGCCTTTGAACCGCTCTTAATAAAAAATTTCTATTAATTCTCAATTTTTGAATCGTCTTTCTAATGAGATGAGATCTCCTTGTTTGACTACTTACCAAAGTCGATGTAATGACACGTTGGGTGACATTACTATCCTTTGAGTGTGAGGTCTTACCCACACTCTCATAAGCATCCATTAAATTCTTTACAATAGTATTTTCACTTGAAACATTTGATGTTCTCAACCCAAGAATATTCATGATGTTTCTATACTTTATACCTCACATCTTTTCAAAAAATAGTTGATGTCTTGCAGTCTCATTTAGCCTTTCAAAGAACAATTTCCAAATCTTATTAGCATATCTTCTACAAGTGCATCCTAGAATCTTACCTTCCATTGGCTGCAAAATATTCTCATCAATATTAATCAAATACTTTGGCTTTCTATTCAAAATTTTAGGTGGTGTTCTCCTATGTACATACATCTCAACATTAGGAATTTTATCAATATTTAAGTGAGATGGGCTAGATTGCATACCTTCAATTGAGGTTGGAATAGATGGCATACCTTGAATTTGACATGGGGATGATGGAATACCTACTTCATCAAATGCAAGCGATGATGTACTCTCAAATTAGGATGTGGTGGATGGTGTCCCTCCATATTCACTTGTGGTAGATGGTGTCCTTCCATATTCACTTGTGATAGATGGTGTCCCTCCATATTCAATTATGGTAGATGGTGTCCCTTTGTACTCACTTGTGGTAGAGGGTGTGTCTCCAACTATGGTATTCAAGTCTATCTTAGCACAATGCTTTCACATTCATTCCCTTTGTGCTGCCAATGCCTTTTCTCTTTTTGATGGTTGAGGTTCCTCTTCAATTAGCTTGTTTTCATCAATCATATCCAATTTCTTCTTCTAACAATATTCCCTCATCCATTCTTTTTTATTTTTATTATCATTTTTGTACTCTTCCTCTATTGGTTTATTCCTTCTTTGTTTCCTTGGCATGGTGGATAATTTTACTTGTAGCATGATAATAAGACAAATACTAGTTCCTAAAAAATGAATCCACACAAATAAATTAAATATATGTCATTCGAGGCTTCATACAAAATACTTACAATCATCCTATAGAAGAATATTTCTAACATAGACAAAGGTCACATGAATTTTTGGATGGAATTCCTTAAAGAAATGTATTCATGTGGCACACCATGATTGCAAGATAGACTCAAAATGGAAACATGGACAAGGCATGTGAATTGTTTGACAATAATGTTTTGATAGACCCCATTACTATGAGGCATTTCATCATCGTGAGACCCCATTTCTATGACGAATTTCTTCATATGGTGCCTACCTTGTCAACCCTACTGCATTAACAAGCTAGTTACTAGCTTGTCAATGAGGTTGGGTTGACAAGGTAGGGGTAGCATGAAAAAGCTCCTCATAGAAATCGGGTGTCATGGTGATGTACATGCAGTAGGGTTGACAAGATAAGGGCAGCATGAAAAAATACCTCATAGAAATGGGGTTTCACGGTGATGTAAGTGTCACAATGATGTACATCACTGCGACACCCCATATCTATGAGGAATTTTTTTGTGCTGCCCCATCACGGTGACACCCCATTTCTATGAGGCATTTTTTCATGCTACCCCTACCTTGTCAACCCTACCACATTGACAAGCTAGTGAGCTCACTAGCTTGTCATGGGTACCATATTTTGCATGTACATGTCTACCAAAACATTACTATCAAAAACTTCACATGTCGTGTCCATGCTTCCATTTTGAGCCTATCTTGCAATCATGGCATGCCACATGACCACATTTCTTTAAGGAATTCAATCCAAAAATTCACGTGAGCATTGACATGCTAGTGAGATCACTAGCTTGTCAATGTAGTAGGGTTGAGAAGGTAGGGGTAGCATGAAGAAATGGCTCATAAAAATGGGGTCTCAACGTGATGTAAGAAATGGGTTGTCACGGTGATATACATCATAGTGATACCCCATTTATATGAGACATTTCTTCATGATTTCCCTACCTTGTCAACCCTATGGCATTGACAAGCTAGTGAGCTCACTAGCTTTTCATGGGTACCACATTTTTCATGTACATGTATACCAAAACATTATTGTCAAACAATTCAAATGCCTTGTCCATGCTTCCATTTTGAGCCTATCTTGCAATCATGGCATGCCATATGACCACATTTCTTTAAGGCATTTCATCCAAAAATTCATGTGAGCACTAACATGCTAGTGAGCTCACTAGCTTGTCAATGAGGTGGGGTTGACAAGGTAGGGGCAACATGAAGAAATGCCTCATAGAAATGGGGTGTCATGGTGATGCCTCATAGAAATGGGGTGTCATGGTGATACATCACCATGACACCCCATTTCTATGAGGCATTTCTTCATGTTGCCCCTACCTTGTCAACCTTACTATATCACTTCACTATGACACCCCATTTCTATGAGGCATTTCTTCATGTTGCCCCTACCTTGTCAACCCTACTACATTGACAAGCTAGTGAGCTCACTATCTTTTCAATGCAGTACTTCACCATGACACCCCATTTCTATGAGGAATTTCTTCATGTTTCCCCTACCTTGTCAACCCTACCACAGTGACAAGCTAGTGAGCTCACTAGCTTTTCATGGGTACCACATTTTACATGTACATGTCTACCAAAACATTATTGTTAAACAATTCACATGCCTTGTCCATACTTCAAGTTTGAGCCTATTTTTCAATCATGGCATGCCACATGACCACATTTATTTAACGCATTCCATCCAAAAATTCATGTGAGCATTGACAAGCTAGTGAGATGGGGTGTCACAGTGATGTACTTGTCAAACCTACCACATTGACAAGCTAGTGAGCTCAATAGCTTGTCAATGCGGTAGGGTTGAAAATTACATCACCATGACACCCCATTTCTATGAGTAATTTCTTCATTTTTCCTCTACCTTGTCAACCCTACCACATTGCCAAGCTAGTGAGCTCACTAGCTCACTAGCTTGGCAATGTGGTAGGGTTGACAAGGTAGAGGCAGAATGAAGAAATTCCTCATAGAAATGGGGTGTCACAATGATGTACATCACCATGATAGGGGCAGCATGAAGAAATGTCTCATAGAAATGGGGTGTCACAATGATGTACATCACTGTGACACCCCATTTCTATGAGGCATTTCTTCATGTTGCCCCTACCTTGTCAACCCTACCACATTGACAAGCTAGTGAGCTCACTAGCTTGTCAATGCTCACATGAATTTTTGGATCCAATTCCTTAAATAAATGTGGTCTTGTGCCATGCCATGATTATAAGATATGTTGTACCTTTCCCCATGTTGCTAACTTAGCCTTGAATACAGAGTCTTGAAATAGTGGAGAGAAGGGTTACCATCCCTTGTAGGTAGAATAATCAAGGAAACATTAAAAATATATTACAACATTAGTGATTAGGTAAGTTTAGTGATGACGTAAATTTAGAAATAGAGATGAAAACCAAAATAGATTCAAATATCTATCAATGTGGGAGTAGCATATATTCCAATTTTGTAGAGACATGTATGGAGAATTTGGTAGCATAGACAATGCAATCAACTATTTGAAAAATGCACATCACCATGAGACCCCATTTATTTGAGGCATTTCTTCAAATAGTTGATTTTCTTATCTATGATGTTTGATAAAATGCTTTGGTAGACATGTATGGAAAAATTTCTAGCATAGACAAGGCAATCAACTGCTTGGTAGAACTGTTTGACAAAATACCTCAAATAGATATGTCCTCATGGACTAGAATGATTGCAAAATTTGCACAAAATGGATTTGTTGAAAATGCTTTAGAAAATTTCAAGCATATGCAATTTCTAGGTGTAAAACCAAATTCCACTACATTTTCCAACATCCCCCATGCCTATACCAAAATAAAAGCTTTGGAGAAGGGTATGCACATCCATAGAAAATGATTGAGAAATGATATATTATTTTACATACTTATAACTTCTATCATATATATGTGTATACAAAATTTGGAAGCATACACAAGGTAAGTCAACTACTTAACAAAATGCCTCAAAGAGATGTAGTTTAAAAATGTAATTGGCAAGTGTAAAGAATTGTGTAATTTAAAATGTGCATTGACAAGCTAAGGTTATAATGAAAATAAACAATGATGAACATGGAATACGCAAATTTTAACAAATTCAAAGCAATCCAACATAGAATGAAAGAAAATATAAAGAAAATGTGTAAATAATTCACATACCTAAAAAATAGAGATTCAAATGGAGGAGTTCTACCCAATTATGTAGCATTTGATTCTTCCTTCTTCAAACTCCTCAACAATTTGAGTTTTTCAAAAGCTTGTTTCCCTCCAAATATCTATTGTATATTAGTATTGAATGGAATTGAGACTTGAATTTATATTATATGCCTTTTAATGTGAAAACTCTACTATTTCATGCAAAGGTGGTGGAAATATCATAAAAAAGGTGGTGGAATTTGAAAAAAATTCATGCACACTTCACAAAAGCATAAAAAAAGCTCCTTTTTGTCAAATCACACGTATAACCAAGAGAATATGCAAAATATGAGCCTAGATATCATGGGTATATTGATTTTTTTACCATTTTTAGAGCAAGACAAAATGTGCTAGTGTTCTAATGTGAGCATGTTATGTCTTGCTAAAAATGGATACTTCTCAACTACTTCAAAACATGTTCACATTATGTGAAAGTTGATTTTTTATAGGTTTATTTTCTCTCTCTCTCTATACTTATCCATCCATCCCCCTTAACCATCTAGGTCTCTCACTTATCCCTAAACCCTCAACCCTATACACTATGCCTTAAACCCTAACCCCTTAAAACTTAAACCCTAAACCCTAATCTCTCTCTCTCTCAAGTCTCTCCCTCCTACCCCTTCTCCCTCTCTCAAGTATCTCTATCACACTCACTCACTCCTATCTCTATCCCCTCTACTCCCTCTCTCTCTCTCCCTCTATCTCTCTCCCACTACCTCCCTCTCTCTCTCTCAAGTCTCTCCCTCCTACCTCCTCTCCCTCTCTCAAGTCTCTCTCTCTCACACTCACTCCTATCTCTCTCCCCTCTACCCTTAACCTCTACCCTCACCCTTAATCATTAAACCCTACCCTGCCTTTAACCATCTATCCTCTATCTCTCCCACTCTCAAGTATCCCCCTCCTACCCTCCTCACCTCTCTCAAGTCTCTCCCACTCACTCCACTCCTATCTTTATCCCCTCTACCCTCTAACCTTAACCCTTAAACCCTCTACCCTTAACCCTTAGCCCTCTATCTCTCTTCCAACCCTCTACCTTCTATCTCTCTCCCACTCCCTCCTCTCTCCCTCTCTCTCACTCACTCTATCTCTCCCCTCTACCCTTAACCCTCCACACTAAACCCTTAACTCTTAAACCATAAACCCTTAAACAATCTACCCTAGCTTTCCAATTTGATGAAATTGAAAAAGTAGTGGCCTATTTGAAAAAATGGGTCCAAGAAATGGGGTCTCTTGGTAAGAAATTGGCAATGTAGTGGCCCCATTTGAAAAAATAGGTCCAAGAAATGGGGTCTCTGTGAGAAATTGGCATTGTAGTGGCCTATTTGAATAAATAGGTCCAATAAATGAGGTCTCTCGGTGATGTAAATCATCAAGAGACCCCATTTCTTGGACCCATTTTTTCAAACAAGGCACCTCGGTGATGTAAATCATCAAGAGACCCCATTTCTTGGACCCATTTTTTCAAATAGGTCAAGTTAGGCTGGCAATGTAGTGGACTATTTGAAAAAATGGGTCCAAGGGTCTCCTGATGATTTACATCACTGAGAGACCTCATTTCTTAGACCCATTTTTTCAAATAGGCCAATTTCATCAAATTGGCAAGCTAGTGGGCCCACTAGCTTGCCAATTTGGTGAAATTGGAAATGTAGTGGCTAGGTCAAGTTAGGTTTCCAATTTCATCAAATTGGCAAGCTAGTGGGCCCACTAGCTTACCAATTCAGTTAAATTAGCAATGTAGTGGTCTGTTTGAAAAAATGGGTCCGAGAAATGGGGTCTCCCAGTGATTTACATCACAGGGAGACCCCATTTCTTGGACCCAT
>VDFB02058242.1:181483579-181572492 GCA_007258455.2 Sequoia sempervirens
CCTCAACCCTAATTTCTCAACCCTATACCCTCAACTCTCAGCCCTCAACATTAAACCCTCAACCCTCAACCCTTAAACCCTCTACCCTCTACCTTCTAACCTATGCCCTCTACCCTATACATTAGACCCTCAATCCTCAATTCTCAACCCTCAACCCTTAAACCCTCAACCCTTAAACCCTATACCCTATACCCTCTACCCTATACATTGGACCCTTAACCTTATACTCTCAACCCAATACCATAAACCATCAACCTTATACCCTCAATTCTTAACCCTCTACCCTATACATTGGATCCTCAACCCTTATATATCTTTGTCCCTCCCTCGTATTCTCTCCTTCTCTCTATCTCACTTCTCCCTCTATCTCTCCCTCCATCCACCCCTCCCTCTCTACTCTAATCCCTTAACCCTATACCCTCAACCCTTAAACCCTCAAACACTCAACCCTAAACCCTAAACCCTCAACCCTCAACCCTTAAACCCTAAACCCTAAACCCTTTACCCCTCAACCCCAATCCTTCAACCTTTAAACTCTTAAACCCAAGTAAAATATCTACCCTAATCCCTTAAGCCTCAACCCTTAATCCATAAACCCTTAAAACCTCAACCCTATACCCTCTACCCTTAACCCTCAACCCTTAAACACTAATCCCTCAACCCCTATACCCTCCATCCTATACATTAGACTCTTGACCCTAATCTCAACTTATACCTCAACCTTAATTTTGACTGGACCTTAATTTGAATTTGAATTCTGAATTTTTTATTTTTTATTTCTGAGAGAGAATTCTTTTTAATTTTGATTTTAATCGAATTTTAAAGTTTAATTTTGAATTTTATTTATTATATGATTCTTTAATTTTAGATCTTAATTTATAATTTTAAATTTATATTAGAATTTTATTTTTAATTTATTACTTTTAATTTTAATCTCCTGACCTTTTAATTCCTGATAATTTTAGAATTTGGTTCTTTTTTATTTTAATCTATCTTTACTTTTCTTCTTTTAGATTTTTTATTTTTTTGAGATTTTTCTTTTTTTACTCTTCTGCTGACTAATTCTTATTTACTTTTCTTATTTCTTTTATTTTTTTGAGCCTTCTTTTTCTATTTACATTTCCATTTCATTTCTTTCTGATTCGGATTTTGAATGCCTGGATCTGATGACGCGTGGATTTGCCTGATTGAACGCGAAACGATTTCGCAAAAGCGGAAAGATTTTGATCGACGTGACGCGGATTTGATTTCGATTCTCTTGCCTGATGATGCCGAGTTTGCCTTTGACGGATGATCTTGATTTTGCCTGACGTGCTGGTTCGATCGGATTCTAAGAGTCCCTTCCACGAACCCTTCCTTTGTCTCCTTTTTCCACTTTATCCTTCCAGACTCCTCACTACCTCCTGGTTCCCTCCTCCCTCTTCCTCTCATCTTGTAATTAGAAAACTTCTTCTAAATTCCCACGAAGCAATTAACCATACATAAAATATATACATATTAATCTGCATACATACATACATACACCTGACATAACACACACAGGCATGCATACATATAGACATGCATACATACATACATGCATACATACATACATGCATGCATACATACATACATACATACATACATGACATACAAGCATACATACATACAAACATAAAAATATATAAACATACAAAAATAAAGACATAACGCGAGGACGTTATAACGTGCTCACCTTATGTCTTGCTAGACATGTCTTCCACAAACACAAAAACCATTTCAAAACTAGGAAATAATGTGAGCGCATTATTACGTGCTCGTGTTATAACACGAACGCGTTATAACGTGCTCCCATTATATCTTGCTTTGGGAATCCCCTAGCCTTGGGCTTGGTATTTTCCTTGTAATACCAACACAAATGCTTGGAGGGCCTTCCTAACATTCAAAGACATGTTTTTCTAAATTCTACAATATTTCACATAATCAAGTTTGTGCTCACCGTCAGGATTGCACGTGTTTCAATGTCAAACAAATTGAACACATGGGTAATGTTAGGCTCTCTCTTAGTTATCTAATGATGTAATTTTTCACTTTTTGGCAATGTTAAGAATTTGATCTATAATTTCTTTTGTTTGTGTCTCTTTTTTGGAGAACCAATGTTTGGTGTTTTGTCATTATAAATTAACCATTCGTCAAAATTTCAAATAAATTACATTTTTAGAAACTAGACTCCATTATACACATATTAAAAAAAAATGAAAATTTTTTAATTAGTCTCCAAAATTTGTAAGGGTAGCACAGCCAAAATTATGTTTTTCAAGAAGTGTCCACTTTGAAAATTAGTAAAAATCAAATATTCATTAAAAAATTATTAGAAAAATCATGCATAAACTACATACTATTAGCTAATTTCTCACTGAAGCAATTTTAAAAATACTAAAAAAAAGTTCACCGTGCTACATTCCCACAAAAGTTGCTATGTTATATTTTTTTGAAAAAAACAACACCAATTTCTATGGGCCCCTCCTTTGAACTCCTTAATCTCAACAATTTTCAAAATAAATTAGTAGTTTAGAAAGTAGACTCAGAGCACTATGTTCCTTTTTGTTGTTGCATCTCAAAATTTTGAGTGTAACTATCCTCAATTTCACATCCAAGGTCAGTAATTTCTGATTTCAAAAAAAAAGTGGCCACTTAAGCCCCCTTTTTGGCCTCCCATCTTTTTTGCACTTACCTGTTAGTTTGTTCCCATGATATATGTAATGAAAAATTTCACTCCAAGAACCTTTTCATTGGATGAAATTTATGAATTTTTCAATAGTAAATTCCTCCCCATTGTGATCAAACCAATTGAAGTTAGAAGAAAATGATATAGGTTATTATAGAGGGACATTAAATCCACCTATAAATGCAAACAAGAAATTCATGCATTCCATGAATTGAGAGAACAACCAAGGAAACGTTTGGAAACCTTTTGGTCTTAAGGATTTAAAGAGACTATCTCAAACCAATGTATCTTGGAAGCATCATGAAATTTGAGCAAAAAAAACCTCCACCAGAATTCACCCACCCACCCTAATGTGCTGACAACATCAATTTGGTCCCAGAAGCATTGGAATATAAAATTTAACTCCTAGCATCTTTTTAGTAGACATTACTAAAGCATTTTGTAACATTCAATTTCTCCCCACCATAGACAAACCAATTCAAGTTAGTATAAACTAAGGTAGGTATTTGTGGGTGAACCCAACATCCACTTGTATGTGTAAATAAGTCATTCCTAGGTGCCAAAACTTGAGAGAATAACCAAGAAAAAATAAGCAACCTAATTTTCTTAGGGCTCTCAAGAGATTGTCTCAAACCAATGTGACCTAGAAGCCTCATAACACTTGGCCATAAAATAAAACCTCCAATAGCATTCAATTACTCACCTTGACTTGTTAGCATCCTTAGTTTGATATCATAAGGTGAAAAATGTAAAGTCTCACTCCTAACATCTTTTCACTGATAAAACTACATAATTTTACAACATTGTATTCCTCCCCACCATAAACAAACTGATTTTTGTTAATGAAAACTAAGAATGGTATAGGTGGACCTAACACCAACTTGTACATGTGAAAAAGATATTCATAGTTTCCACAACTTGAGATAATATCCAAGTGAAAATTTAGAAAAATTTTGGTCTTAGGGCTCTTAATAGAATATCTCAAACTAATGTATCTTGAAAGAATCATTAAACTTGTTAACAAAAAACACACCTCCAATAACCCACCTTGATGTGTTGGCACCATTGATTTGGTCCCATAAGGTGCAAAATATCAAATTTTATTCTTAACACCTTTTCACTAGATAAACTTGAAGCATTTTGTAACATTGAATTCCTCCCCACCACAAGAAAACCAACTTGAATTAGCAAAAAAATGAGGAATGTATTTTTAGGTGATCCTAACATACACCTATACATGTTAATGATACATTCCTAGGTACCACAAATTGATATAATAACTAGGCAAACATTTGGGAACTTTTGGGTCTTAGATATCTTCAGAGATTATCTTGAACTAATGTAACTTGAAAGAATCATGAGGCTTGGCTACCAATAAAACACCTCCACTAGAATTTGTTGAAGTTGTAAACACCAACCTCACAGAACCTAGTGATCACCTGCAAGCAAAATAACTTGTCATGTAGAAGAGATTCAAACAACACAAAGATATTGCTTTGCAAACCAAGAGAGTAGAATTGCATAAACAAGAAGTGAATAATTACAAAGAGACCAATCCTTAAGAAAGGAGATCAAAACCCTAAAGTGAACCCTAGGATTTAATAAAGTAATTATTAAAGGGCTTAAGTTTATCTTAAGTGAAAATAAAGTAAAAGGTGACTTAATTAATTAATAAATATGATTAAATTAATTAAGTAATCAACCTATTACACTAAAACCCCCCTTAAGATGAACTTAGGGAGAAGCTAAAAAACTAAGGACAAAATGCATGAAAGAAAAGATGGGTCCTGAGAACTAGGCCTGATGAGGTACCCATGTACAAATGTAAAAGATCTCTCACAACAAGAGAAAAGGAGAAAACCTTGTGGGAAAAACTACTCTCCAAAAGAGAGAAATACATGTGAAGGACCAATAAGCCTCCAAACAAGAATGTCCCAAAAAGAATAGGAACAAGTGAAGGACTAAAGAAGCCTCCAAACAAGAGTGGAGGACTGAAGAAGCCTCCAACAAGAGTGAAGGATGAAGAAGCCTCCAATCAAGAAGAAATTATCCCAAAAGATAGGAACAAAGGATGAAAATTAAAAAACACCACTGAAGCATGAAGAAGTTGCAAACACTATCGTAGAATGAGTGTTGAAATTCTAAAAGAAGAACCTTTGCTAAAACATATGATGATCAGGATCAAGAAGACAATAATCTATATGAGTTCCCCCAACGACACTACTCAAATCTGATGGCAAACCAAGGCCTACATCAAGAACTCAAAGATACAGATGGCACAAGTACCAATAGTATGAATAAATGATCAAGTAAAAATGGAATGTCGCCTCCAGAAATAGGAATGCAAGAGTGTCCATATGGTAAGTGATCCATCTCAATGAAATACAAGTAACCAACAACTAATGTACGTTGTATCTGAAAGTACATGGGAAAAAATAATGAATACATAGCTCACTCCAATGAAACCAAGGAAGAAATATCACCAACAATAAAACCCCCCCATAATGCTGACAAGAGAGAGTCATGATAGGTACACTAAAATTGAATGCTAGCTAGAAGTGCATGAAGTAGAATGAAGAACATCTGAATGTGAAAACATGAAAGTACCATCAAAGTATAAAGGGTCTGCAAACAAAGGCACACACACATGAGTCAAGAATTAATGTGATTCACTATTATTGTGGAAGTAACACTCATTAGACAAAGGTATGATGGAAAACAAAGGAAAACATCAACCCCCCATGGCACTTTATAGAATAGTGCAAGTACAATAATGGCACAATATGATGTGCAACAATCCCAATACTACACATACATAGCCAAGGCACTTTATTTCAATGCATTTATAGATGATAAATATATGAAATGTGATCCCATAGGGTCCAATAAGGACCTAATACTATAAATACATGAATAATATCCAAAAATAATCCATCCCATGCAAACGAGAAGTTTCCAAGAGCTAAGATGTCTAAGTAATTCACCAAAATGTGAAAACACAAAAACTAAATAAAATGTACTTGGTAAATTTTCTAATGAAAAAATCTATATATTTGGAAAGAGCACTAGAAGACCTTTCCAACTCCTTTTTTTTTTTGAAAAACAGAGTCTATATACAAAATTTATGCCCCTAGAAGTGCATAAATAAAGATCTAACTTTGACTAGAAATAAATGCAAAAAAAATGAAAAATCAGGAAAAATCACCTACACCACTAGATTGGTCTTGGAACCAGCTTTCCGTAAATATTTTGTTTTTGAAAATTTGAGTTCAGACACAAAAGTTATGGCCAAAATACCAAACTACTCCAAAAGGGGTTTGGCGGTTAAGTCTGGCGGTTAAGCTAGCATTAACCGCTAGCGGCTAATTGATGGCGGCACCCATTAACACTATTTTTTTTAATTTTTTACTTGGATTGCATGTCGTACCTAGCTATATGACCTATAAATGAAAAAAAATTGCCTCATCGAGTCACTATGTTTGATTTCAACCATTTGACAATCAATTTTGGGGTTTTGGGGTGCTTTGAACACGATGGTGAGGTCTGTTTGGGCTCAAAACACTCCAAAATTGTAGGTACACTCTAGATCTGGAAAACCTCATAGATTGGGTGTTGTATAACCAAAATTGATGAAAAAAAGGTCAATCTTGACTATTTCGAACCTTATGGACACAATGGTGAGGTCCAAATTGACTCAAGATGCAAGAAAAATACTCTTTCAAGGCTTGAATCCCTCAAAAGATGAACAAGAAGTTGCAGATTTGAAGCTCTGATACCATGTTGAAGTTGTAAAAGCCAACCTCACAAGACCCAGTGATCACCTACAAGAAAAATAACCTGTCACGTAGAAGAGATTCAAACAACACAAAGATATTGCTCTACAAACTAGGAGAGTAAAATTGCATAAACAAGAAGTGAATAATTACAAAGAGATCAATCTTTAAGAAAGGAGATCAAAACCATAAAGTGAACCCTAGGATTTAATAAAGTAATTATTAAAGGGCCTAAGTTTAGCTTAAGTGAAAATAAAGTAAAAGGTGACTTAATTAATTAATCAATATGATTAAATTAATTAAGTAATTACCCTATTACTCTAACAGAATTCACCATCACTATGACATGTTGGCATTGTCGATTTGGTCCCATGAAGTGTAAAAGACACTATTTTGGTTTATAATGTCATAAGTATGAACAATTAACTATGAGCAATAATTTGACATCATTTCCACAAGAATCAAAGTTATATTAATAAGTCTTATTCTATACTATAAATAACTAAGAAGTACATAACATAGTCAAATCAAATTCCTATGCTAAGAAGTACATAGCCTACTAAAATAAAATAAATTTAGAAGTAGATAACATACTTAAAAATTATGTACAACCCTTGTGACATTCCACCAATTTAATCCAATGAACCATGTGGATCCACTTTACTCTTTATCGTGTCAATTATTGCTTTGTGGTTAGACTCATGAATTATCCACAAGTTTGTATTCAGCTATCTACCCCCATATTTGATCAATTGAACATTTGATGCCACAAAAAAGGTTAGAATAATGAAGAATTTTCCTATGAGTCGAAGAGTTCTCAAACAACCACATATTAGACTTATTCACTAGGTACCTTCTAATCTATGTTTCAATAACAACCATTGATCTTGCAGGATTCTAAATATTTTCTCCATCTACAATATGGCATTCCAATTTATTTTTTGTCTCTACGTACAGCGAGATATATTTCATATAATTTATTCCTTCATTATCTTGATCTATAATAATTTCATAAATATGACCTAACATTGAATTACACATTTAATAATATTAATTCAACATATGATACAAGCACACAACATAATAAGGTAAAATATTAACTTTTATTAAACTAGCAGTCGCATGCACAGGCACGCAACGATCAGCCGATAGGGTGCACCGCAAATGACTATTGATGGAGTGTCAAGTGGGAGGGTTTTTTTTGTAGGGTGCAATCGGAGTTGTAAATAGGCAATATGAAACAATGTTAAGTTAGCTCATATTAGAAGGCGGATGTTATGAATTTAAACTCTATGTAAAATTGAAGGTTATAAACGAAATAATTTTCACACAAAGATTATTTTTTCTATATATATTCATTCAATATGAGCATAGCAAAGTATTATAAACTCAAATGTGACATTAAGAACTATTTGCATAAAATGGGTAAATGGGTTTTGTGTTTTGGAATGAAAATTTATTAGATGAAAAATGGCTATCAAATTCTAGAGTAAAATTATACATCATGTTGAACGAATGGTTTTAAATTCATTAAATGGTTTTTCTTTTTTAAAGATTTATTAGTGATGTGTTTAATCGCTAAGATTGAATTAACGAGAATGTTTTTGAAAAAGTGATTCCATTAGTATAGTTACGTCTTTTATTAGTAAGATTAGGGAAAAAATTATTCTTTTAAAAAGTTATTTTGTATATTCATTCAATATGTGCATAGTAAAGTATTATAAACTCAAATCTGACATTAAGAACTATTTGCATAAAATGGGTAAATGGTTTTTGTGTTTTGGAATGAAAATTTATTAGTTGGAAATTGGCTATCAAATTCTAGAATAAAATTATATGTCATGTTAAATGAATGTTTTTAAAATCATTAAATGGTTTTTCTTTTTTAAAGACTTATTAGTCATGTGTTTTATCGCTAAGATTGAATTAACAAGAATTCTTTTGGAAAAGTGATTGCATTCGTTTAGTTACGTCTTTTATTAGTAAGATTTGGAAAAAAGGTATTCTTTTAAAAAGTTATTTTGTTATTGTTTTTATTAGTTATAATGGTCATGACAAATGAGTTTTCCAAATAGGAAAGATGTTATAAATAGTATCTACTTAATAATTTTGTGAATGTGATGAAAGGAAACACATACTTTGTATTATTATTTTAATTGAATTAGAAGGTACACATTGTTTTTAGGGAACATTAGGAAGATGTTACCAAATTTGTAGAATGATTTGTGTACACATGTATATATGTAACAAAAAATATCATGGAGATTCATCATACATTATTATTTTACTTGAATTAGAAGGTACACCTTGTTTTGAGGCAACATGAGAAACATGATACTAAATCTATACAAGAATTTGTGCACAGATGTATGTATGTAACAACAAATATATGACATCATATGTAAAACCATAAAAATGACGCTTGTTTTCCTTCCTACCATATTGGCATCATGGAGCCCCATGGACTCTAGCCAAACCCTCGAGCAAGAGAAGGAGGAAACACGCATGAGAGATGTCGTGCAGTTTCATCGTACATTACATAATAAAAATCTTGGGAAAACTCTGGTGTTTCCATATATAAAATCTGATATTGTTGTGTTTTCATCGATGTTGCAACTTGTAAGCAAAAATGTATCCTGGTTTTTGAATCCCTTTGCATGCTTAAACCTAGTTCCTACAAATGGAATATAATGGTATGTTAGTGGGAAAGGAAGGAAAATCAAAAAGGATAAAAAGAAAGTATACAGGTAAAATTAATATATACAATGTGAGGCTAAAAATAATGAATAATTTTTACAATTAGTTAACTGAAGTTGTCTATTGACAGTGGGAGAGTGTCGTACTTACACTGTTGATCGTCTTCAACAAGGATGAGTTGCATTGGAGTAAGTCGTAGGAGCATGAAAGAATTTGAGATAGAGAGTGTACAATATACTAATTTTCTTCAATGCGTATTATACTTCCCCCAGAATATAAACAAAATAATATACATATACAATAAAAGAGGTTAGCACTACTCACTAAAAATAGAAACAGATAAAGCGGAATATTTTGAATGCATGGAATCTTGGCAAGGTATTGTCTATAAGCAATCTATTGGAGAAGTTAAAAAGAGAGCTATGGGAAAAATCAAAAATGCAACGATGGGTATGATGGGATTTGAAGGCAATAAAAATAGTCACGTACAAAATGAAAACCAAATCAACCATGACATTGCAAATGGTTTAGTTGAAAGGAGCAATAAACACCATTCTCATGTGCTTTCGGGGATAAACAATGTGATGACCAGTATCAATAGACTGTTTGTTCGATCAGAAGCATATGAGAGCGGGGTTTCGTTGTTGTCCACAGCTATGTAAACCAATGCTCATTGTCCTCCCTTCCATATTGGCATCATTAATCCCGTGGGCTCTAGCCAAACCCCCAAACAGAAAAGAGGAGTTAAGGTACATGTAGAATCCCATGGACACTTATTCTATACCACACAAAAATAGAGTTGGGGAAGGACGGGTGTTTTGAATCAAATTATGTAACAGTGTAGTGTTTTTTTTTGGCCTGAGAAGTTCATGGAAAAGAGATATCCTGGTAAAGCATTAGCATAATGGGGTTTGAAGACCATTAGAAGAAGACGGATAAAAGGAATATATAGAACAATGCACAATAAGAAGAAAGGCCTGCCCATCTAACTTCATAATGCAAGTTTAAATCTACCTATATTAAAAATACAACTACAATCTAAGGAAGAATATAGTAAAAATAGTCAACAAATTGAGACGTCAATTGTTATATAGATTGGGTACTAATACATATGGTTTTTGAATCCCTTTGCATGCTTAAGCCTAGTTCTTGCAAATGCAATATAAGGGTATGTTAGTGGACAAGCATGGAAAATAAAGAAGAAAGGATAAAAAGTAAGTATACGGGTAAAATTAATCTATACAATGTAAGGCTAAAAATAATCAATAATTTTTACAATTAGTCAACCAAATCTATCTATTGACAGCTTGCCAACCATGACATTCTAAATGGTTTAGTGGAATGGAGCAACAGACACCACTCTCATGTGCTTCTAGGGATAAATAATGTGACACTATCAACAAATTGTTTGTCCACTCAGAAGCACATGAGAGCGGTGTTTGGTTGTTGTTCATAACCACATAATTCAATGCCTCTTTTCCTCCCTACCATATTGGCATCATGAAGCCTAATGGGCTCTAGCCAAACCCCCAAGCTGAAAAAGGAGTTAAGGTCCATGGAAAATCCCATAGACTCTTATCATACTCCACAACAAAAGAAACTTGCAAAAAGAAGGGTGTTTTGAATGAAATTGTATAACATTGTAGTGTTTTTTATGGGCTAAGAGGTACACGGGAAACAAATATCCTGGAAAAGAATTAGCATAATGGGATTTCAAGACAGTTAGAAGATGGGTAAATGGAATATATAGAAGAATGGACAATAAGTAGAAAGGTCCATCTAACTTCATAATGCGAGTTTAAATCTACCTATATTAAAAAGACAACTTCAAACTAAGGAAGAATATAGTAAAAATGGTCAATGAATTGAGACACCAATTGTTACATAGGCTCCCTACTGATACATAATGGACATTTTTCTTTAGGGGATGTGGAAAAATAATGTCATAAAAAATATTGAAACAAAACAAGCAATCTATGGGACAGTTGGCTTGTCAATTCATAATACAAACAAGTAGATAAAATAGAGAAATTGTAAAAGAAGTATTAGGAAAGAACTTTAAGAATTAGTGATACAAGAGAAGCAATCTCTGTAAGAGCTAGATTGTTTAAACAAAATTTCTCACATGGTGAAAGACTTGGCTTTTGTTTGCATCTATGCAGCTAGGGGGATCTGTGATTGTTATCAGCAGCCTAAAGTAGTTTGTTGCAGGCAGCTTGAAACAGATGAGGGAAAATGAATATCATGAAACATATTGATATAAGATTCAAGCTACATTGTTTCATAGTAGATATTGAAGACAAATAGAGGAATTTTATAACAAGTATTCCAATAACACTTGTTTGGCAGTAAATATCATACACAAAGAGAAAAATTGTATTGAGTGCCCTAAAAGATAGACAGATACATATGCACATATATATGTATTCAATTCCCTGATTGATATATAAAAATACCCATATAGGTAGATGTATATATCTAGACAATGTATATCTAAACAGGTTTGTATATTATGTTTATCTATATTTATGTAGTCTGTGATTTTAAGTAGAGTTTAAAATAGCATGTATAAGTATTGTCTATGTTGTGTAAAATTCACCAGTATACAGTTATAGCATTGAATCATATAGTATTGAGATGTTAATAAGAACAGAGCATTTAATTGTACAGTATGTGTAACATACTCATAGTGCCAGAATGGCTCTTCTGGAAATGCAACTGAATCAATATATTTTCTTGCATATTTTGCAGTATACTTTCCCATACTGTAACATTGAATATTCAATTTACTTCCTACTGCACCATTGCACCACAATACATATATATGTATATATATATGTACACATATATACATATATAGAAACATATATATACATGTACATACATATACATATGCATATATACACACATATATATAGATATACATATATAGATACATACATATATATATATACACACACACACACATGCATGCATATATTATAAAATCGAGCTGCACTATTTTCAATTAAATATTATAGATATACATATATAGATACATATATACATATATATACATATACATACACACACACATGCATATATTATAAAATCAAGCTGCACTATTTGCCATTAAATATTATAGAAAAATAGGAAAATTGTAAAAGAACTATTAGGAAAACACTGGAGAACAACATACATTTGATTCTTAAGTATCATCCTAATACCTCTTACAAATGTCACATAGACTGCTTGCCTTCTACGAATATGTTGCATGATACTGTTTTTTTATCATTTGTTCAAAGCTTCCTATAACAAACTATTAATTGTCGTTGTTTTTTTCTTTGTAAGGCAAGAAAATTTATTGGTTAAGTTTCATTGTCGAAAAAGCCATTGAGGTGTTGCTTGCATATGAGGCTATTGTAAGAATAGTCATCCTTGGGTCCATTGTTTTACATGGGTATTTTGCATAAATATTTTGTCCATAATATTGAATACCAAACAATGCAGCTAAAATTTCCAATTAAGCCTGTGGTGTTATATGCATTTTGGATAGATTATTCCATCATATAATTGTTTCCATAACATAGAGAAAATAGGTGCTTCCTTTAAGAACTAGGTTTGAATAATTGATCTGGCAAGTTGGAAGGATAGACGCATTTGTTGATTTTTATAGAGTTATGTTACAATTCCCCTATTTCTCTATATGTAAACATGGGTTGGGGGTGGTGGAGTTGGTGTCCTCGATACATGGAAGCTGAATGGTAATTTTTTTTGGATGAGGGTGGAGCTTAGAAATTACATGGGCTGGGAATGGTGGAATTGATGTCCTCGAACAAGGTAAATACAATATTCAATGTTGCAATATGGGAAAGTATACTTTGATGAAGTTGTGTTGTCAAAAGAGCCATTGCGGTGTTGGTTTGATAGCAGACTATTGTTAAAATCATCACATTTTCCTCCATTTTTTAGTAGATTGTAGGGTTTTGAAATTGTGGTGCTACAGAATCTGTAAGTGATTTCACATGGGTATTTTTTAAAATCATTGATGATTAATTAATTGAGATTGGAAATAATGGATACTTTGTAAATAATGATTTCACTACAATTCATGCACTCGCAAAGAGCGATAATCTCTTTGAAGTCTCCAAAATGGCTATAATGTCAAAGATAAAAACATATAGCAAGAAGACATTAACAATAAATTAATCATCTATGAAAAAAACCCATGTAAGAAAGAGTATAACCCCAAAAACTTCATTGAAAATTCCAGTTGCATCAACTTGTACTAAATATTATAGAGAAATAGAGAAATTGTAAAAGAGGTATTAGAATAACACTAATGTAGCTTGGATTCTCGATTAAGTCTGTATATATATATATATGTATGCATATGCATATGTATATATATCCCTAGCAGGTTTGGTAGGAGAGTATTGTAAAAATCATCAACTTCGGCTCCATTTCCTGGGAGGTTGCAAGGCTTTAAAATTGTTGCCCTCATGAATCTGTAACTGAGTATACATGTGTGTTTTGCAAAAATGATTTATTTATTTTTTTATGTTAAAACTGTTATGCAGAATTTGCAAGTTGTTTTGCATGGGTGTCTAGAATTATGGTTTTATATGGATGAAGAAATTGTAGTTAAATCTTGTTTCTTTCACCAAAAAAATATCTTTTCCCCAAAAGATGAAAAGATAACTGTAGGAACATGGACAAATGTAATGTGTAGAGTAGACTATGGTTACTGCAGTCAACTGTATGTAAGTATGTAGTTGAATTTTCTGCTAGGATTTCCATTAGGCTAGTGGTGAATTGGATTTATAGACATCAGGGATGCCTCGTTCAGTGGGAAATTGTGCGGGTTTTTCTTCTTTTTTTGGCGACATGGAGCTTGGTAATTACATGAGTTGGCAACGGTGGAGCTGGTGGACTCAATACATGGGAACTGAATGCTTGTGTATAATATTTAGTAACAAATAAGTGTTATTCTAATACCTATCATACAATTCCTCTATTACACTTGAATATATATGTGCATATATACCTATCTATGTTTTGAAGCATTGATTTCAGATAGTTCACATTGTATATATATATGACAATGAAAGGTAGAAGTGCAAATCATATGTTTTCTCACATACCCACCACATTGGCATCATGAAGCCACATGGGCCCCTGGAAAACTATGAATTAGGTAAAGCATGAAACACTGACCACAAATGTGATGGAGTTCCATCATATATCAGACAATAATGAAGTCACTAAAAAAATTGTATGTTCCAATATATGCATTCATTATGCCAGAGTTTTTTTTTTCTCCAATAACTTCTTAGAAAAAGAGAATTCCTGATAAAGAACTACAGAAGATGGAATCCCACAGATGAAATACACAAATATTGTTTAAAGGAAGACATCAAAGAAATATCAAAGGTTTTGTTTCAAATCATACAATGTATAGGAATAATTTATAGACATACTTGATTTTGGTATGTTTTGGAATGTATCTAACCATGCAGAAAGAAAAAGGGCGAGTGTACAACTTTGATATGCACTGGAGGATATCTAGCCCTACAGCAAGAAAAGGGGTGAATCTATAAGCTAGTAAATTATAAATTTACAAAACAAAACTATCAAAATATATATTTATGGTTAGGTGTGTATGAAACGGCCAAAAATACAAGGGAAAAACAACTTACAACCACAATACGTGTATGAGATAGTGCAGATTGTAGAACACAACACTTGTTAAACATCCAATCTCTGAACCAGTGGAAGTGCATGGTAGGTTTTGACCATTCTGCACCCATCGAGCAAGGTAACCAACTCTGCCACCACCAAACCATACAATCAACAAACTCCACCATTGTTGTGAAGAGGTCTGAGCAAGGCCTCACAAATTGCATGAAGTGTTATAATATATTAAGAAAAAAAATGGAATATACAGAAGACTATATATTTCTGAAAGCAATACAAAGGAAGATGAAAATAGTAAAATGCTTAACAAAGAATTTTATAGATCAACATTATATAGATATACATATACATATAGATACACATACATACACATATACATATACATACACATACACATATACATACATATACATATACCTATAGACATACTTTTCAAACTTCGTTTATCGTTTGTAGTTATTTGTGTGCATCATTAGCATTATACTCATTACCATATGAGCAATTCTAGTTAAATGTTCTTTCTTCCATCAAAAAAATATGGTTAGGGTTACTAATTTTTTCACCTCTTCTATTCTTCATGTACCTGGCACTAAATATTATAGACAAATAGAGAAGACTTGTCTGGGACTTTTACTGACAACCTAGAGCTTACCTCTTAAACAAAGGATCTACCTAAATGTTCCTCATTGGTCAATAATCTTTGCAAAGAAACCATGAATTTACAATTGACAAGGCAATTGTTACATAGTAAATGTCTTTTTAATAGCTCTTTGATAGTTTCCTTTGTTACATAGTAAATGTCTTTTTAATAGCTTGAATTTTGAGTTGACAAGTGAACTGTTATATAGATTGGTTCAAATATGATATAATTTTATCTCTATCTTAGTTTTGATATTCATTAGACCTAGAATCACATATTTTTTTTTCATTAAATTTGTAGGTGAATAACGAATAAGAACCAAGATTAATTAGTATTTGAAGAAATTTTAAATCGAATATAATATCATTAAACTAATGAAATAGATAATTTAATATGACTCTTGATTTTTCAATAATGAAAGAAATTATAAGATTGATCAATGTAAATTTTAAATGTGACATAAAGAACTTTTAAACAAAAAGACAAAGTATATGAAATAAATATAATCTACTAGCAATTCTATATTGGGAATGTTAATATGCAAATATAACAATTACTATTTTTTTTACAATAAAAAAACAAGATTACTTATATTCAAATTTGATAACTCTTTAGCAATACATTTCAACTATTAGCTTTATACAGAATATTTAAAATCTATATTATAATAAATTCTCAATTATTATCCATATACAAAATATTTAATATATATTAAAATATATTGTCAACTATTGCCTGTATAGAAAATACTTGAAATATATATATATATATGGAAATAAATTGTTCAGTTGTCTTTGAAATTGTAATGTCTGTAACAATATCATATAATCGTGCAACTAATTTTAAATATTTGAAAGTAACAATGATAGGAAAATTCACTAAAATTTTATTAAGAGTGGAACCTTGGGGAAAATGTCAAATCTATGAAATAAGAGAACTATTTGCAACACACTATTATTTCTATTTCAAACATGAATATTTTAATATATATATATATATAAAATAAGTGACTTTAGAATTCACATAGAAGAACTAAAGATTCCACCATATAACAGGAATGAACAATCATAGTGACAATGCGGACCAGAAACAATTTGGACACCATTCTAAAATCAAAAAGATGGCAGGTCAATAAATGTGAAAATATGTAGATGCAAACATAGGTATAAATTATGTCCATATTTGTAAAACAAAATTCTTGGCATCCCATAGCGAGCATTTAAAAACCAAGGCTGTGAGAAATGATCAAAAGTGCAAAAGAGCAGTCAAAACATAGGTTGGCTAGTGGAGCCTTTTTCTATAGTAGGAGTAGATATCTTCATTATGTCTGCAAGCAACAGTTTACACTATGCTTTGAAATCAACTTTTTTTGCTTTGACAATCGTTGTTTTCAGCTGGTCCTCAAAATTATAAGTTTATGTTCTAATTAAAGCAGTAAAGATGTATGGTTTACAAACAATGCCTTTAATAATGGCAACAGGATTTGTTGTAGACTTAGAGCTTTCCTACAACATGTAGAGGTCTTTTGCTGTAATTTGCAGCAAACTAGTGGCAACTTCATCAAAGGCAATACACCAAAGGCTGGCTGAATGGTCTTGCAACTTTAACTGTAGAAGATAGCGTTAGTTGCATTCCTCAATTTTTATTTGGCAACAATCACAAAACCAAACATCAACACAGGGTTGTGTGCATTTCCTTTTGCATTATTTTCCATTAACCAGCAAGGGGCAAGCATGGTAACAAAAAGACTCAGTTTTTTGTAATTTAAATTGTTGCTTTAAAAATGGCTTCAATAGTTTATGGAAAGAAAAGGCAGTTGTTTAAGATAAATGCAATAGTAACTCTATCATTTCAAGGATGTAGCCTACGAGGTGTAGAAGAAGATGAAGCCTCTTGGTGTACTTTAATTGGGCCCTTGGATCTAAGAGTGTTTGCCTCAGGAATAGAAGGGTTAATCTCAAGGACTATTCTTGTTGATGTGTTGATAAATTTACCATTAAAGTAGGCTACACGGCCACCTCAGACAACAACTATGACTATATCACCAGAAAGGTACATCTGCTCCAAGGTATCACCTTTTTCTTGCCAACTTGGGCCCCACAAATTAATATCAATGAAAGAAGCAGAGATATCATATAGTTTAATGGTTTGTTAAATTGTTTCAATTCCATTTTTCCTACGAACAGTTGAAATGTACCCAACATGCACTACAATGCCAATAATATCAACCAAGCTATTATCACTATAGTTTCTTATGTCACTAACTAGCACAAAAGTAGAGACTTTTCTTGGGATGGGAATCTCATCTTCACATCATTTTATTGTTGATTTTTCATCCAAAACAATTTCAAGATTACAATTTAATTTATTGAATATTTTATTAGATTCCTTGACCAATCCCCTTAATATTAAATATGTTGACCCTATCTCAACTTGACCATAATGCAATTCAGCAATATCATCAAAACAAGTAATACATATTTCTATCCCCTCCATATCTATAATGTCAAAACTAAACAGTTTCCCTTCACCTCTTTGTTTGTGGAAATGATACATCTCCCTAATATGTGTTACACACCCTTTCACTGTCCAAAAATTTTGATAAATGTTCAAAACTTTAATAGGGATGACCTTTGGAGGGCTATTTTGTTTTTTAGGGGACAACTGCAAACCAAATTTAGGGGCCGGTTGTAGTGCCCCGCCACACAACCCTAGGGGAAGTTGCAATTCACTAACCAAATGCAACAAATTTTTTATTTTTTTTTAAGTGTAATAACATACAAGTTCGCTACACATTGCCAACATCCCCTAAGGCTACGAGACAAAGATTACTTAAACCCTAACTAAACAACCAAGGAAAGAAAACATAACATCATTCGATTAAAGAATTAAAGTACATACATTCCATATATGATATAACATCAAGGACCAAACGATACATCACGATATCCAATAACAATTGTTTACATTAAAATTACATCACTCATTCCCCGAATGAGGTAAATCAAATAACCATGATAATTTATTACAATTTCCACCTCGATACAAATGAGGGGTAATGAAATACAAGAATAACAGCAATGGAAGAACTAGAGGAGCAACTAGATCCAACGAGCTCTCCAACATGAAAGTCTCGCCCACACGATCACGAACAAAGCCAACGGTGTAAGGTGCACGTTCCACCCAACCAAGTGAAACCCAAAGGCTCACCCCCCGTGCTAGGAGATAGTAACAAGGATTTTAGGTTAAAACCAACTACCTCTATACCAAGTCTAAACATAACTGAACCGACTCAAATACCAACATCACTTAACACAGTACGAAAACTCACAAGACAATGCATTACTTACAGGATTACATAAGACAAATACACCCTTGTACAACACACAATCACTGACTAACTATTGACGTAGGGAGAGTGTCATACATAAATTTCCATGAGTTACCCTAGCTCAACCTTCCTAGGCTACCGGACCCCCATCATGGGTTACCCTGGCTTGCCTCTACCGGTGCCGGACCCTCACGCAAAACTATGCGTCTCATCTCATCTCGAGTCTTAACAATTCATGTTCCATGAGAGAGGCATTCTTTAACTTTATTAGTGTGAAGTTCCCCATTAATTATTTTAGATTATCACTTGGTTAAACCCTAGGTGAGTTACCCTGACACCACTTTGGGCGTCGGACCCTCACAAAGGGCCACTCTCCTACTAACAACACTAGGATACAAAATCCTCAATTTAAGGGTAGACAATCATGCACAAAATGATAACCAGTCTAGACCTTAACACATACGGCCACACACCCCGTTCATAGTACACAGGTAACCAAAACATATAACACAACCCGTTATGATAACCAAGTGATAACACAACTACCACCACGTGCACTACCCAAAGCCAGGTTGGCCACACAATAAACAAACCCACAAAAAAAAACTCCTTTGGAAGACTTACGAAACCAAACATCCCATTTCCCAACAATGCAACGACGAATACACAACCAATAAATGAATTTAGGAAACAAAAGTAATCTAACGTTAGGATTTCCTAAATCCAAATAAGTCAACCACTCGTTGCACAATTACTTCTAATTTTAAACAATTTAATCCATAGGGCAAGATTTACTCATGACAAATTGATTAACTCTAATGTACATCAATTATGCTTTACTTGAAAATAACTAATCTTGTCACAATTTCATTTCCAAGCAATACGAAATGTAAATCTAGATATTAATCTCTAAACCCTGGTTACAACCAATACCAAAATCACTTCTCCAATAGATAAATAAGTAAAACGTTTTCATTTTAAAATCAATATTTGCATCTCTAAAGCAATAAAATGACCAACAATATATTTAAATATATATATTATTTAAATAATGACTACATTATTTAAATCCAAATATTTAAAATAAAACTTTCTTTTTTCTTTTTTTTTACGTCTAATTTAAATTAAAACCCAATTATTTAAAATATAATATAAATACATATATTATATAATTAAATAATATATAAATATATATAAAAATACAAATTATAATTATAGATATACAATATATATATATATATATATATATATATATATATATATATATATATATATATATATTATAATATAATATATATATATTATAATACCTATATAATATAACTTATATTTATAAATAAATAAATAAAAAAAAGAAAAGATCAAAGTGAGGGGTTTCAACCCTACACAGGGGAGGGATGCAGCCCTGCCTCCCTGTGTGGAGGCCGGCCTGTGGCAGCGCCTCCCCCACTATGTGGGGGGTGCGGCCATAGCAGCGTCCTCCACAGGGGACGACTGTGGCTACGAATCCCCCATTCGCCATGCCCAAACAAGAGTTCGCAGAGAATTCGTTTGGAAAAAAAACGAAAACGCCATGCCCTGGGCGGATTCAAAACTCAAAACAAAAAAAAAACACCAAATTTCAAACTCAACAATTATATATATAAATACATATATACTTTATATATATGTATATATATATATTTCTCAAATATGAATACATATACATATTATAAAAAACAAGTTTATTTACTTACAGACCAACTTGTTGAAACTTTTCTCACATAATCAACATACCCATTCTTGATTTTTAAAACAAATAATCTGCCAAAACAAATTTATGTGTAAAGGTTTTGAGTTTTCTAAACCATTTCAAAACTTTCCTAAGATCTTAACAGTGGTTTCATTTCAAATTTTGCAACCAAATTAAGATGTAAATCTTTTCCAAAGCATGTAAACATCTGAAAAATAAAAAAAAGAATTTCAAAATGAAAACAAAACAAAAAGAAAACTGGATTTTTTTGTTTTCCTCCCAAGGTTTGAAGTCCTTCAATGGAGGTTTGCCATTTCTTTTCCAATTCAGCTTCACCAATTTTCAATCCTTCTTCCCCCAATTTCTTCCAAAATTTTAATCCAAGTTTGCTCTCCCCAATTTCCAAATTCAATTTTTTAAAAATAAAAACACCCTATTTCCTTATGCAATCCTTCCCTAAATTTGTCAAAGCCCTAAAATGGACTCACCCAACCACATTTATTGCTAATTTAGATATTTTCATTTTTGAAATTTAGCAAAACAATTCCATTTTCCAAATTCATTTGCAACAATTTTCTTTTAAATAAAATTTACATTTGCAACTCAAAAAGGTAATTAAATTTATTTAACCAAATGAATTTGACAATACACAAATAAGATTATTTTCAACTTTTATTTCTAAAAGCAAAATATAAAACTTAATTCTAATTTTTTTTTTTTATTTAATTCAAAATCCAAAGATGCCAACCCAACCAATTTGATTTAATTTTTTTTTTTCTTATTAATTTAATTAGTCAATAAAATAATCTTATTCGAAATTAGATTATTTTATTAATTAAATTAAATTAATTAATTAATCACTAACTTCCCAACATTACAATAAGACAAAACAATAATCATTTATAAATTTCAAAAGCCATTTAACCCCTTTTAACTTGCAATTTTAAATATAAAGACAAAGGGGAAACTATCAACATAAACACTGAACCTGACTAAGACCGATGACACACTATGGCTAGGGTGATGGTTTGACATAGAAAACCTAGCTACTATCTCCCAATTAATTTCCGTTGGTCAATGGACACGCTCAAACCTGAAAACCAGGTGGAGTCGATGTCATATACCTGCCAACCTACAACAAAGAGCATGTCGAACATGCATATATACATAATATGATCAGACACACCGTGAAGAGGAAATCTCAGAATCGTAGGGCACTCACAAGCGAGTGATACAATCTCGTCCCCTTCACCAATACAATCTCACTAACTGATGCATCTAACATCAATAACATGATCAACAGCATAAAACATCGTTAAATCAGATATCTTCTAAGTTAATCCAAAACATATCGTAAAGATGGCATCAGAATAAAATCACATCAAAATATAGCTTCACATCGTTCAATTATTGCAATTAGAAGTAACCAAGTTCCAAATTCACATTATAACATAACAAAGCATTACAAGGATAACACTCACAAACAAAGAGCCAAAATAGAGGGGTGTTACACTAGTTTAGAAGGAGAAGGCGAGTCAGGGGCTGGCCAACATTTGCTCTGCTTGTTGCTTGCAAAAATACCTAGGGGTCCCAATAATTTGACAATCAGGAATAATCACAACTAAGTTCGATATTATTAAGGCCCTGGAAAAGAAGCAAAACAATATAATGGACAGATTATATGAGGTAGAAAAAAAAGAGAGAATTTTTTAAAATATACAAGAAACAACGCAACCCACCTTGAATCTTGGATATTCCTATAGACATAGTCTCTTAAACATACAAGGGACCCTATTTTCAAGGAACCTGTAAACAACATATCATTGCATTTAGAAGGGAGGGTTCCTATTTGCAAATGGTTGCCATCAAACAAGACAACCTTGTATCGCTCAACCTACCCTTCATCACCAAAAAATTTTTTGAAGGAAAAAAGTTGAAGGATCGAAGAGGGAACAACATCACCAAAATTAATGGAATGAACTGCAAATGAATTCAAAGTCGTATGTTTCTTTGTAGCCTACAAAGACAAGTGTAATCAAGCAAAATGCACATCATCACACCAAATGGATAGAACAAGTAATAAAAACAAAGGCTGGAAAGAGATACATTTTTATGTGTTCTAAAATATCAATGCATGTCTACTTCCATATCTATATCCTCTACTAGGGCCAGCCATATATGTATACACCTAAAGGCCAATAAAGCAACAATAACAAGAAAGGTAGGAAATAATAATGGCAAGTTTGCAACAAGCACAATGGGAAAGTAGTACAAACTTACGGAATCAGGGTCTAGAGGTTGGTGGATGGCATCCTCAAAGCCAGACTCCATTGCGTGACTTGTAGGAGGTGACACCAAATCAATTTTGGGGGGCTCTGGAGACCCATCCATGGAGCCCGATTCTGCAGACATAGTTCTGGGACCATTTAAAGGAAAGAAATCTTCCAATTGTAGTTGACTGATTGGAAGCTCTATACCACAGTAAAAATAAAAGATTAATGTATTGCAACATTCAATGCCAACTAGTAGACAACTTAGAAATAGTCACAATATTTGAGGTTTCCTATATATGTCTGCATGGAATTTTCTTACTATATTTCTATAAATACCTATATGCAAACATTTGTATATGTTGCTACTTGTTGCCTTTATCTTTTTTAATAAGAACAATTGAATATAGAAAAACAAGAATGAAAATCCTTAAGTACATATATGGATTGAATTTTTCCTTTTTCTACACATTTTAAAAAGTGTGCAAATAACCAAATATATATATCCATATGTAAACATGTATATATTTATTTATATATACAACAATATATCTAAATAAAAAAATATTCCATCCAAACAAAATAAGCATGATAGAGATTACAGAATTTTAAAAATTAAAAACAATCCTTGTTACAAGAACAATAGAATAATCTGTTACAGGCAGCTTCAAATAGATGAGTGGAAAATAATATTATGAAAGTTATTGATAGTTAAATAGATGAGGGTAGAAGAATATCATGAAACATGTTAATACAAGACAATCAATCTATGTAATAGTTGCCTTGTAAATTCTAGATTCATAATTTTTTGTGCAATACTTATTGACCAATGAACAACATTTAGGAATATCCTTTGTTGAAGAGACAAGGTCTGCGTCATTATTATAAACTCTAGGCAACTCTTCTTTATTTCGAGAATTTTTACAATAGTTTGCTATCAAACCAACACCACAATGGCTATTTCAACAATGCAACCTAACCAATATATTTTCTCACACATTTTGTAATATACTTTCCCATACACATATATATATTTAAACACACACACACACACACACACACGCACACACACACACACACACACACACACACACACACACATATATATATATGTATATTTATACATATACACATATATCTACATATATACATATATATACATACATATATATACATATGTATACATACATATATATACATACATACATATATATACATATACATATATATACATATATGTATACATATATACATACATATACTCTAGATTCAAGCTCCATTATTTGGCACTAAATATTATAGAGAAAAAGGAAAATTCTAAAAGGACTATTAGGAAAATACTCAAGAACCACAAAAATTAAGATAGCTTGGTGATTTTATATATATGGATATGCAGAGGGTTTTTTATCTATTTGAAGTTTCTAATGGGATTTTCATCAGCCGAGCCATGAATAGGATTTGACGTGTAATAATTGTTTTACAATCTCCCTTTTTCTCTATATTATTTAATTCCAGCCAATGCAAATCACATTTTCTATGTAATGTGTGAGGAAGTATATTGATTAAGTTGCATTGTCGAAAGAGCCATTGTGGCTACGATCTGCCATTAAACCAGCAGGGAGCACACATCTCGGATAGGGCTTTGCTATCAAACCAACACAACAATGCCACTTTCAACAATGCAACCTACTTAATATATTTTCCTCACAAATTTTTTTAAAATGGATAACAGAAGAGGCAAGCTACCATAATGAAGAGTTTTTTTATGGGGGGAGTTGAAACAAATGAGGAAGAAAGAATACATACATACATATATATATATAACACTACAATGGTTGTTTGAACAATGCAACTTAATCAAAGTATACTTTCCCACTTTGCAACATTCAATATTGCATTTACTTCATCTGCCACCATCGTACAAAAATGACAGAATGCATTAACCCTCATACAAGCAAACACTTACCATTCACCTTCCGCATATCGAGGTCACCACCTCCACCACTGCCAACCCATGTAATTAATACACACACACACACACACACACACACACACACACACACACACACACACACACACACATATATATCTACATATACATATACATATGCATATACATATATACATATATACATATATATACATGCATACATACATACATACATACATACATACATACATACATATATATATAGACACACACACATATGTAGACACATATATATACTCTGTGCATCTTTGGTATTATACACATTTTTTACAATTTGTCCCTTGGTATCCCTCTAATTGATTTAACTTCAAATCCTTACAAAGAGTACGTTGTACATTATCAATGACTACGTAACTTATTCTTGTGTTTGCATATATAAATTTGCACATTCATTGAGCTTCCATGGTTTTCATTTTAATTTGGTGCCCACATTCTTTGTAGTGTGCTAGCAAATAGAGGAATTGTATAATAGCAGCTACATTATCTGCCATTTAGTATTATAGAGAAATGGGGAAATTGTAACAAAACTATTAGTAATACATACATACATACATATATATACACATGGAAGTAGACATGCATTGATCTTTTCGAACACATAAAAATATGTTTTCCTTAATCATTCTATCCATGTGTTGTGATGATGTGCATTTTCCTTCATTGCACTTGTTTAAAGAAAAAATATATATAGATTTCCTTCCAAGTCTAATGAATATAAAGCTAGGACAGAGATAAAATTATATCATGTACCTGAGCCAATATCTATAACAGTTCACTTGTCAATTCAAAATTCAAGATACATTATTTGGCACTAAATATTATAGACAAATAGGGAAAGTATAAAAGAGCTATTAAAAATACATTTACTATGTAACACCGACCAAACTAATTTCATATATATACAGGTGTGTATACATGTGTGTGTGTGTATATGTATATGTATATGTATATGTATATGTATATGTATACATGTATATATGTATGTATATGTTTAGATGTATATATGTATGCATATGTATACATGTATATATATGTATATATATGTATATATGTATACATGTATATATATGTATATATGTTGTAATACCCCCATGTTTCTGATACTATTTACTACTATTGTTTGCTTTATATGTTAGTGTGATACTGAATTGTGATGGTGATTGATTCATCATTTTGGTGTGTGTGGTTGTGTAGTTTAATTGATTGCTTCAATTGATATTCTTATTGTGATTTATGATACTCTATATGTAGGGTTTGGATTAGTTTATTAGGTAATGCTTTCTCTCGAATGTTTTATATGGCAATGTGATAATCGTATGGTGATTTGAATTCTGTGTTACTTTATAATGCAGTAGTTAATTAGAATGTTATCTTTTGATCTATCTAGTTAGAAATGTTAGTTGGTTATTGACATTGTAATTGTTAGAGTAGATTAGGTGAGAGGACAGGGTAGCATCACTCGTTCACGAGTGCCCTGCTACACTGCGATTCCTTCTCACGGTAGGATGTTGATTATATATATATATGTATATGTATACATGTGTTGTTTGACGTTTGCTTGGATGCAGGATTGCAGGAATAAGTCTCGATTCCACCTGCTTCGGCAGGACAGGGCGAGCAATAAACTAGCCCAACGGGTAAAAATGTTGAAAAAGAGAGTAGGTTTGGAAGCGTCCCCGTCCCAAGTCGTCGTCTGTGGTGAGTCGTGTTATGACTGAGGTTTTCATTCTTGTTGTTTGTGTAGTGTAAGTGTTGAGGTATTCATTTGATTTATAGTTCATATTTATTTAATTAACTTTGTTTTATAAGATAATGGTTTATGGTTGTTTAGTTGGTTGATTTAATTGTGTGTTAGTTGAATATTAAATTTAAATATATTATAAATTAAAAAGGTGATTAAATTTATTTATAAGAGTAAATAATTATTTTTAATTAATAATGTTGACAATAATTAAATTAAATAATTATTGTTGAAGATAATTAAATAATAACTTTTATTAATATTAATTTAGCATAGATAATATCTTGTTTAAATAAATTATTTTAAATAAAAACTGTAGATAAATTTGTGCTTTTAAAAGCTGAAAAAGGACCAATAGGAAGCAGGATTTTTGAGGAAAGAAAGCAGGGAAGCTTTATTGAGTTTTATTTTGATTTATTATTATTTTTATGAGAAGTTTTATTCGCACACAGAACGGCTCTTACTCTGTTGTTCTGGGATCTGAAAAGGAAAAATAAAAGAAAAGAATTTTGTTTTGTTAAAAATTTGGAAGAAAATAATCATATTGAAGATAGATAGATTCGAAAAGAGAGCTGCAGGAGGGATCGAGAAGGAGCTGCAGGAGGAATTCGAAAGGAGGTTTCAGAAGGGATTCTTCTTCAGACGAAGGACTCCAGGTATTCTTCTGTCATTTATCACTATTTCTGTTGTACCTTGAAACAATAGTGTTTGATGTGTTTTGAAAAGATATGGAAATAAGTTCTGTGAGTTTGGAATTCGTTCGTATGAACCCTTAAACCCTTTTGTTGAAAAACTTCAGAAAATCCTTCTTTGAAATTCTTCAACATAGTTAATAGGGAAATTGATTATTTGTAATAAAAAAAAAATCATTGTAGAATGGAATGAATTTATTTACCAGAGTTATTTAGCATCTGGAATGAAATTCTTATTTTCCTATTATTTATGTTATAAGTTTTGAAGAATTAAAAATAAAATAAAAATAAACCAATAAATCAAAGTAATACCTACATGTGTTATTTCCATATAATCTGTCTTTTTTTTAAAAAAATCTGTAGTTGCAGCTCTGTGTACTCGGTATACTAAATATATTTTACTGAATAAAATATATATTTATATATATATTTGTTTCTATTCAAATTATAAATAAATAAATAAATAAATAATATAATTGTAATTTAAAAGTGCTATGAGAAGATCAACCATTTATCAGAGTTCTGGAATAAAATATAACTGGAGAAGTTTGTGTCTGAATTTCGTACTTTACAGAATTAAAATATATTATAATATTAATAAATAAAAATTATATATATATATAGATTAATATATTGGTTATATTAGTGAAATGATTTTATAAAATAAATTTGGTTAACCAAATTCGTGGCCGAACTGTCATGTATTCTTTTCGAAAAACGAAATTTTATGTGCAAATTTATGTTTGAAATTGCGAATTTCGAAGTCTTTTTTTTATGCGAATTCGTATTAAAAGTATTTATATAAATTTAAGATTAAAGGAATAAATTTAAAATGAAATAAAATAAATTTTATTAAAGAAAATTTTATTGAGTAATTTTATTGGGGGGAGGGGAGTGGTCGGCGGGCGCCGTACCACCCCCCGACTCCATGGTACTGCACAGCAGCCACTAGGCTGCGCACAGCAGCCGAGAGCTGCTGTACGCAGCCCAGTGGAGCTGCGGCCTCCCTTGGGAGGTACGCAGTACCTCCTTTGGGAGGTACGCAGTCCTCCCCTTTGCTGCGGGCGGCGGGGCCGTGGGAAAGCCACGGTTTGTAATCTATTTTATTTTATTATATTTTACTTTATTTGTTATTATTGTTATTTCTTATTTTTAAAAGTTTTCAATTTCATTTAATATAATTCGTATTTAGTTAAAAATGTAATTTCAATGTTTTAATTCATTTTTTTTTTAATTTAGTTCGAATTCGTATTTTGTCAATAATGTAATTTTATATGTTTATGAATGAACGAATTAAGTTATAATGCATTTATATTTATATATATATAATTTGTGTTAGAATGTTATTTGATAAACTTTAATAAATTATATTTTTATAAAATGATTTAATTCACAGTTATATATATATATATATATATATATATATATATATATATATATATATATATATATATATATATATATATATATATATATATATAATAATGTATTTTAATTATTATTTTCTTTAATAGTATTTAATTTTGAATATATGAACATACATGATTGCAATGGATTATTAATCCAATTTTGATAGTGTAGCATTAAATAAACGATATAAATATATGTCTGGATAAGTATGTTTTATTGTATATATTTATATGTAGATAAAAGTGGGATTTGTTTGTAAGTTGTGTTATGGGAAGATTATATATTTCTTTGTGGTGTTATAGTGTGTCTGTGGTAATTAGAAATAAATTATGTATGTTGTATAGAATGGAGTTTTCTGGGGTTATTGATTTATTTATTTGTTGGAATTATTGTGCGTTGGAAATATTTAATTCTTGTATTGTTCAAACGTAATTGTTGTCTTTAAGATTAATTGTTAAGTCCATTGTGATGCTCTTCATTGTTTCATTGGGTCGTGTGGGAGAACCCTAGTTGTATTGTATTTTCATAGGAGGCTAAGTGGTAAGTTAGGGCTTCCAGAGGCGGGGATCTGAGATGAATTGTGATCTCGTATTTTTGATGTTGGGTCTATGTGTTGACCATAGTTATGATTTACTTGTTGATGGATTGTACCATTGTGGTTATGTTTCATGTGTTATGGCGAGATGGTTGTGCCTCGCGGAGGATCCATGTATTGGTTAAATCATGTTTGCTGAGGCAGTACGTTTTGTGTTGGTTATTTTGGGATTGAGTGTCTAGAGAGAGTGGCTCTAGTGGGGGCCAGCGCACAAAGGGGCTGTCAGGGTAACCCACATAGAGTTAGATTAAATAAGTGATAACTTAAGTAATAAACCACGGGTGAGAATCAAACACTAATAAGATAATTGTGAAGCCTCGTCCGGCCGTTAGTGCTATCATAGACTAAAGGGGACTGAGAAGGCCGTGGTTGGCAAGGTCATTACCTTGTCCTCACGAAAGGTCAATGACTCCGCATGAGTAACCCTATGGAGCGGCGCCTTGTGATAGGCTGTCAGGAGAACCATAGATGGAAGCGATACCTTAACTTGGTTGTCTGGAGAATCCATGTAGAGATGGAGGTGGCACCTTGTAATAGGTTGTCTGGAGAATCCATGTGAAACCATGCGATGACACTCTCGTCTAACATTCTGTTTGTGTTGATTTACTGAAGTCCTCTGGAAGTGTTTTATTGATTTGTCTTTGGACATGGTTGGATGTAGTACATGATATTATGTCTTGAGTTCGATATTATGTTTGGAGTTTCTTTGATGTTGTGAGTGTGACTTGTTGTTATGTTCAGAAGTGTTTTGTTGTTGTTCTTTTTAGATTTGTCGTTGTTGAGTTGCTATGTGGTCTTTGGTGTTAAGATGTCTTCTTGAGATTAGTCTTTGTTTTGTTAGTCGTACTTGGTCGGGGACCCTTCCTTGCCTACTCTCAGCACGGGGGTGGTTGGGTGGAACGTGCTTTGCACCCCGTTGGGTTTCCCCTTCTGTTGCAGATGTCTCTTTTACTTGCAGGTTTTGGAAGATGATGATGATCCAGTTATTCTTATGTACCAGATAGTTGTATTTACTTCAGTTGTAATGTATTTCATGTTTTTATTGATGTATCGTCTCCCACGTGTGATGGGGTGACCTTGATGTAATTCGTATATGTAATTATTGAGATGTACCTTCAGTCTGTTGTATTTTATTATTACTTGGGATGTAATGTATATTCAAGCCTTGTATGTATTCATGAATTGTCACTTGTAACAGTTGGTTATGTTATGTTGTAGCTATCGAAATATGTAACACTCTATATCTTTATCATCATATGTGTGATCATATGTACTTATGTCATGAATGTAGTTATTGTTTAATAGATATCTTAAATGATGAAATGAGAATGAATGGATATATGTAACTGTTTATTTATGGTTTAATTTATTATTGTGTTATGGGTTAGAATAGTCATGTCACTTCGTGTACCCCATTGGAACAAGTTGTGCCTCTTGATATATTGTTATGTTGTAATACTTAAGTATGTTATTATATTCTTTTAAAAAAAAAAATTGTTCCGTTGTTTTGGTTCCTTTGGGGTTACGCCAGTGTGATATATGTATACATATATATATATATATATATATATATATATATATATATATATATATATATATATATATATATATATATATATATATATATATATATATATCTATATGTTTACATGTATATATATGTGTATGTTTTACATGGGTATTTTTCATAAATGATTAATTTATTGTTCATGCCTCTCGGTCTCTTATTGTTCCTTTCGATAGCAGGTTGGAGATTTTTGACACTGATGTGCTACAAAATGTGTGAGAAAGTATATTGATTAAATTGCATTGTCGAAAGATCCTTTTTGAACAGTAAGAGATATTAGAAACAATAACACTTAACAACTACCAAATTGATTTAATTGAAGAACAAACAAAGCATGCATCTAATTAGTAAATGTATCAATACATATGTAATGCATTTTGGGTATGGGAAAATGAATATCATGAAGCATATTAATATAAGACATTTAACATATTTGACACAAAGGAAAAAGCCACAACAATTAACACTTCAGTATGAGCAGCTTCAAACAACCAAGGTGAAAAGAAATGCACAAAACATATCGGTGCAAGACATACAATCTATGAAGGAGTTCTTAAAGCATTTCAGTGTCTACTTATTGTTGCTTTTGATAGGAGGTTGGGATATTTTAAGACTGATGTGCTGCAAAATGTGTGAGAAAGTATATTGATTAAATTGCATTGTCGAAAGAGCCATTTTGAGCAATAAGAGATATTAGAAAGAATAACACTCAACAAGAAACAAACTAATTTAATCCAAGAACAAATAAAGCATACATCTAATTATTAAATGTATCTATGCATATGCAATGCATTTCTAGTGGGGGAAAGTGAATATCATGAAGCATATTGATATAAGACATATAACATGTTCCATGAGACAAACTGTCGGAGGAAAGCTATGTGTGCAATAAAAGATATGAATATGGCTTATGTAACTTGAAGATGTTATAATTCAACTTAGAAAATGCTTGAGAAGATGATGACACACAGGCTGAGGCAGATGCAAGAACAATTGTCTTGGAGCCTTTTTTGTAAGTCAGGGTGTCCTGACTGGTGGGGACCTCACCAGGTTTTTTTGTGGCGACGTGCACCTTGGTAATTGTACATTTCACATTGTTGTTTTTTTAGATGAAAGAAAGAATATTTAACTGCAATTCCTCCTATAAACAAGGCCCACAAAAATTACTAACCCCAACCATATATTTTTGAGGAAATAAAGAAGATTTAACAACAATTTCCCCAAAGCCACATTAAATTGAGCTCCTAAAGCCAATACGTAGCAATAAAAACCCAGTCAAAGACCTATTTGGATATTTTTCATAAGTATTCTATCTATAATATTTAATTCCAAAAAATGTATCTCCTATGCAAATCGGTATAACGCCAAAGATGCACACAAATAACCAAAACAATAACCCAACAAAAACAAAATTACTAACCATAACCGTATTTTTTTATGAAATTAAGCATATTTAACTATAATTTCCCCTATGGTAACAGGTATAAAGCCAAAGATGCATAACCATAACTACAAACAATAAACAAGGGCCACAAAAATTACTAACCCGAACCATATTTTTTTGGTGAAAGAAAGAAGATTTAACTGTAATTTTCCTAAAGCCACATTAAATAGAGCTCCTAAAGCCAATATGTAGCAATAATCTATGCCAAATGACCACAACCGCACACACTTCATTGAAACTCGAGCTACATCACCTAGCACTAAATATTATAGAAAAATAGAGAAATTGTAACAGAGGTATTAAAATAACACTCAATAGCCAAATATTAGTAACCTTGACCATTTTTTTCACAAAAGAAAAAAGATTTAACTGCAATTTCTCCTCCCGCAAAGAGCGATAATCTCTTTCAAGTCTCCAAAATGGGTATAACGCAAAAGATAGAAACATATAACAAGAATACATTAAAAATAAATTAATCATCTATACAAAACACCCATGCAAACATCAGTATAATGCCACAAGCTTCATTGAAAATTTGAGCTACATCACCTGACACTAAATATTATATAGAAATAGGGAAATTGTAAAAGAGCTATTAGAATAACACTAAATAGCCACCAAAGTAATTTTATCTCCAATATGTTAATGGTTTCATACAACCCTAAACCCTACACACAGATAACTACAATTCCTCCTCTGATAATGGTTGCAACACCAAAGATATACACAGATAACCAAAACAATAGACCAAGAGTGAAAGAACAAAGATTTAATTACAATTTCTCCTATGGTAACAAGTATAAAGCCAAAGGTGAAAATCCATAACTACAAACAATTATCAAGGGGCACAAAAATCACTGAGCCCAACCATATTTTTTTGACAATAGGAAGAAGATTTAACTACAATTTCCCCGAAGCCACATTAAATAGAGCTCCTAAACCCAATACATAGCAATATAACTTTGCAAAATGAGTACAACCCCACACACTTCACTAAATATTATAGATAATTTGATAAATTATAAAAGAGGTATTAGAATAACACTCAACAACCAAAAACTACTAACCCTAACCATATCTTTTTAATGAAAGAAAGAAGATTTAACTGCAATATCTCCACCTGCAAAGACCGATAATCTCTTTGAAGTCTCCAAAATGGGTGTAACGCCAAAGATAGAAACATAAAAAAAATAAGACATCAACAATACATTAATCATCTATGCAAAGCACCCATGTAAAAATTAGTATAACCCCACAAGCTTCATTGAAAATTCGAGCTATATCACCTAGCACTAAATATTACACCCAAATAGAGAAATTGTAAAAGACCCATTAGAATAACACCTGATAGCCACCGAAGTAATTTTATCTCCAATATGTTAATGCTTTTATAGAACCCTAAACCATACACACAGATAACTACAATTGCTCCCATGGTAATGGCTGCAATGCCAAATATACACACAGAAAACCAAAACAATAGACCAACAATGAACAAATAACTAACCCTAACCATATTTTTTGATGAAAGAAAGAACGTTTAAGTGAAATTTCTCCATCCATAGAGAATGATAATCTCCTTCAAATCTCCAAAATGGGTACAACACCAAAGATACAAACATATAACAAGAAGACATCAATAATAAATTAACCATCTATGCAAACTACCAATATAAGAGGATTTACAGATTCTGGAGAACAACAATTTTCAATTTGGCATAGAACGGTTTGCAAATAGCCTGCTATCAAACCAGCAATGGAGTCGAAGGAAACATTTTTTTACAATAGTATGCTATGAAACCACTAATGAAGCCGAACACAACGATTTTTACAATGATCTGCTATGAAACCAACACCACAATGGTTGTTTTGACAATGCAACTTAATGAAAATTTCTCCTATCATAATGGTTGCAACGCTAAAGATACACACAGATAACCAAAACCATAAACCAATGGCAAAAAAATTACTAACCCTAAGCATACTTTTTTATGAAAGAAAGAACATTTAACTGCAATTCCTCCATCCATTCAAAACGATAATCTCTTTCAAATCTCCACAATGGGTATAATGCCAAAGATGCAAAATTTTGACAAGACATGGACACTAAATTAACCATCTATGCAAACTACCCATGTAAAACGACTTACATATTCCAAAGAAAAACAATTTTCAATCTAGCATAAGATGATTTTTGAATAGTCTAGTAATAAACCACTGACAGAGCCGAAGGCAACAATTTTTACATTCATCTACTATGAAACTAACACCACAATGGCTGTTTGGACAATGTAACTTAATCAAAGTATACTTTCCCACATTGCTACATTCAATATTGCATTTACTTCATCCGACCACATTTACTTCATCTACCCCATCGTACAACAACCACATAATGCATTAACCCTCGGCTGAGCAAACACTTACCATTCACCTTCCACATTTTGAGGACACCACCTCCACCACCGCCAACCCACGTATTTGTGAAGGTCCACATCACCACACGAAAACCCGGTGAACTCTCTGCCAGCCGGTTACATCCACATCGCCAGGAAATCCAATTCATGGCTGAGCTGACGAAAATCCTAGCGAAAACTTCAAGAAAAATAGCCTATCGGCTAATAATGTATCCATAATACCTATTTGAACTAGATCTAAAATATGGTCAAATCTAACTAATAATTTCATCTATATAAGTTGTAGTGTTCTTGAAATTTTAGATGTCTCAAGTGGGATTAAACTCATAACACACCATTTGTCAATGCAGTCTTTTGAATTACACTCATTCCAAGTAAAATTTGTACATGAAGAACAAAGGCATGTCATTCACCTTGTATGAATAGTCTATGAATCCGTATTTGAGTTTCTAAAAGAGGGGAACTTTGTCAAAGTATTCTTCATATTTTACAATGTTAACTTCTACCAATCAAAAAAATCTATAAACTATAGAATTACCTTCATTACTTAGATCCATTATAGAGTTACACAGTTGATGATTAATGTTACATTTGTCAAATTTGTACTATATATACTTCAAATCTTCTCATGCTAAGGCTTTTTTTGTGAAGTTTAAATATCTCATCTATTCTCAATGAGGTAGATCTATATGGTTTTCATAAGATGGAGTTTCTATGAAGTATATATATCAACTATGCCAACTATTCCCATGAGATAGAGTTTCTATGAAGTCTAAATGAACCATTGATTTTTGGCTCTCTAGGACTTCTCTAACTCTTCTAGGGTTTTTCACCTAAAAGGAGAGAGGTAGGGCCAAAAATGCAAACTAGTTCATTCAAATTATGTTATGTGCAATGTTGTCTAACCTAAATGAAGTAAACTAAATGCAATTGACTGATCTAAATGGATAAAAATGAATTCAAAAGTGTGATTTAAGTTATGTTTGAAAACAGACTGTGATATGCAAGCAATGAATTAAATGAAAAAAATATGTAGAACAGAAAGAAATAGGATGAATTTAAGTGCACCTGGGCAATGTTGGCTAAATCTAAGATGTTGTGGATGTTGGTTGAAATCACTAATTTTTCATAGTGGGACGCATTCCCCCAGGGTGGCAAATTAGTCCTCCTCCTGGTGAAAAAGTGTCGGAAACAAGTTTTTGTTTGTCAGGATCCAGAACCTGACAAAATTCAGATTTTCAGTCCTAAGGTGGGACTCATTCACCACTTGTGGTGAATCAATCCTCTCTGAAATTTCTAAAAAATTAGGAGACAACTCTACAACACCAAATCTGGAAATCACTGATTGTGGGGTTGTTGAAGTCAATTCTACAAGAAACGGACAGAAAGCCTTCTCCAAGCTTGAAATAGATTTGAGTTGACTTGTAAACCAATCTTCAACACCAAAAATCTTGTTAAATCTACATACCTAGGTCTGCAAACACACATGCAATAAGGGAAAAATGGTTGAGGGTTAGCAAATAGGGGTTTTCCTTGGTCAAACCCCACTTTTGTTAATCAAACCCTTAATAAAAAAAATGAAAGGAAAGAGAATGATAAACTAATAACATGAAATAGCTATCAACTTACCAAACTCTTGATAGTGCAAATCTGAAGTAATGTCAATGGATGCTCCAAAGTGCTTGAATATTGCTTGAATTTATGTTGTAGAATGTTTGAATGCTTGACATGTGAGATGGAATGCTTGAATGAGTGAGGAGATGTAAAATGAGGTAAAAATCACATATTTATACACACTTGTGCCTTAGCTAACCATTCATACCTCATCACAGGCTGACATCAAGTGATTTTGAATAAAAACCCGAAAGGAAAATTTAAAAAATTTGAATTTGGAGACAAGGGGGATTCATTCGCCACCCATGGTGAATGGGCCCCACCTAGGACCTAAAAATATGTGACGAGAAATATGTTGTATTTAATGTTGTTTGTAAAGATAATATTCAAAAATATAGTTAATTAAGTCATATGATGGCATAAAGGGATCAAATAAAGCATGAGAAAGGGATAAATAGTGAAATTGTGCCTAGAAAAGCATGAAATCTTGTTACAAGACTTTACAACACTTCAAAATAGGACTTTTTTAGTGATGAAAAGGTGATTTTTAGGTGAATTACAATAAATAGAATGTAGAAGAATGTAGAAATGTCTCACAACACCTTCACAAGACGTCGTTATTTGAATTTTAGTACCTAAATATGCATGTTCAAGCCATGTCACAACATAAAATCAGAGAAAGATATATCAAACACCATGAAACAAGACCTAAAATGCCATGAAAATGACAAGGGGCCATTTTTATATGACACATTTAGCCCCCACTTTAGTGAGAGGATGAACTTGCTTCAAACTCACACTAAAGTATCCATGAACATTGAGAGGAGGGTTCAAATGCACTTATGCTAGCAAGATGGAATGACAACAATCAAGAGGGATGATCAAGCCCCCAGGATGAAGATCCCATGGAAAACTAGGCATAAGAACAAAGGAACACACAAGTATTGAAATGAAAGAATTGAATGAAGCTTAGATTGTTAGTCCAACTAGTTGTGGATTAGATATAGGCTGATTGTTTGAAAAAGAGAATGTGTACTCACTCTGGGGTGAGAGAACATAGGACGGTATGCTGGGTGAGAAAGCCCAAATGTACTCACTCTGTGGCCATGAAAATTTTGGCTATCTGCGGGGTGAGAAGGCCCAAGAGGTAAGATACATACGCTAGTTCGTATGCACTCACAAACACAAAGGTGGCTATGGGGAAAATTAATTCCGCTAGTTGGGCTTCCTGCTCAACCATATTAAAGTTACACATGTTGATAACTTTAACAAGGCACCACAAAGAAAAATGTTATGAACAAAAAGAAAGGTACCACAGGCATGTAAGTTACGTTATGCAAGGTGGCAAAAATGCAAAAATACAAAAATGTAAAGATGTTAAATGTTCGAAGGAGTCTTTTTTAGTTCATGCAAGGTCAGTCACTTAGGGAATATTGTGTCTAATGTCTCCAAGAGAGGACCAATCAAAGAATAGTATATTCACAACTTAGGGGATGCAACTTGTGTCACATCAAGCCACCAAGAGGAATGCAATATGTTGAGATAGATCATAATTATGAAGGACATCACACCAAATGTCATCACAAAGTGACAAACACATCATATAAATGACAAGGATACACTAGGAACCAAGAATGCACATGAAATAATGGTAATGTATGCCCCCCACTTTAAAGGAATTGCTACACATCGTTCTGTGAGAAATTACTTTAAAGTAGAGAAGGAAAGAAAATGCAAAAAGAAAACAAGACATGAGAGCCAACTTGGAAAGCCCTATGCCAAGTCATATGTTTCAAAGTTAGGTTGTGTCATGTCAAGGAAAAGGAAAAGGAAAAGGAAAAGGAAAAGGAAAAGGAAAGAAAAATAAAGGGGAGTTTCCCCCCAAAAAAAGAATGCACACCAAACACATAAGGGATCTATGGATTTGGGGTCAATATGTTCGTTGCTGCAATGTTTCTATGAAAGAGCTCAAAACTGTCATCATTCCCCAAAGCACATAGAACTAGAAGAATGACACAAAGAGAGTGAAAACAAAGGAAAAAGGAAAGTTTGTTTTGGGTCAACATGGAAAAGACATTACGGTCTCAATGCTTTGCATCATGCCCAAAAGGAAAGCACAAGAGAAAAGAAAAGGAAAAGGCAAAAGAAAATGAAAAATCTTTTGGGTCAACATGAAGGAGACATTCGGTCTCAATGCCTTGCATCATCCCCAAAAGGAAAACACAAGCGAAAAGAAAACAAAAAGGTGAATGAAAATGAAAAATCTTTTGGGTCCACATGAAGGAGACATTTCAGTTTCAATGCCTTGCATCATCCCAAAAAGGAGAACACAAAACAAAAGTGAAAAGGACAAGGACCTTTTGGGTCAACATGGAAGAGACAAAGGGCATCTCTACTCTTTGCATCATCCCCAAAAGGAAAACACAAAACAAAAATGAAAAAGACAATGCACTATGAATAGAAGAATAGAGGTACAAATAGAAGAAGCGTACAAAGAGAGGGAACATCAAACACATGATACGAGGGAATATGATATGCACAAAAAGGAAAACAAAAGGGGAAAAACAAAAGATAAAATAAAAAAAAGGCTAGCTAGGTGAATGCAAGTCAACCATCAAACAAGTCATCTGCCTCCCAATCATGTTCAGTGTAATGCGAGGGTGGTGGACTGTCCAAAGGAATAATTGCAAGTGTCGAACTAGGAGTTGTACCAAGTTCTGCACTTGGTGGAGAGGTTGTATCTTTTAAGCTCGTTGTAGATGAAAATAAAGATTTTAAATCATTATGCACATCTTCATCTATTTTTTCTATCATCGCATCATCATCATCATCAAGATTAATGACAAGGGGAGGACGAAGGGTGATTTCTAAGGATGGATGTATCAAAAGCTGAGGTTGTTGGATTTGTTCATTTTGTTGGGATTATTGCACTAGACTGTTGTGTGGCAGGTCAGGAGAAATTTGGTGGTCATCTATTACTTCTACAAAGGTAAAGGTTGATTTTCTTTATTTTTTTCCATGCGAGTTTGACGAGTAAGGAGATGATGACGATTCCTACGTTCCCTAGCACCATAGTTTCATTTAATTCTATTTTGGAGTTGTTGAGGAGAAAGAGTGGATTGAGGCATCATAGGTTCATCTACTTCTGAAGAGGGAAGAACAGAAGAAACTGAAGAGGATGGATCAACCACTTTCTCTTTTACTTTATACACTTGTTTAATACGAGGAGGCATGATAGGAGTTGTTTCATTTTCCCTTGGTCGTTTAAACAATGGCTGGGAAGTATCTAGGGGTGGTTGTTCAGAAGGTTGTATGGTTTGCTCAATGTCAGACTTAGGTTGAAGCATGGTTTCATGTATGCCATGAGGTGTGGAAGTAGGCAGGGATGCATTATGAAGAGAATTTAGTTATCTTTTTGGCTTTGAAATTTTGGTAAGCTATGAAAAATAACTCCTTTCAAGGGGTGATGGGTTCCATGGGTTCAGGCCAAAAGGCTTCTAATGAAAAGTTACCTTTAGACAATAAGGGATTAAATACACTATGGTGTATGGTAAATATCTCATTTCTATGTGGAAACTTCAAACACTTGTGAACAATCGATAGGACCGCTTTCATTGAGCGAAGCTAAGGGTGGCCTAGCTGCAAACAAAATTGGTCAAATTGTGGAATAATTGAAAATGTTACATCTAAAGTTTTAGGTTCAACTTGTAAGGGGAGTACGATCGATCCGATCATAGGGCGTGCAAAACAAGTATGTGTCTTAATCCATGCAGTCAGTTTATTATAATCATCTTGATATAGCTCATGTAATACTAGAAACTCCTCTGTGATCACATTCTCACCTCAAGCGAGATCTATTAATATCCCATTGGTAGGCTTATCATATATTTTTCCAGCTATGTAGAGAGGACCGTCAGGAAGCTTTTTTAGTATGTATTTAGCAAAAAAAGTGATATCAAGAGATTTAGTGGTTTGGCCCTTACGAGGGATAACGTCTATCATAGCCACAAGTTGATCCATAGGACAATCTTTAGTAATAGGTGGATATGTATCATGTTGTTCATTGTGTGTATCAATAGTCATTACATCAGTCTTTGAAGGTTCACTAGCATTGACAAATGAAGTAGTGTGTTTAGGCATAGGATTGATGAAAATTTTTAAGTTCTAGTTAGGGGGTGCAATGAACTTATTGCCTTGATCATTAACACCCACAATGAACACATGGCCTGAATCAATGAGGTCTTGAACTAAACGTTTTAGACGCTTGCAGTGTTCAATGTCATGTCCATTCTGACGATGAAAATGAAAATAAGAATTAGGTTTGAAAGTGGGTGGTAAGGGTTGGTTTGGATCAAGTGGTCAGATGGGTGGCAAGGTGAGCATGCGTTGTTGAATTAATTGGTTCATTGTGTTATGGAGGGTATCAGGTAAGGGAGTAAACTGTCTCTTTAGATCCCCATATTATAAGGCACCGATGATTTAACAACTACCACTTGAGGTTGAATGTGTTGGGTTGGTTGCAGTTGTGAAGGAGGAGGTAGATTGAACTGTAAAAAGCCTCTATTTTGTTTGTGAAAGTTTTGTGTGTTATTTTGGTTTTGATTTTTGTGTTCAGGTTTTTCAGCTCAGTTAGAAGTGGATTTTGAATCATGACTTGAAACCGAGTTATGGTATTCACACAAGGTTGTGCATAAATGCATAAACAAAGGTAATTTCATCATTGTTAGCTTATCTTGAAGGTGTGTGTGCAATTTTTAATAAACATCTTTTGTAGATGTGCATCAAGAATCTTGACATCAATTTGAGCATACATGGATTGGTATCATGAGATAAAATCCATTACTTTTTCATCCGTATTTTGTCTACATTGCATGAGGTCAACCATTGTCTTTTTAGGTGTCATGTGAACTTGAAAGTGACTAATGAAAGCATCCACCAATTCATTGAATGAATGGATGGAATGATTGAGCAAGTTTGAAAACCATTCTAATGCAGTATCTTCCAAGGTCCTTGGAAACAGTTTGGCTAGCAGTTTATCATCAAGGAAAAAGTCAGTACACAAAGTTGTATAAGCATTAACATGGTTGACAGGGTCTCCTTTACCTCTGTATTTCTCAAACCAAGGCATTTCTATCCCTTGTGGCATCGGGGTACGTAAGATTTCTAAGGATAAGGGGTTGCTATGGACATGATATGTAGTTGGAGTGGATTGACCTTAGCTAATGGTGGAAAGTTGGTGTTGCATGGATAAAATGGTATTAAGGAGTTGTGTAAGAATAGGATTGGGGTAAGTGGGTTGAGGTGGAAGAGAAAAAGGTGATGGAGTGTGAAAGATAGATTTTTGGGACCCTATGGACTACTCTTGCACTTCTAGGGTTTTTCACCTAAAAGGAGAGAGATAGGGCCAAAAATGCTAATGTATCACTCAAATTAGGATGTATGCAATGTTGTTTAATGTAAATGAACTTAACTAAATGCAATTGACTAATCTAAATGACCAAAAATGAATGCAAAAGTGTAATTACAACTATGTTTGAAAATACATTGTGATATGCAAGTTACAACTATGTAAATGAAGAAATAATGCAAAACAGAAAGTACAGGGATAAATATGAGTGCACCTAGATGACTTGTAATGATTCTGGAGTGTTATGAATGCTGATGGAAATCACTAATTTTTCATAGTGGGAATCATTTACCCAGGGTGGCGAATTAGTCCACCTACTAGTGAAAAACTGTCAGGAGTTGGTTTATGTCTCTCAAGATCTGGAATCTAACAAAACTCAAGTTTCTAGTCCTAAGATGGGAATCATTCACCACAAGTGGTGAATCAGTCCTCTCCCAAATTTTTGAAAAATCAGGAGACAATTTTGCAACACCAAATCTAGAAATGGTTGCTTGTCAGGTTGCCGAAGTTAGATCTATAGAAAACAGACAAATAACTCTCTCCAAGCTTGAATTTGACTCAAGTTGACTTGAAAATCAATCTTCAACACCTAATAACCTATCAAATCTTCAAACAAAGGGTTGCAAACAAACATGCAATAGGGGGAAAATGATTAGGGGTTAGTGAATAGGGGTTTGCCTTGGTCAAACTCCACTTTTGGTAATTAAACCCTTGAAAAGAAAATGAAATGAAAGAGAAAGATAAACTAATAACATGCGAGTGTTATCAACTTACCTAACCCTTGATGATGCAAGTATGAAGTAATGTCAATGGTTGCTTCAAAGTGCTTGAATAGTGCTTGAATTGTTGATGTAAAATGCTTGAATGCTTGAGATGTGAGATTGAATGCTTGAAAGAGTGGGGAGATGTAAAATGAGGTGAAAATCACTTATTTCTACAATTCTTGTGCCTTAGTATCTATTCATACCTCATCACAGGCTGATATCAAGTGATTTTGAATAAAATCCCGAAAGGAAATTTGAAATATTTTGAATTTGGGGCCAAGGGGGACTCATTCGCCACCCATGGCGAATGGGTCTCACTTAGGACCTAAAAACATGTGTCGAGAAAAATGTTGTATTTAATGTTATTTGTTGGGACAATATGCAAAAATACACTTAATTACAACTTATGAGGGCATAAAGGGACCAAATAAAGCATGAGAAGGGTGTAAATAGTGAAAATATTCATAGAAGAGCATGAAAGCTTGTTACAGGACTTTATAACACTTCACAATAGGACTTGTTGATGAGTAAAAAGGTTATTTTTAGGTAAATTACATTAAATAGAGTCTAGAAGAATGTAGAAATGTCTTACAATACTTCACAACACCTTCACAAGACGTCGTTATTTGAGTTTTAATACCTAAATAAGCATGTTCAAGCCATGTTACAACATAAAATCAGAACAACATAGTTCCAACACCATGAAACAAGACCTAAAAGGCCATGAAAATGACAAAGGGCCATTTTTCTATGGCACAGAGTGTAAGTGATGTTGGGTGAAGTGAAAGAAATACTATGAGGTGTGAAGGTGATGGAGGTGACTTGCGATGCCACAAGAGAAGAAGGAATGCTAGGTGGAATTGGGAAAGAAGTAGTCACATAACCTATTGCATAGTTGTGTGGACTTGCGGATTGGTGTAAGTTGGTATAGATGTTATGGTTGAAGGGGGAGGAACTTGAGGTCCTCCCTGGCTTACAAGAATATTTGTGGATTGAGTATTAGAAGAGGCATGTTTATTATAAATCTCAGCAATTCTCTTCATCACTTGCAAGCCATCATCACTTTCAATCAAACGATGAAGATTGTCAATGGTAGATATGGCAATGGAGGATATGTTTTCTAGTGACGAATATTGTTGTAAATGTGCAAAATCCTCATGAATATTAATGACCTTTTCTTGTGGGAGGGCATTGTTTTGGGTTTCAGCATGCATTGGATGGAAAGGTGAAGGCATAGAAGTGGTATTGTCAATTCCTAATGCATCATTGTCCATACTAGGAGTAGGCTCTTGTGAGATCCCAAGGTCCACAACGAAAGTGCTATCATGGGAAGCCATGAGTCTAGAACTTCTTCTCACTAAAGTATTATCAACAGGGAACCAAACACTCATACAAGTACCACAAAGGAGAGGTGAATGCAAATGCAAGCTAATCTAAGAGCTCTAAAATGCCAAGAATAGAAATTCTACTAACTGTAATAGAGATCTAACTACAGAAAACAAAAATGCAGACAAATGCCAGAAATGTTGTTCAAAAAGTGTAAAGGGACTGATTCGCCTTGGGTGGCGAATGAGTCCCAGTATGATATTTTTTTGGTGTTTTTCAAAAATTTGAATGTGATTTTAATGCTCTACAGAATGCAATCAAAGATTCATAATGCAAAATTTTAGTTTTTTCAATGAGATGCAATGCAAAAATGAAATCTAAATGAAGTTTTCACTAATGCAATATGAAAAATCCTAGAATGCAAGAACAAAACAATGTCATAATTGAATGTTAATGCAAAAGTAATCTAGGATGCAATATGCAAAAAAAATTAGAAATGAAAAGTGTTCAAAACGTGGGTTCACCAAAATGAACTATAGATTTTTGGCTCTCTAGGACTTCTCTAACTCTTCTAGGGTTTTCTACCTAAAAGGAGAGAGGTAGGGCCAAAAATGCAAACTAGTTCATTCAAATTATGTTATGTGCAATGTTTTCTAATCTAAATGAAGTAAACTAAATGCAATTGACTGATCTAAATGGATGAAAATGAATGCAAAAGTGAGATTTAAGTTATGTTTGAAAACACACTGTGATATGCAAGCAATGAATTAAATGAAGAAAATATGCATAACAGAAAGAAATAGGATGAATTTGAGTGCACTTGGGCAGTGTTGGACGAATCTGGGATGTTGTGGATGCTAGTTGAAATCACTGATTTTTCACAGTGGGACTCGTTCGCCCAGGGTGGCGAATTAGTCCTCCTCTTGGTGAAAAAGTGTCGAAAACAAGTTTTTGTCTGTCGGGATCCAGAATCTGACAAAATTCAGATTTTCAGTCCTAAGGTAGGACTCATTTGCCACTAGTGGCGAATCAATCCTCTCCAAAATTTTTGAAAAATTAGGAGACAACTTTACAACACCAGATCTGGAAATCACTGATTGTCGAGTTACTGCAGTCAATTCTGCAGGAAACAGACAGAAAGTCTTCTCCAAGCTTGAAATAGACTTGAGTTGACTTGAAGCACCTAGTTGACTTGTAAACCAATCTTCAACACCAAAAACCTTGTTAAATCTACATACCTAGGTCTGCAAACACACATACAATAAGGGGAAAATGGTTGAGGGTTAGCAAATAGGGGTTTTCCTTGGTCAAACCCCACTTTTGGTAATCAAACCCTTAATAAAACAATAAAAGCAAATAGAATGATAAAATAATATCATGCAATAGCTATCAACTTACCAAACTCTTGATAATGCAAATTTTAAGTAATGTCAATGGATGCTCCAAAGTGCTTGAATATTGCTTGAATTGATGTTGTAGAATGTTTGAATGCTTGAGATATGAGATGGAATGCTTGAATGAGTGGGGAGATGTAAAATGAGGTGAAAATCACATATTTATACACACATGTGCCTTAGTTAACCATTCATACCTCATCACAAGCCGACATCAAGTGATTTTGAATAAAAACCTGAAAGGAAAATTTAAAAAAATTGAATTTAGAGCTAAGGGAGACTCATTCACCACCCATGGCGAATGGGTCCCACCTAGGACCTGAAAATATGTGTAGGGAATTGTATTTAATGTTGTTTGTCAAGATAATATTCAAAAATACACTTAAGTCATATGAGGGCATAAAGGGATCAAATAAAGCATGATAAATGGATAAATAGTGAAATTGTGCCTAGAAAAGCATGAAATCTTGTTACAAGACTTTACAACACTTCAAAATCGGACTTGTTTAGTGATGAAAAGGTGATTTTTAGGTGAATTACAATAAATAGGGTCTAGAAGAATGTAGAAATGTCTTACAACACTTCACAACACCTTCACAAGACGTCGTTATTTGAATTTTAGTACCTAAATATGCATGTTCAAGCCATGTGACAACATAAAATTAGAGCAAAATATATCAAACACCATGAAACAAGACCTAAAAGGCCATGAAAATGACAAGGGGCCATTTTTCTACGGCACACTAAATATCTAATTTGTTCTCAATGTGGTAGATCTATATGGTTTCATGAAGACACATACACTCAAATTAAAAAAGTAGGAAAAAGTTTTTCTTCACCAAATAAATAGAGGAGAAGAATTTGAGAATGTTTAACTAATGAGATAATAAGACTTATGTTCTAGTTTAGTAGTAGTATTAGAAATAATATATTAGTTCAGTAATAGTATTTTCTTAGGTTATGCTAGTTTTATTTTTAGTAATAGCTTGTTCTTTCCTTCTTGAAGCTTCCTCACTATAATTTATATTTTAGTAGTACCGTTATAAATAATAATATTCACTTAGCAATAGTATTTTCTCCATTTCTTTCTATTCATATTTTTTGGAAATATCTTGTTCTTTCCTTCTTGAAGCCTCCCTAGTTTTAATTTCTATACAACTTGTGTCATGAATGAGAATGGACATGGTATTTTCTACGCAAAATTTTAATTCAATGTTTCTTTTTTGCACTCATACAAAAGGATTATATCAAGTATCTAGGCCATAAGGTGGTGAAAAAATGGAAAGGGGTAGGTACTACATGGTGGGACACTAGTGTTCATGTAACTATAAAGATGAGTAGTGATAGTGGAAGGAGTAATGTGGAAGAGCAGTTTAGAAATAAGAACAAATGTGTAATTCTTCAAGATTTCATCTAAAATATTAACCAAGAAAATAATTGATGAATATTTATTTTACATTACAAACGTAATATTAAGATGTCCTGTTGCACAACAATCCACACACAAGACGTCATTACTAAGAATGACAACAAGACTACCATCACCAATTTATCAAGCACGGTGGTACAAGTGGAAAAATTCACCAATTTTGTACCGAAGCCATCAAAACAACTCCTATGAGGGGAGGAGAGTCCATCTCTATCTATTGATAAGGTTCAGCAACACAACTGCCCACACTTGCAAATGTGAAAGAGAGGAAAATCTATGGCACACAAACACATTCCACAACTTCCAAACACATAACCGTGCATCCTAAGGGATGCAAAGATGACAACCAATACTTTAGTTTCACTCACACCAAGGTCTTTCTTAATAATTTTTTAATGGAGCTTAATTCCTAATGCTCAAATATAGTAAAACAATTATTACATAACAAATTTATATTATTGTTAAGGATGTAACAAATTGTGTGGTTAACTATATTTCCATACTTTAATTCTAAATTGAAAAAACTCCTACATTATATAATCTTCATCACTAAAATTGTTAATTCTGTTCAGATCTCCTTTTTCATTGCACTGTTCATAATAATAACTGGTTACTGTGACAGGGTATCATTAAAAGTTGAAGCCGAAAGAGAATTCGGCAGTCATTGTAGTTCACATCAACTTTTCCTCCTTTCAGGATATCCATTGAGTATATCCATTGAGAATACCGAGTTCGATAAGATTTGCAACATATTGGGAGACTTTTGCTGTCAATAAAGAAGCAGAATACCGAGCATCATCTTTGCAGAGGAATGCTCAAAGGATTTTTCCATATGCTCCTTTAAACAAGGCATCTACTCACTGGATTTCCACAGTTTTTATACTTTGGTACAACTACAAACACTATAAAGCCATTACTCTTCAAAGCTCTAGAGTGAGGAGAAGATGTTGCAAGGAATGATTACAGGGCATTCTTCTTTGGCGGATGTCATTCATACTAATGATCATTCATTGTTTCCTCCAAAGGAGAATTGCCCTGCTATCACTCATTGTAATTCAATGCGATAATATTCAGTATCTATAAATCTGCATCATTTCTTATTGCACTAATGTATTAACGTAACTTTTGTTTTTACTCGTTATGCAATTTTCAGATTTGTTTTAGTGTTGAACTTTTATATATTTCAGAAGTAGTTAAAAATAACCTTTTTTTTTTACTCGTTCTGCATTATTACAATCAGAATTTTCCCAACATGGAGGTTCATGGTAAAGCCAGAAGTTTACCTGACGAACCAAATTCCTCAAATCGTTCACTAAAGAATGACGTAGATGTATTAGCATTGATAGCATTTAGTGTTTGTTATATGAAGCCCAACGGTCATCCCTTTTTCCCTCCACTTGTTTGGCTGTTGGTATTCCGTTTGAAGATTTATTAAAAACCATATGGATAATGTAATCATCATCTTATTTTCGCACGGGTGAAAGCTTGCTGCTATGTACAAAAACTAGTGATAAAAGTATATGAGATTTCTCCTGCTTTCGTGGATGTAGTCAGAATTGGCGAACCACGTATATCTGATGTCTTGTGTTCTTGTTGATTAAATCTTGTGTCTTCAGTTTTGTTTTTCAACAGATTTATCTGCTCTTGTTATTCAACATTTAGAGTCTCTGTTTGGTCATCCATAATTCTTCTTCAACGATCACCTTCCATTCGCATCATCATGATAATCTAGTTATCGGAGTTCTCAAATAAGTCTTTGATCTGGAAGCTTAAATCTTTAAGGTTCATGCATTCAATCTGTCTTTTTCAGCCCAAAAGGTATTCAACAAGTTACTGGATGGTCCTTGCCCAAGCTAAGAATAATATTGCGATTGTTAACACAGTAAAGACCATGCAGGCAGTAAGCCTTATTACCAGGCAAATGATCCTCTGAGACAGCCTTATATTTACCTTTTGAAGTACGGTGAGATTAATATCTGTGGCTTCACCATTAATACTTCTCATAGATGTATGAAAGTTTGAATGATAGAAAGCATTAGGTTTAAACTGACTATCACTCACATCATGAATAGCAAATGGAGGAGGAATTCAGTATTGGTGTTTCTAGCATCCATGTGATGCAAAAAAGTAGGACTAGAACCCCTGGTGGCAATTTGTTTAAACTCGATATCCTCATGTCAACTAGATGAGAGCGATTGTAATCAGCCAGCAAGGAATATTGCCCTTTGAGCAAAGAGAAGTCCCATGGAGGTATATAGAATCTCACTAAACTCCAAAGGCTTGTCACATTCTTTGAAGGTATCTTGAAGGTAGTTTTTAATCATAAGTCTGAAGTAAACAAGATGGAATTGGAAGCTTGTTAATCATGTTATCATAATTTGAGGAAATTTATATAAATCTAACCAATGTCTTAATATGAGTTCTAATATTGATTTATGCTAGCATCATTTTTTACTAAATGACATGTTTAGGTTTGAGGTTCAGCTAAATTGTATTCAACCCTAGTTATTCGTGTTTGTTAGCAATAATCATGTTTAGTTTGATAGGGTTAGGAAGTTTAGTCATCCTATGCACCCTATACCAAGGTATATTGGACATAAGAAAGAGGGGATTATAAGAAGTTATAATTATCCAAACAATGGGATATAAGTAGTGTTTAGATGGTTTATCTAACATCCATTTATAAGGTTAAAATATCTAAGTTTAAGTCCACACTCATCTTTAACTATCAATCATGTTAAAATTAAAATACATATTCTAATTATGAGCTACTTGATAAAGTCATTAATATTAATAAAATATTAAATTTTGAAATTACATAAAGAAAATAATGTTTAATTTATAATGTAAGCCACTTTAGCGAGAAGTCAATAAAATAAATATTTTATTTACAATGTTAAATTCCATATTAATAATGTTTGAATTAAAGGTGTGAAAATGATAGTATTTTATTATTAAGGATGGATAATGTAAATGAAAGGGGAAAACATTGTCAAGAGCAGACAAATGCCTACAAATTCCATTGAAGATAGTATGTCATCCATCTATTGTAATTATACCAAAAGTGATAGGCATTTGACTTGTACACAACATTAAAAGTATAAGAAGGGCATAATGGGAGGCTAGAATGGTGGATTAGGGATTGACCTTTTATCTAATTAATAATTTTTATTTAAATTTTATAAAACATAAAAAATAACAATACAATATTCACAAGAAAGTGGGCAGTAAAATGATACATCCTTATATTCAAGAAGAGACCAAGTCAAAATGATCACAAGTCACAAGATCAAGACTGAATATAAATACATATAAAACTCAATAGCTAAACTATTTTTTGTAAGAGGAGGTCTTTATCATCATGATTCCCAATAAACCACTAGATGCATGATTATCAACAACCAACTCCTAGCTAGTTAGTGAAATCTATTCCTTAGGATTATTCTCTTAAGGTTGTTGAGCATGCACCTAACAAATGGATAGCTCTAGTCAAGGGAGCTTACTGATGTTAGGACAACCAAGAGCACCATGTCCATGAGAGGAATCAAGCAATCCAAAAGTCCCCCACCAATGAAAGGAGGCAAAGGTGGTCATAAGGGATAGGATCAACCATTGACAACATTCTCAATTTCCTAGGGGTTGAGAGTCATAGGATTGGGAATATAAGTCTCATCTTGTAGACTAGCTATAACCTCATTAGTGTCCTTGAGGAGGGGAGTAGGAAGGAGGTAGAACTCCAATGATAGTGCAAGGAATATTACCCAAGTGGTTAAGAGCTCCTACAAATTTATAATCTCAAGCCAACTTTTGGTAGGATTCACTTGAATCTACATATGCAAATTAGTGATAATTACAACATTAGTATAAATAAAGAAATGAGCATCAACATAATATTAGAAAAAGTATATAATTTATATATTTCCAAATGCTAAAGAGAATACCATGAAATAATGTCAAATTGGGGTTTAATTGAAAGGGAGGTAAGGCCAATCCACTAAGAAAGCTATATGCCATGAAAATGGAGAGGGTTTAAAATGCCTAAAAATATCATGAATCTAAGTTTAAGCTTCATGAGCTCTAATGCAATACTAGAAGATATTATTGAGAGTCTTAAATAAACAATAGAATTGGGGAACTTAAAATTTTAAATAAACAAGATGAGAACCAATTGGGAGACCTTAATAAAGAATTCACTAGGCAAAATGAGTTAATTTAGGCTCAACACTATCTTACTAGATGACTTGAAATCTACAATGTACCAAGTTCTTATAGAGAACTAAAGCTATAGGAATTAATTCAATTGACTAACCATTGCAAGATAAGGATAAATGTATAAACATTACTTACAAGTCTTACCATTTTGAAATGATGTATCAAGATACCATTGCTAATTCTTCCATCAAGGCTTGAAGGGCATGACCCTAGCCCTGTGAAAATTTTGAGGAGGAATGAAATCAATAATACCCTAAAAGGTCATGTGTTCTTGGTTAGAAAACTTGTACTTTTTTTTTATATCTCACTGAGAAATGAAATTCTTGGTAGCTCTAGGAATGAGACTAGGAATAGTTCTAATGCCTTTTTTGAATATTTTAAAGAAATGAATCTATGACACTTCAAATAGAAGGAATTCTTGATAATCAAGAATAGGAGATCACCAAATAGACTCTTAGTTGATTAAAATGCCATTGTAGAAATCATTTCCTTTCCAAAGAATCCAAGCCTTGATAACCTTATAGGCTTTCTAAATTATTTTGATGATAAAAAGTGTATTAAATTTGAATTGGCTCTCTCATGGTGATAAGAGTTCCAAGGTCCAATAATTTTCATGTTGGCCATATAGAAGAGATGCTTAAACTAATACAATACCTAATGAAATCTTTTAGGATTTATTTCCATCAAGATCCTTGAGAATCCATTTAGTACAAAGAGATAAACCTTTTTAATGGATTGGAAGTGATCTAAAACCACCATCTTCATAGGGAAGACAAACATATTCCCAACCAACATGATAAAATTCATGGTGCCCATCACTAGATTCCAAGAGAAAATATCTAACAAAATTCTTAATTTTTATGTAAGAATCTTGAAAGGAACCCAACAAGAAGAATAGTATACATGAGTGGTGGTCAACAATTTAGAAAAAATATAGGATTTACTGGTCAAAGAAAAATGCTAGGCGATCTAGTAGTTCAACTTCTTAGTCTTGGCAGTATAACAACTTTCTAACGGTTAATAAGAGGAGCTTTAAAAGAAAAGGGAATGAATGGAAAAATACAAATTCCTCGTGATTGATCCACTTCCACCCATATTCATCAAACTAATTTTTTGTCTTGGGAATAAAATATTTATCATAGAATTGGGTCTTTTTCTATTATATACTCGAGCCAAATACCTGAAAAAATGTATCAAGGCATTGAATAACATATATTTAAATTTTTTTAATCTTTGATAAGAGTGAGAAATGAATCATTATAAAAATGACCGTTAATCAATTATTTGGAAGAATTAGGAAGAAAATTCCCTTTATCCAAGGTTTTAGAAGTTACATTCCTTAATAAATAGACATTTAAGCCTTCTTCTCGAAGAAAATAAAGTGCTAAAGAAAGAGGCTAGCATTAACATATGGGTCCTAAGGAATTAATATAGTAATGTAGGCTAAGGAATTAACATAGTAATGTAGGATAAGGTATCAACTAAAATAATCCATCAAACTTAAATGAAATGAGGAGAAAACACAAGTTCTGGAACAATTGCCAAAATGAAAGGTCACTCAACAAGGCCATAATCCTTCAAAAATTCAATCTTGATAAAAATAACATATTATTGAGAGTGTAGAGCCCATTCCATTCCTTCTTAAACATAAAATATATTGTTAAATATACAACCATATTTAATGAAACTAGTTTTCTAAATATGGATGAGTTGAGGAAGAAGAGGCCTAATCCTAAGAGTCAATGATTTGGAAATAATCTTGTATGAGACTGAAACCTAATAAATAGGGTGCCCCAAATCTTTTGGGAGATGGAGCACTATGGTTTAGTACCTAGACCTATTTCACTTAGTTTCACTCAAGGAAACCCTAGAGATCTCAATCCAAGGATGGAATGAAGGAAAGAGTTATGATAAAGGTTGTCCTAGGGTATGATTAAAGACTAAAAATAGGTTCACCACAAAGCTAGGGCTTGGAAAGAAAAGTAACATACAAGACCTAATGTCAAAACCTAATGATATGCAAAGCCTCACTAAATGACCTAGAAATGAATGCAAAACATAACGAAAAATTGGAGAAGCAAAGAGGGGCACTTGGAAACCTTTAGTAGCTTGAATGAAGACCTGAAATGGTAAAAAAAATGAATTTAATGCAAAATGGGACTCATACGCTAGGCTAGGTAATTTAGTCCCAAATTAGGGTTTCTGGGCAAGAACAAAAATCTAGTAGGGATAAGTATAGAACACTTGAAAATTGGAAATTCCACTATACTAGGACTCATACGCCAAAAGTGGCTTATTAGTCCTGCTTGGCCTTTTCGAAAAGTCAAAGTTTGAATCTTCTCTTCAACTTTTGCTCTATCTTCTCAACCTGATTTCCAGATCTGAATTGTTGAATTCTGCTCTATAGATGTCTTTTAGTGATATTCTAAACAAGGTGACAACTTGAATAACTTTGAAACTTTGACAACTTCTTTCCAATATTTCTCTTTAATATGTCTTCAACCTAGATCTGCAAATCACACACTAAAGAGCGGTAAAAATGTTTTTTTGTTAGTAGAAAGGGTTTTTCCTTGGTCAAACCCTATTTTGGTAATCAAACCTTGTAATGAAATCAAATAAGATAAAGGAATGATGAATGAACAAATATGCAATGTTTCAACTCACCAAACCCTAGGAACAAAATGTTGCAAACATGTATGAGATGGATCCAATGGATGTAGATCTTGACTCTTGCTTCAATGTTGTAGATCTTGAATTGAATGCTTGCTTGAATCATGAAACCCTACATCACAAATGTTAGCTCAAAAATAAACATGATGTGTGATGAATTTGACATGATGCTTGATACTTGAATAATTCTCTAAAACACTTGATAATCAACTATTGAATACTCTTGTAAACTCTTGAATGCTCTTATAAACTCCAATTTTCTATTAGGAATGCTCTCATGAAAGTCTTAGGTGAAAATGAGTGAAATAACCTTGTATTTATACTTGTTTATACCTAATTTCCTAAAATTACAACACTACAAGCCAAAATAAAATCTAGGAGGATAAAATACCACCAATAATTTGAATTTAATTTAGGTTTAAACCACATGGGACTCATACACCATAAGTGTCGTATGAGTCCCATTAGGCTAGGCTTTGGGACACATTTTTCAAGAAATGCTAAGATTAATGTGAAATCTAGATCAGGGCCCTGAAACTTAGGTGGGACCCATATGCCCAAAGTGGCATATGAGTCCTAGATCTTTAAATTTGGGCCATACAGTCCAAAAACATTAATTTATGATTGGTCATTGCATATGTGTCAGAATTATCCTCAGAAAGATGCATTAATTAAGGCTTGTGGATGCAAAATAAGGCCAAATAAGGCACAAAGAAGCCCCATTAATTAATAAAACCCTAGATTAGTGTGAAAGTGTGAGAAAACACTTTACAACGCCCTAAATAAGGCATAATTAGTTTCATTTAGTTTACAAGGGCCCAAGCAAGTGTGAACATGTAAAGGGGTACATTTTTCTACACTACAGAAACATTGAACAAAATGATATGCCACCAATTATAAATTTATTTAGGATCTTTGACTTTAGGTATAAATTTTATATTGTATTTATTTATTAAATATCATAGGGACTTTTAATGCAACACATCAACATAGTAGAAGTCATAGGGAAATTTATCCATGTGATAAAATATCATTAGACATTAAATAAATAGCCTCCCAAAATATTATTTGGGAATCTGACTATGATTACAAATAATGCGTTGTAATTTACAAACCTTTCAAGGAACTATATTTAGGCACTACTATAAAGTAGCAATGCTTCATAGAGTGTATTCTTTCAAGTAGAAAAAACTTTTTGATAGCATTTTAAACAAAAGTTTGAAGAATATAAAGAATATTATTAAGGATTTTCTTCCTTTACCTTATTTTTTTAATGGTGTGGAATTTTCTTCCTTTAACTTATTTTTTTAATGGTGTGGGATTTGGGATTTAAGGAACACTGAAAGAAATAATTTGGAATCTTATTTAGGTAGAGTATAATCAAAGATCTAATATAAAATTGAAATTAGTTTTATGATCTTCTCTTACATCAACATTTAAGTTATTGACATCTTATGATCACACATTTCATGGTTTAATGGTGAGGAAGAGAGCCTCATGGATGAGATTTGAGTTTTGAGGAATTTAAATTTAACTTCTATACTATCAAATATTCATTTTTGATGGATGGGTATGACTTTTGTTAAAAAGTAAGTATTTTTATTTATTAAATTATAAGTAAATTGTGATCAAGACTGATTGAATAATGTTTTAAAATAGATAAAAATTTATAGAATGTCTCTATCCCACATAATAACCATATCAAATATAAAATTTATATAAAGAATGTATTATAAGATTATGATAGACAAAGAAATATCAAGATTTACTAAAAGACTAGGAAATGTAATAGATTATCAATTTAAAGAGATTTTATATATAACATTATATTTCAATAAATGATTGTAGGACTAATTTCTCTTGAAAGAAAATTGATGCAAGAGAATCCAGGGTGTAAGGAAACTTGCATCACCAAAAAAAATCAAATTTTGGAATTTCCATTTTAATTTTGTGTTGTGAGGATAATTTGAATAAATTTGGCATAATTTAATTTAATAAAATAAATGCCACCTTTGTTAGGCCATGTTGGCAAGTGGAGTAGTGGGAGTGTAGTTGCAATTTTAGAAAAAAATGAAAAATCAAACTGGGCATTGGGTTTGTGGGGAGGTTTCTTCCCAATTTGGTCGTGATTTTTGTTGGTGAAGTTTTTGGAGCTTGTTTTTGAATATTACAAGAAATTTTAACTATGTTTTGGTAGCCATTCTTGGCTAGAATTTGAAGGTAGGTTGCAGGTGTAGCATCTTCTTGGAGAGGAGATGTGGAGTGTTTTTTTGCAGGTTTGAAGGTGTTATGAAAGAAAAATGGATCATGGAATCCATTGTTGAATATGGGTATAATTTGTAGATTGGAGTTTGTAGGGTGAAGGTTGTACAGATTGAGAGTGATTTGAAGGAGTTGAATCAAGAGTTTGTATTTATTGTTATTTATTGTTAATATCATATTTAAATATGATTTTTAATGTGTATTTATCATTCCAAGAGGTTGAAATATTTGTATTTCTATTTTGGAGAAGATACAAGCTAATGTTTGCAGGAGAACTTTGAATAAAAAAATTAGAAATTTATTTACAAAATTTCTACATTGTTTTGCTTTTCTAAGCTAGATTTTAAAATTAAGTCAAATCATTTAAGATATTTTCATTTTTTGTTTGAGAATGGAGATTCTCCCTCTGCATCAGTGGTATTGGAGCTAGTGTTCCTAAGTGTGCAGGCAGAAGCACTAATTTGAGGCAGTTTGCACCAGGACCTGTGGTGGTGTTTGTGTGATTTGTGTGTAAACAGATCACCAAACGTGATGCAATTTACATGAGAAGAACTTGAGGATTTGAAGATTTATGTTGAGGATTTGTGAGGCCTTGAAAATTCCAAAGAAGAAAGGAAAGAATTTTATCATAGTTGTTGTGTATGCAGGTGAATAGGAAGGAGAAAATATTGCAAAAGTATGCTTTGTGGATAGCATTAAGGAAGATGGTGAGATTGTAGTGGAGGACGAAAAGAAAAAAGAAAGTGCAGAAATCCAAGAGTAAATTGATGTTACAGAGGTATGCTTGGGTGAGAGCATGGAGAAAAAATGAGAAAAGTGAAGAAGAGAAATTTGTTGCAGCATTAGATGAAGATGGAGGTGTTCCAAAAGTGAGCATTGAGGAGATTGTTGTGAGTAAAGTTGCAGCAGTTGAGGATGTTGCAGTTAAAATAAAGTATGCAGTGATGTATGAGGATATAGTGTTCGATGAGGAACCAAATGAAGACCAAGAGTTTCTTGAGGAAGATATCACACAAATAGAGAAGTTGTTTTGTGCAACAACATAGATAGTAGCATTCAACAATAAGGAATAAGATGTTGTGACAAAATAATTCATCGACGTAAAATCATTTTTTTTATGAGTTTTCCAATGTTGAATATGTAAATGATTTTCATTATAATATGAGAAAATAGTTAGAGAAGAAAAAGGATTATGAAGATGCAGAGTGGTATATAGATGTATACTTGCAGGCAAAGGCTATAGAGGAAGCTATAGGAGGAACTTGGTGGAGGTGGTCAGTTTGTGGAGGGTTAGATCCCATGAAGAAGGAAAAGAGGGAAGAAGAGATGTGGTGAAGGAGGATGGTTCATGGTGGGAATGAGTCCACAAGAGCAAGGAAGAAGAAGGTGCACACTTGGTGGAGGATGATAAGTGTCCCAACTAAGTGTTGGAAGAGGTGGAGGAAAAAATTCTTCTATCTAATTCAGTGATGGATTTTACTGAGGAATTTGTTGTAATCTAAAAGGGTGGCACTAACACTCAACTCCATTTTGTGAATCCATATTCACAAATTTTTCCTATCTCAATTGTCTAATGCAGGAGCATCCAGGGTGTAAGGAAATCTTGCATCACCAAAAAAAATCAAATTTTTGAAATTGTATTTTAATTTCATGTTGTGAGGATAATTTGAATAAATTTGGCATAATTTAATTTAATAAAATAAATTCCACCTTTGTTAGGCCATGTTGGCAAGTGGAGTAGTGGGAGTGTAATTGCAATTTTAGAAAAATCTAAAAAATCAAACTTGGTCATTGGGTTTGTGGGGGGGTTTCTTCCCAAATTGGTCATGATTTTTGCTGTTGAAGTTTTTGGAGCTTGTTTTTGAAGATTACAGGCAATTTTAACTGTGTTTTGGTAGCCATTCTTGGCTAGAATTGGAAGGTTGGTTGCAAGTGTAGAATCTTCTTAAAGAGGATACGGGGAGTGTTTTGTTGTAGGTTCGAAGGTGTTATGATAGAAAAATAGATCATGGAACCCATTGTTGAAGATGGGTACAATTCATATATTGGAGTTTGCAGGGTGGAGATTGTAGATTGAGAGTGATTTGAAGGAGTTGAATCAAGAGTTTGTATTTATTGTTATTTGCTGCTAATATCAAATTTAAATCTTATTTTTAATATATATTTGTCAGTCAAGAGGCTGAAATCTTTGTATTTCCATTTTGGAGAAGATACGAGCTAATGTTTGTAGGAGAACAATGAATAAAACAATTTAGAAAATTTTTTATAAAATTTCTACATTGTTTTTCCTTTCTAAGTTATTTTGGATTTAAGTCAAATCATTTAAGAGATTTTCATTTGTGGTTTGATAAGGGAGAGTCTCCCTCTACATCAAAAATAAATAAACCCATGACCATTACCAGTTGAGGCTTGAATCATATCTACCAAATAAAAAACCTCTTGTAATCATTCCCTTCAACTACTCTACCCATTCTAGAGAGTTGATGAACCATGAATTTAAAATGATTGAGCCAAGTTATTAGATATGTGGTTATAGAAGGATACTCTTATACTTCAAATAATTTCTTCTGAAGGGACTACATTTGACTACCTTTTTGTGTATTTTTTTCTCAAGAGAAAGCATATCTTGAATGGATATTCTTTATGAAATTTACTATTTTCCCCTAAACCTCATACAGGTTATTTTTTGTTTAAGTGTAATGATGAAATAGGTTTGTTCTTCATCTTCTTTTTAAATTTTTATTTTGAGTGTTAAGTGCAAGAGATCGCCTTTGTTAGTTGTAAGGGTTCTAGTTATTAGATTTACTATTGCACTATTTAGTTTAAAATTTCAGAAGAATCAAGTTTTATGTTTCCCTCCAAGCAAGTAGGTGTCTATTGATGGTTTCTTTTATTTCAAGTTTTATGTTTTTTATTTTTTAAAGTATCTCAAATCAATGGACTATCTTATATCAATGACAAGAGATGTTTTATTTTTAAATTTTTCTTTGTGGTCTAGGTCCATAAATGTTTAGAGTAAGAGTTTACAATTTCATCAATTCCTTTTTGGGGGTTCATATATAATATTGTTATAATAAAAATATTCTATTGTGTTGTTTTTGTTGAACATATTTATATATAATACACACTACTATAAATATTGAACTACATAATTTATAATAAATAGATCATATCATCAACCTAGAATATTTCTAATACTTTTCTTAGCATCATCATGTTTGTTGTTTCAAATATTATATTAAATAATAATTCTTTTGATCAATATTTTTTATATATTTATTCAAGGAGGATTTATTTCTCATGCCTAGCCTTGAACTAAAATTCTATGTCCTTTAAATGTTAGTCTTGTTCCTTATAAATGCATGCCTTGGGGACATTAGGTAGTTGGATTACCACATCTTTGTTCCACAACTGTAGAACTTAGATAAAACAAAAGAGAAATATTAAATATTTAGATTGCAAAAAAATTAAATAGGAATTCCATTATAATCATTCATCTCATATTACATTCAAATATTGGATTTATAAATCCATTATTCTTTCATTACAAGAATAACTTCACACTGGACTAACTAACCCAACAATTAATTTATTATATGTAACCTTAATTTCCTAACAACCCCCCTCAAGGTTTACATTATAAAAAAATATTGTATCATCAACCTAAGCTCCTTTGTCTAGGAAAATATCTTTATTATCCAATTATGCATCAACATCAACCCAAACTCCTTTATCTAGGAAAATTTCTTGATTATCAAACTTTACATCAACATCAACCCAAACCTCTCATGTCTTGGAAAATATTTTAATTATCCAACATTTACTTATGAGTCAAAACAAACTTCATAATTCATAAGAAAATCACTGACACTCAACTATCCATTGCTAGTTTTTGGGATCAATATCTATAGACCAACAACAACTTACCAAGTTTTTGGATTCAATTATCTATAGACAAACAACTCACCAAGTTTGTGGATTCAACTATTCACAAACCAACTGATTACTAGATGCCCCCTATTTCTACTAAAGGGAATGGAGATAAATCACATGCTTCTCATACAAGGCATCATCTCTCAGTGAGAATCTAGCTTGAAATGATGAAGATCCTCCTACCTCTGATGCCTCTATTCTCCAATCCCACTTGTTTAATTCTTAGAGAAGATATATCTTGATTTTTATTGTGAGGAAATTCTTGATCACACCTTACAAAATTTCATCTTTCTCCCTCATTTTTGTTTGCATTAAATCATTATCTATTTTTAATTTTCCATTAATAATATCTCTATCACATTAAATGCAATTCACTAGAGTGTGTCCTCTTTGATTACAATAGAATAATTTAAAATTAGTCTTTCCAATTGAAAATTAGTCTTCCATTTTACAAACAAAGTAGTTTCCTCAATAATTGAGTGAGTTTTAGTGACTCTTTTTGATGCAGGAGCATCCAGTGGTGTAAGGGCAATCTTGCATCACCCAAAAATAGTTAAATTTCAAGTTTCTTAATTTTTAGATGTTTTTATATTTTTGGATACCCTTTTCTTCATAATAAAATTTTCAATTTATGGTTTTTATTTTCTATTCCTGGGTTGAAAGATATTGCAGTTTTAGTTTCCTAGATTTGCACCTAAAAATATTCTGAATTAGATTTGAGGCACTTAGAGTTCCTAGAATGGCCCCAAAACTTTCCAAAATCAATATGGCTAATTTTAAGTGCGTTATTGACTTTGAGACCTTTCCAACGGTTCAAACGGTTCACAAATCGGAGCCCTGGATCAAAAGTTATGGCCCCGGGAAGTTGGCGCACTTTCTAGAAGATACAATTGCAAATGTTCTTTTGAAATTTGAACTTCAATTTGTAATTTTTTCAGTGCCAAACCACCTAAACTCAAATTTGAATATTTTTTTGGCTCCAAACTAAATAGGAGCTCTATTTATGGGCTGGTTTCTAATTTTTGGGTAACTTTGGGGACAAGCTCGCATATTGCGAAAGGGTGAATTTGTAGCTTTCTGTAACTTGCATGTGTTGTAGAACTTGGGGATTTGAGATTCTCTGCATGTAAGAAGCTCCATTTTCTGAATAATAAAATTATTCTCTTTTTTGTGGGTTATTTTCTAAGTCTCAGGCTACACCCTCATCAAGTGGTATTAGAGTCAGGTATTCTTGAGCGTGTGGACAGATCACCAATCATGAGGCAGTTCACACCAAGACCATGGTTGTGGGTCAAGGTCAAGAAAGATGTCTCCAAGAGTGATGCCTAATAGGCATGGTGGTGCTAAAGGTGGTCGAGGCGGCAGAAATGCTAGTGGAAGAGATGCACTGGCAGCCCTCCAAAGACAGATTGATGCGTTACAAGAGCAGTTGAGAAGAGGGTTAAACCTGAGGCAATAAAGTGAGGATGAAGGAGAGGAAGAAGGTTCAAATGTAGAAGAGGAAGAAGAAGTAATTGATCAAGACCAAATGCGGCTAATAAGGGCCATTTCGAAGATCAGGAAAAGACCCAGAGCAGAAGTCCCCAGTTATTCTGGAAGTCTGAACCCGGAAGAGTTGATCGACTAGATCAATGAGCTAGAAGAATATTTTGAGTATGAGGAAATAGAGGACCCATATCAGGTTAAGTTTGTGAAAATGAAGCTGAAAGGCCATGCTAGTATTTAGTGCAAAGAGGTCCAGTTGGAAAGAAATCAAAGAGGAAAAGGAAATATCACCAGATGGGATCACATGGTAGAGAAACTAAAGAAGCAGTTCATACTAGTGGACTACGAGTTAGATTTGTTGAAGAAATTGCAAGGGTTGAAGCAAGGAAGCAGATCAGTGAAAGAATATACTGAATATTTTCACAAGATAATCATCAGAATGGGCCACATAGAGGCCAATAAGGAGAAGGTAGCCTGATATCTTAATGGGTTACGACCGAGCATTCAGGAGGAGTTAAGCCTAGTCAAAATGACCACCATTGAGGATGTATCAGTTGCTCTGAAGGTGGAAGAGAAGTTGAACAAAAGATTTGATGGCAAGCAAAAGGATGAGGAGGTCAAAGTGGAAGGGTAGTGGAAGACCTTCAAGACGCCAAATGATGATGAAAGAAAAGTGAAGATGTGTACCACCGGCCAAAGGAATGATAACTTCTACCACCCTCGTGATCAAACAGTGGTGATCAAAGAGGTAGAGAAAGGGAGATATGGACAAGGATCTAGAAGAGGTGGTTTCAAAGGAACGTGTTTCCAGTGTGGTGAAGAAGGGCATCGAGCCTATGAATTTCTACAACACCAAGGAAGGGCAGACAAAAGGCCAGAAAGTCATGGAAGGGTTGCGCATGCAGATGAGGAGGCCCAATCTAAACATTCAGATGATGCTGAAAGGGGAGAAGCTCTAGTGATTAGGAGAGCCCTGGTGACTAAGGAAAAGGAACCAGAATAGAGGAAGAATCTGTTTCACACAAGGTGCAAGTGTGAAGGAAAATGTTGTGATGTCATTATTGACAGTGGGAGCACTGATAATCTAGTGTCAAAAGATATGGTCACAAAGTTGAAGCTGAAAAGGGAAAGACACCTGCATCCATATTGGATTGCTTGGTTGTAGAAAGACCACAAAGTTTTGGTCAATGAGCAGTGCCTAGTAAAGTTCAAGATCGGGAGCTACCATGATGAGGTACTTTGTGATATCATCCCCATGGATGCATGTCACATGTTGTTGGGGAGGTCATGGTAGTTCGATAGGCGAGCTATACATGATGGCCATGCAAGCACTTATTCCTTGACAAAGGATGGGTTTTGTCACAAGTTGAAACCTCTAAAGGAGACCAAAGAAAAGCTATGTAGTAGTGCTAGAATTTGTTATGTAGATGGAAGAAAAATTTTATAAGGTATGAAGCATGAGCGTGTGTTATGCATTGATTCCTAGAGTGAGTAAGAAGAATAGTGAGAAGGTTCCAAAAGAAGTTTCTGGGATGTTGGATGAGTTTCAGGATATTGTTTATGATAATATACTTGAGGGTTTACCACCAATAAGGAAGATCATTCATCAGATTGACTTGATTCCTGGAGCCAATTTGCCAAATAAGGCAGCTCATAGAATGACTCCAGCAAAAAATGAGGAGATGAACAAAAAAGTTCAAGAGTTGTTGAGAAAGGGTTTGATACGGGAGAGTTTGAGTCCATGTGCAGAACCTGCAGTACTAGCACCAAAGAAGGATGGGGAGTGGAGGATGTGTATAGATTCCCGAGCCATAAACAAGATAACAATCAAGTACAGATTTCCCCTACCAAGGATGGATGACCTGATGGACTGTTTGAGTGGAGCTCAGTACTTCACAAAGATTGATCTGAAGAGTGGATATCACCAGATCAGATTGAGAGGGAGATGAATGGAAGACTGCCTTCAAGACAAAGAGGGCCATGAGTGGTTAGTCATGCCTTTGGGCTAACCAATGCACCAAGCACATTCATACGGCTCATGAACAAGGTACTAAAAAGAATTTCTGGGAAGTTTTGGTATTTGTATATTTAGATGATGTTTTGATTTTCAGTAAGGCGTTGGATGAGCATCATTTGCATATTGAGCCTTTGAGAAGTTAAGAGAAGAAGCGTGATTAATCTGAAGAAGTCACGGTTGTCAAGAGGAGTTAGTGTACTTGGGGTTTGTTGTCTCGAGAAGGTCTCAAGAAGGCGGACTTAGAAAGGTAAGAAATGTGGAATGGCCTACCCCAAGAACTGCTACCAAGGTGAGATCTTTCCATGGTTTGGCTAGTTTTTATAGAAAGTTCATTAGAAACTTCAGTAGTATTTGTGGACCCCTTACTGAAACAATGAGAGGGGATGGAAAAGAATTCAAGTGGAGAACTGGAGCGGCAAAGAGTTTTGAACTATTGAAGCAGAAGGTAACAGAGCAACCTATTCTAGCTCTCCCAGATTTCAACAAGGTGTTTCAGGTGGATTGTGATGCCAGTGGTTGTGCCATTGGAGCAGTGTTGAGCCAAGAAGGTAAGCCCATTGCCTATTTCAGTAAAAAGTTAAATGATGCCACGAGAAAGTATTATGTATATGATCAGGAATTTTATGCAATAGTTCAAGCATTAAAGAAATGGGGACATTATTTGTTGTCGAAGGAATTTGTTCTATATACTGATCATCAGGCCTTGCAGTACCTAAATAGTTAGGAAAAATTAAATCAGAGGCATATGAAATGGGTAGAGTTTTTGCAAAGTTATACCTTTGTTTTGAAACATAGGAGTGGGAAGTCAAATAGGGTTGCAGATGCCTTAAGTAGGAGGCATACATTGATGACAAAGATGTAGATTGAAGTGGTAGGGTTCAATGAACTCAAGACACTATATGCAGAAGATCTTGATTTTGCAGAGGCTTGGAAAGCTTGCAAGGAACCTGTTACAGTGGGCCAGGACAAAGGTGGGCTGATTTCGCATAATCTAGGATGGCATATTATTTAAGGGAAGTCAATTATGTATCCTGAGCAGTTCCATGAGGGAGAACCTGATAAAGGGGAAGCATAGTGGAGGAATGGCAAGACATTTTGGTCAGGATAAGACCATTGTCATTATCAGTGAGCATTATTGACTCAATTGTCACGGGATGTGAAGAATTTTTGTACAACTACGAGGGTATATCGGATAGCGTAAAAGAAATTGGGCGATAAAACTTTATATAAGCCCCTTAATAGTACAGGAGAGGCCATGGGAGGATATAAGTATGGACTTTGTTCTTGGTACTGCCAAAGGACCACAGCAAAGAAATGATTGATCTTTGTAGTGGTTAATAGGTTTTGAAGATGGCATTTCATTCCATGTGAAGACCCATGATGCAGTCCATTAGACTGATGCTTCAAAGGGGTGAGGCTACATGGTCTACAAAGAGTATTGTTCGGATCATTGGCACCAAATTTGTGAGGTACTTTTGGAGGACCTTGTATGGAAGAAATTTGAAACTGAGTTGGGGATTCGGTTTGCACATACAAACGGATGAAGAAGCCGAGGTTGTTAGAGTGCAGGTACCCTCTGAGATGTTGGTAGGAGATAAACCCAAGGGATGGGACTTGATCTTACCCGGGCAGAATTTTCTTACAACAATTTTGTCAGCGAAGCACTAGTAGATCACCATTCTAGATTGTGTATGGGTAGCCCCGAACAGCTCTAGGGTGGGAAGATGGACCAAGAGAAGAAAATAAGTGCTGAAGCCAAAGATTTTGCAGAGCACATCAAGAATATACATGAGAAAGTACGAGAACACATTAATAAGATGAATATACAATATAAGGCTAAGGCAGATCAGAAAAGGAGGAATAAGGAGTTTCAAACTGGCGATGAAGTAATGGTCCACTTGAGGAAAGAAAGGTTTCTTGTGGGAACCTATAACAAATTGAAGATGAAGAAATTCGGTCCCTGTAAGATTTTGAAGAAGCATGATTCAGGGAATGCATATGAGATAGAGTTGCCTGATGGAATCAACATTTCCCATGTGTTCAACATTTTAGATTTGATAGAGTATCATGAAGGTGGAACAAAGGAAGCACCAGCAATAGGGCAGTATGGCATTCCAACACCTACTTTAGAAAGGGAGGATATTGAAGCAATCTTGGATAGTCCTATGGGAAGGAGTGCCAAAAATAGGCAGTATGAAGAATATCTGGTGAAATTGAGAGGAAGGCCCGTGGAAGATTCATCCTATCTATCTAAGGTAGCGGTTGACTAGTTGGATTTTCCTCAACAATCTGAGACATGATGGCTCACTTCTCATATTACCCTGGGTGTCTGATGCAGGAGCATCCAGTGGTGTAAGGGCAATCTTGCATCACCCAAAAATAGTTAAATTTCAAGTTTCTTAGTTTTTAGATATTTTTATATTTTTGGATACCCTTTTTGTCATAACGAAATTCCCAATTTATGGTTTTTATTTTCTATTCCTAGGTTGAAAGATATTGTAGTTTTAATTTCTCATATTTGCACCTGAAAATCTTCTGAGTTTGATTTGAGGCACTTAGAGTTCCCATAATGGCCCCAAAACTTATCAAAATCAATGTGGCTAATTTTGAGCACGTTATTGACTTTGAGACCTTTTCAATGGTTCAAATGGTTCGCGAATCGGAGCCTCAGATCAAAAGTTATGGCCCTAGGAAGTTAGCGCACTTTCTAGAAGATACAATTGCAAATATTCTTTTAAAATTTGAACTTCAAGTTGTAATTTTTTCGGTGCCAAACCACCTAAACTCAAATTTGAATGTTGTTTTGGCTCCAAACTAAAGAGAAGCTCTATTTATGGGCGGGTTTCTAATTTTTGGGTAATGTTGATGGTATTTTTATGCACTTCTCAACACAGGCAGTGCGTAGGTGCACTACCTCTCTTGAAAGACAATCTTCCACAATCGGGTTGCAAAACACTATCCCAAGGTCTCTCGGGTGTCAGGTCATGACAGTGCTTAGATACCTCAGTAGTTTGATGTGATTTGCTAGAATCACAAGGAGGTCTTACAGGAAATACAAAGTATGGACATAAAGCATGGAAGTTGGATCTTGAAATGGAGTTCTTAGGATGGGAAGTTTTTATGCATTGGATGTAGGTTCAAACAGCAATCTTGGACTCCATTTTGTGGTTGGATTTGGCTTTACAATGTGCAATGAACCTTAGCATAGGTCAGTTACTAAAAAAAGGAAAGGGTGAAGGAGAGGAAAAGTTCTTAAATCTGCAACTAGCTATGAATAGTGACAATCGAGTTCCTGCAATGGACAATTTCTTATAACAATATCCCACTTAACCAGGGATTTCACAGTATCATAGAAATTGTGCTATTTTCTAAGGTCTGTAGATATTTTATCCTTCATCCACCACATGCATGCATGAATCAAAGATAAATATTTGGGGCAGCTTTGAAATCAAGTCTAGGCTAACTTTGCACAGCTATCTACCATCAGCAAACAGCAAAAAAGTATGGACAAAGAAATCATCAACATGGTAGGAATTTGTATGATCACCCAACAGCATTCCTAAGATCTATCCAAAGAAATAAGACAGATAACTAAACAGCAATAAAATCTAAGTGAAACATCTAAACATTGGAGACTGAATCAAGCAACATGGGAGAAATCAAGAAAATACACCAAGTCAATGCCTTTTCCTTATAAATTTCTGCAGCATGTCTTTACAACAACTCAACTCCCTTTTCAAATGAGAGGAGAGCCCTATTTATATTTTTCAAAAAGTTAAATGAATGGCCAAGATTTATTCTCATTATGTGGCCAAGATTCATTACAAAATAGGGTTTCACCTACCCCCAAATAAATCACAATTTAAAATTACATTCTTGTCTCTTCCCTATTTCGTCTTCTAGCTGATGGCACTGTAGCTCTTTCGTCATTTAGCAAATTGTTGTTTTTTGCTGTAGCTACTTTTCAGAAAGCTCTTCATCTTTGGCTAGGTTGTCTTCTTGTTCCCCGGAAGCTATGTATTTGATGAATTTGAGGACTACCTCCTGGAGTTTGTCTATTTCGATGACTTCGCATCGCAGGGCTTGGTAGCTCCACTCCTTTGCATTTTCTTCCAGCCTTTTCCAATCTTCATCATATTTTGAGCCTTGGTCTCTAAATAGCTCTGATTGGTCGATGGCGCGGGAAACAAAACTCAGGTACTCCATTGTGATTTCTCCAGCCATCCTGTCCTTCATCTTTTCCTGGAAGTAGGGTTTGATCTTCTCTGGATCCATTTGCACAGTGGGCATATCATAGCCCATCATCAGCTTAAGATATCGGGCACATTCCACCCAGATTTCCTTGATCCACTCAATGTCTGGATCCACCCTGCTCAAGATTTGTTCCAACCTCTCCTTCCGGTTGTCAAAGTCTTGGTGCCATATATCCATCAACCAGTGGTCTTCTTTCTTAAATGCGAGCTTCTTCTCCCACATGGCTTCAGGTAGTTGAAGGATAGCTTCGATCCTTGGGAAGGTGGAGTCATAGGCCACGGGGAAATTGGTGCAGAGCTTCTTTGTGCTCTCCAGAGACTGTATCAGGTCCAAGAACTTCTTGGCTGTCTGCACAACCCTGCTAATTCCCATGTTTTCAACGTAGGAGACCTATCGGAACCAGTCCTCGGTGGTTTTCTCCAAGTTCTTTCTTCTCTCCATTTTTTCGATCTGTTCTTTGGAAAGCAATTGAGGCGCAGCCGTGGATGTAGTGGGCAGGTCACTCACTAAGGACCATTGCTATATATAATCCGTTAATGCTGCAACCTGTGCCTTGAGCTCATCCTTGGAGATTTTATTCTGCTTTATCAGGTGCACCATTGTGGCCACCAACTCCTCAAGGTGCTCGACCTTCTGCTCTCTGGTTATAGTTCCCAAGTCAATGGTGGAGATGTTATAGCTTACCCCAGCTTGGCCAATCGTAAGCGTTGCAATTTATGCTGCTCGGGAGCTGAAAGCATCCATGGTTATTTTGGATCAGACCTTGGGCTTCTTCTCTTTCTTCGTTGTGATCTGGGCTCGAGCCAAGATGGCCTCTAGCCTCGCCCTTGGGTTTTTTAGCACAAGGGTCACTTTTTCAAGTTGTTTTTCCAACCATTCGGGCACAGCAGACTTCCCCTTGGGTGAATCATGGCTGCCCTCACCCTTCTCAGTCAAGGGCAAGCTTTCCACCTCTTTTCTTTTTGGAGATTCTCGTTTCTCTTTGGCAGCATCCTCTTCCTCTTCATCAGAGTCATGAACGAATACGAGGTGTCTGGCAGGTAGCCCGGTGGATGGTTGTCAGATGGGACTTTCTTCTTTTTTTGTTTCTTCTTCTTTGTTCTCTTCAGTATCCCCACCCTCGGGACTTCTAACAACATGGGCTTCAACCTCGGTTAAGTCCTTTATCTGTTGTTTTTCTGGCGGCTAACCTTCTTCATCATGTGGTGACCCTTCTGTTTCTACCCCAATGTCCTTCAGCTATCGTGCCATTTCCTCCTCAAGGTCATCATCAAAGGTTTGGATGATTTCCTTAGCACCTAAGCCATCCTCCTCATCCCCACTCTTGGAAGAGCCTGTCTCTTCTTCCTCATAGACCACCTTGTCGATGGTTCGGTGCTCGTACTCAGGGTGCTCATGATACTCATTAGCTTCCTCCTCGATAGACTTCGAGGCTTCCTACTTTCGCTCCTCCAACTCCTTTGAGATTAGCATCATGGCTTACATAGCTGGTGGCCCTATCGGCAGTTGTGAAGGTTGAGCCATTGCAAGGACTTGGGCAAGGGCCGCTTTGAGAGTTGGATCCATCAAGATTTGGGAGAGCTCAGAGGGAAGGTTTTGCATATGCCTTGTAAGAGCCTCGGGCATAGTGGCAATGGGAATAGGCAATGTTATGGTTGCCAAGGGGAGCGATGTGATTAGCGACATGGCAGCAGAAGAAGGGGGAGTAGTCATGCCAGAAGAGGAGTCAATGATTATTACCAATTCGGTTGGAGGCGAAGGGGCAAGATGGACAGAAATGTCCACTACCGATGGGGAAGTGGTGACCGTAGCCAGGGAGGTGGGTGGTGCAACAGAAGGGGCAGGGAGAGCCAATGGAGGCCGGGATTCTTTCGCACCTTCTGCCTATTTAAGCCTTTTGGGGGATGAGCCTCCCGTTTCTTTCTTTGCAGGGGCCTTGAGGTCTGGAAACTGCGCAGTCTCTGTTCTTTTTCTTTTCTGGGACCTAGTGACGGGAGGAGACTTGGAGGTCCCACCAGTTGACGTGGTGGCAGCAACATCCTCCATGGCACTCGGCTCACTTTTGATCCCCTCATAGGTTAGGACTACTCCTTGTCGCTTCAAATGAGTCACCTGCCCGTCGATCCACTCCTTGGTACGAGTTAAGATTGGCTGGGTTATGGTGTCTAGGTCATCGACCTCCTATTCATTCCATTCGATTGACGGTATTGGCAGATTAGCAACCGTAGGGTACCTCAGATGCATGATTGTGGACTCGTCTTCCTCGACTTGGTCCAGCACTGGGAATGGTTGCACCCTTCTTAGGAATAGCACCGTCATGCGCATGTAGTGCCTTGCACGCGCTTCTTTGTCATCTTGGTAGTCGGCCCAGAAATACTCAATGTGATATTGATGGGCATAGGCTGGCCTTAGTGCTTTCCTGACATAGCCATGTGTGTCCATCCGTGGGCGAGCAGTGTGCCAGTTGAAATGGTACTCCTTCAAATCTTTCTCAGAGTTACCAGCACATTGTGACGTCTACAGTCGGTACATGCCCTGGCCAAGGGTCATGGGATAGGAGATCCCTACTATGTGCTTTTTGTTGAAGATGGCCTGCAAGTGTTGGAGCTACCGAGAAAGCTCCAGGAGAATGATTCTGTCATTTGGGTATCAGGGCAGCCTATTTTTCCTTTCGGTGAAGCCCTGGGCTCGGATATACGTGAACTTCGGATACTGGATAAAGAGGAAGGCATATTGCTTTAGAAGCGCTCTGGCGCTGTGGGAGACCCTCCTCTCAAAGTCCCCGGCAATCAACCTGATGATATGGCCAATGAAGGCATCATTAACCCTGCAGTAATCTTTCTTGAAATTTCGGTATTGGAGCTACGGATACTTATCAAATGGTTTAAGTCCTCACTTCTGCCCCTGATCAAGTGCTACAAACAACCTGTTGTACTGCCTTTGATCTGCCAAGGAATATACAAGGTAGGAGGTCATATAGAATTTAGAACTCTTTTTCACGTTAACAAACTGCTTATGGAAGCAGTTGCTTATGATCCCTCCCCAATAGAATGAAACCTTTGTTGTGACGTCCTCGTTCCCACGCAAGATATGCTCGATGAAATAGGCCATCCATTCCTGGAAGTAGGCGGCTGTTGGAAGACCCATAACACTGCTCAACATGGTTACCAGGTCATGGTAATCCTCATGGAAATCGCTACGGAAGAGTTCCTGGGGAACCTTCGCAGCACTTCCCTATTTTTCCTTGAGCCAATGTAGGTTTATTGACTTCTTGCACCCTGTTGGATTATCATCCCACGCCACCTGGCACTCTTCTAAAGTGGGGACCTCCATCTGTTGGAATGTGGGAATGTGGAATGTCTTGGTGATCCCCTCTGGCGACATGTCTGTGAGGATGTTTCCCTCCTAATCAACAATTATTCTGGTATCTGTCTGATACACTTATCGGCAAGCCATGACCAATTCAGGCACCACGAGGGATGGAGGGAAACTAGCAGCCTTAGCTATTCCACTCTATCGTATCAATATGGCATTCTTTGTTGTTGGGTTGACCCTGACCCTCTTCGTGAATTCATCTATATCTACCTGGCCAATGTTAGTGTCGGTGATTTCTTTCCAATCTGTTGTAACCTTTGAGTGGAGCGGCTCGCCCTGGAATTGGTACTTCATTTGGTGCTTGTCCTCCTTCCCTCGAGGGGTCCTTCCTGACTTCTTCCCCTTGTCCCCTTCAGCAGATGCCCCTGAAGTTTCTGCACCCGATTCCATATATTCTGCAAGCAAGGGCAAAGTTAGCAAAATGGGTCACAAAAGTAGTCATGTTAGTCCATATCTCGAAAACAACATCTATTTCAAGTAATCAAACAAGCATATCATGAACCTTCATCTCAAGATGTTATTGGTCATTGTTTCAGGGCATTTGGACAATCTGGGCCCGGAGGGCCGGACTTCTCTGGTAGGAATGTTGTCTGGAAGGGAAAATGCAGCGGAAAGCTCTTTGGGACCTTCTTTGGTCAAATCTTACTATTTCGAGAAGCCCATGATGAAGAGGACCAAAAATCAACATGTGGGTCAAAGTTGGATTCCAGATTTGGGCTCTTTTAGATCGATTTAGGGGGGTTCAGAGGTCTTAGACCGGAAAGCCGTCGGGAGATAGCAGTTTAGAGAGGCAAACAGCTGAAGGAAATCTGAGGACGGAAGTCTGAGGTACGGGGCCCGGGGGGGCTAAAGGGCGGTCGACACATGTTATTTCATTTTCAAAGGCCCAGGTTGGAGGCACCGGAAAGACAACTGAACTTCGCCGTGCAGGACGGCAAACACCAGACGGAGGTCCGGGAGAGAAAGTCCGGGAGCAGGAGTCTAGCGGTAGGGTGTTACATTTAAAGTTTGGCAGCAATCGGCAGGGCAGAGCCCAGACGCTGGGACAACAAAAGGGATTTTTTGTTTGGAACGGCGGGCGAGGATGGGAATCCCAGGAGGGGAAGTCCGGCGATAGGGGCCCAACGCTATGACATGGCAGAGCCCGGAGGTCGGGGTGTCGGGCGGCATTCTCTGTTAGCAATGGCGGGCGAGGACAAGAGTCCCGGGCCATGGGGCCCGGCGGTCAGACGGACATTTGGATGGCAAGGAGCAAGACCGGGCCTGGGAAATGGGTCCGCCGTTGAACTTTATTTATGCCTCGGCAGCGGATGGAAGGTCGGAACCCGGAGGCCGGAGGGATGGAGAGATATCGCCATGAGGACGACGGACAAAGAGGTGTGGAGACCCGGCGCTCGGAGCCCAGAGGGCCGAAGGATGCGTTGAGTCAAATTGCCAGATGTTAACAGTGGACATGAAGGCAGAGCCCGCGGACCGGGACGCCGGGCGGGATTTTCCGTGAGGAAGACGGAAAAACACCCGCGGAACCCCGGAGGCGGAACCCCGGGGTCCTGGGCCCGGGAGGCCAACAGGACGCCGATGCAGAAGCATAAGCCAACGGCGGGGTAGAGGGCGGGGTCCGGAGTGTGGAGGGGCCGAAAGAGCTCACCGTAGCAGACGGCGAAAAATTAAACAAGGACACCTAGCGGCCAGAGCCCGAAGACCAAGAGGACAACCTTAGTCAAATCGGTAGAAGGAAAAACCAAATGGGAAGGCGGAGCCTGCGGACTAGGATGCCGGTAGGGATTTGCCATGGATGACTGCTAAACGCCCACGGAACACCGAGGGCGGAACCTTGGGGTCCCGGGCCCAAAAGGCCAACAGGACGCACATTCAGTTTCGAAGTTCCACGGTGAGGCGAAGATCGGGATCTAGAAGCTGGGAGGCAGGGTTTGGATGGCAGTTTAGGCACAGCGAAATCCAGGATGACTTCCGAACGGGGAAGTCCGATGGGACAGGCCCGGAGGGATGGATCACTGCCGGCGGCAGGGTTCGTTCAAATTTTATCAGATGGCGAAGCATGATCCCGGGGCCGAGGGAGACAACCTCCCTACGCGAAGAACGGCCGATGACAGGAGAAGTCCCGGTTTGGCGGGGAAGGCATTATAGAAGGTCCCTCAATTTTCTTGCACATGGGTTATGAGCGCAATTCGGTGTTCTACCATTTTATGCCTTCTTATCAATTGTTCATTTATTTAAATCTTTTCAAAATCACAAAAATGACACATGGGAGGGAAAATGGATGGCCTACCTCGAACCCGCGGAGTGGGGATATGTGGGATCCACCGACGGTTGACGGAATGACGCGGAGGGTGATGATCATGACGATGCTGAAGACGGTGGGCTCCAAATGGCAGTTGGTCCAATTCGCTACAATCCTGTTTGTGAAAATGACCGGCCGGAGTGGGAATTTTATACCCCAACCACCATGAATGATCGCATTTATTGCAGGTACGGCCGCAAAAAAAGTTGGTGGATTTGAATAGGTCAGCGACGGCGGCGGGAACGCCAGGGCCCGGCGGCCGGGGAGGCGTAACGCAACAGCCATTTTAAGTTTTCACGTTGGTTGAACGGCGACAGCGGGAAGCAGTTTGGGGCCCAGAGGGCGGGACGCCCCAGGGAGTCCGCCATCGCGGGCGGCCAAACATGGACGGAACCCCGGAGGCAAAACTCTGAGATCCGGGGTCCGGATGGTGAAACGCCGCTAGAAATAATTCACAAGTTTCGCACGTAGCGAACGAGGGATCGAACCCCGAAGTCTGGAAGGATGCCCGGTGGACGCCACCGGGAACGGCAGATCCAGCAGGGAAACCCGAAGAGGGAATCCCGGACGTCCGGGTCCGGCAGGGCTCGGGGCCGTTTTAGGGCCAAATTGCCAGAGGGACCCCGTGAGGCATCGGAATGCAGCAAAACCAAAAGGGGGAGGCATGTTCGATTTATGATGAGACTTTGAAGCAACATTGATCATCTGAGACATCAAAAAAAAGGGGGCACGTGAAATGAGGCAGCGATAAAAACAACCTGGCGAGGCGAAAGGAAAGAGGGTCCCCATTCTGAACGGGGCGTGTGTGCTAGGGGCACAACAGGTAACTTTGGGGACAAGCTCACATATTGCGAAAGGGTGATTCTGTAGCTTTCTGTAACTTCCATGTGTTGTAGAACTTGGGGATTTGAGATTCTCTGCATGTAAGAAGCTTTATTTTTTGAATAATAAAATTATTCTCTTGTTTGTGGGTTATTTTCTAAGTCTCGAGCTGCGCCCTCATCACTTTTCTCTTCATCAATCAAGTAATATATCACATTTTCCAAGCTTGGGCTCAAATTCAATTTTTTTAAAGTAAACACATTATTATCAAAACTTGAAGGCACATTATTTAATAAAATATATTTGACATCTACATCAACTGTACATTTTATTGCAACAAGTTGATTAAGAAGAGAACAAAATGTACTAACTTTCATCTACATCATCAACCCTCTTTCATTTTCAAGCCAATTTCTTTTTACTTCATTCTTATTTTTGCACTTGAAGCCTGTGAACTATATAATGAATTAATTCTTCCCATATTTGGTTTTATTTTTTTGTCAAATCAATATGATATAAATATGCATTAGATAAACCGGGACCAATCAATGATGTATCTTTATGATCTTTTGATACATATTTTAATGCTTCATTTGCATCTTGTGGTTTTATAATAGTTCCATTAACAATATACCATAAAAAAAATTCTATTAAAACTAGTTACACTTTGACTTTCCCTCTATGAAATTCATTGCCCTCAAACATCAAAATAATATATGATTTCTCCATTTTAAATAAATTCAATCTAGTCACTTATCACTCTATATTTATTTAACATAAATTGATATTAATTTTCTTATTATAAGGCAACAAAGAGGCCATTAATACTATTTAACATACCTTGATTTTGATGAAATAAACAAATGAAAGTGCTTGCAAATTTTCTTTAAAAAATCATTTGCCAATTTTTACAATTAAATGACATGATTAAACTAATAATGATTCACGATTTTCCTTTAGGAAGTTCCATTTGGTCAAGCAAGTTGCTATTGAAAATTAGGACTTTAGGTAGCTTCAAACATTTGCGTCATGCCTAATTTGACGCCTCGTCACACAATCCATATCAAGGATTTATGTTCATCCCATATGATTAAATCGGTATTCTGATACCAATGTAGAGCAACAAATACATAGACAAATATTAAAGATTTAGATTGCAAACAAAATTAAAGAGGAATTTCATTATAGTCATTTGTCTCATATTACATTCAATATATTAGATTTATAAAACCATTATTCTTCTATTATGAGAATAACTTCCCACCCAAATAATTGATCCAACAATTAATTTATCATATGTAAACCTTAATTTCCTAACACACACCAAGAATCTAAATTTTGTGTGTCCCTTATTGACCTAATTAGAAAACAAATCTAAAGTAATGTTAAGAATAAAATATATCACTTAATATAAAATGTAATGTATCCCAAAGATCTCACTCATGTTTTAATCCAATTTGAATAAACATACTATAATTGTAAGAAGTTTCATGTTTTGAGGGTCATCATATTTACAAATGCACACTCTTTTGCATTTTAAAGAGCTTTGGATCAACATGATTTGTATGTTGACAAAGTGCATATAGAGATACCTCATGTTTTGTCTTATTATTTAGCTTGTGCTATTGTAATGAAGCTATTTCTATTTTTTTTTTGGGTACTAGATCATTGTTTCCATTCAATCCTTTTGTGTAGTATTCATTGCATATGTGTGTTCTTGAAGATTCAAGATAAACTCTTACATATGTGAAAACATATTAAAAAAAAAATGTCTAAGGGCTTCATAAACTAAGTTTTTTAATTTGAAATGCATTTTTAATAAGAGTGAAAATGTCCAAAAAAAAATTGGAGCAAGAACTTCCTTTTTGTTTGGCCTTAACAATGGTGATTGCTATATCTGTAATGACAGCGCTGCACAAGCTTCAAACGGCTCCTTCAACCGTTTCTCAGCAACCATACCTCACACTGTTGCAATTTATTTAAACAAGTAATAAGTAGTCTACACTTCAATAGAAAGCCTTCACTGTTGTACATCTAGAATTATATAATAGCTCTGCTATCCAATAAAGGAATAGAGTAACAATGTAAATAACAAATAATAATGAATAATACATAGTAAGATTATGAAGACAGCAAAAAAATATCCAGATGTACTAGAACACTATATAGATATTGTATATATCACATTGTATTCCAGTGAATGATGGCAGGGCAATTTTCCTTTGGCAGAGAATCGAGAAAGAGACAGCCATTGTCAGTTGAAGTCTTGACTGACATCTGCCAAAGGAAAATCCCCCTGTAATCATTCCCTGCAACTTCTCCTGCACAATATGAAGAGTTGATGGACTGTAGCTTTATAATAGTTGAACCAAGCTGTAAAAGATGTGGTTGTAGAAGTATATCCAATGAGTAGATCCCATCTGTACAAGAGCATACTTTAAAATCCTCTGAACATTCCATGCAAAGAAGATGCTCTTTATTGAGCAAATAGGCGGAATGAAATTAATTGCTAATCTTATCCAAGCTATACATCTGAGACAACATTTGGCATGTTTAAGAGTTAAAAGGAAATTGGTTATTTAAGTTGAGAGTTTATTACAATCTTAGAGTTTTAAAAAATTCAAAACAAAATAAGAAATAGAACTTTACAAAACTTAAATTTTAAGTTTCAAGAGAGTCTAATTCCAATAAAATTTTAAGAACAATGAAGTTTAAATTAATGTAATTCAATCGAAAGAGAAAGAACTTTTGTCCGAATAGACTCTTCGTACTTTTACTTTTATTATGAATCATCCGATTGTGGTAAGCTACTTTTATACATAAAATTATTCCTTTTGAAAGGACTGCGGTTGCCTATGAACAGGAGGGAAATTAACAGTGCACACGATTGTATGGTACTCTCTTCTCTAGACAAAGTATATACTGAATTATATTCTTCTGCCCATTTATTAGATTGCCTTCAATCTGGTGCTGGGCATCATAGGCTTAAGAGTAATCTTGTGCCATTTAAAATGATGAACTATTTTTTGTCGTTGTATAAGTAGTTTTGTTGCTATGTGAAGAAGAGGCAAAGTAATCTTAAAGATGAATGCACTAAAATGGATATTTTCTTTTCATTTATTAGACTGTCTTTGACCTGATGCAAGGTATCTTAGGGTTAAGAGTAATCTTGTATTTTATTTTGATGTTGCTTATTTATTTATTTAAATTTTGAATTTTCTTTTTGGAGTTTAAGTCTTAAATATCACTATTGTTTTTGCAAGGTTTATTAGATTTAGTATGCAAGCATTTATTTTTAAATGTTTGAATTATTAAATTCTATGTTTCCTTTCAAGTGAATAGATGTTTGACCATGATTACTAAGTATCCCAGGTCAAGGGGCAATCCTATATCAACAAACAAGTTTTCATTTTTTGAGGTTCTTTCTATTATAGATCCATGATCTATGTTCAGAGTTAGAACTTACAATTTATTCAATAGATTTATCGAGATCTATCAATGCTATAGTGATAAATCAAGGGTATTTTGTATGAGATTTTTTGTTACACATTTACATATGGTGTTGTAAGAGATTGTACACACTATACTACAATCTGAATTGAACAATGACAACTAGACCATATCTTCACCCAAGAAGTTTTGTAACACTTCTCTTGGCATAAATCATCATGTTTGTTCTTTTCAAAGTCAAGACTAAATAGGGACTCCTTAAATATTTTATTTATCTGTCTAAGGAGGATTCCTTTCTCGTGTGTAGTCTTCAATTGAAATTCTAAGTCTTTTGAAAGCCAAATTTGTGTCTTATGATTATGCGTTATGAGGATATTAGTGTAGTTGAATTCCCACATCTCTCATCCACACCAAGTATTTGAATTTTATGAATTCCTTTTTAGCACAATTACAACATGGATCTAAAGTGATGCTAGAAAAATAATATCACTTTGCATTAAATGTGGTGTGTTGTTAATATCTCGCTTCCTAGAATTATCAAAGGTGTTGTGAATATATGGGAAATGCAAAAATATTGTATTTAGAACTTGGATGTTTACAAATACACATTATTTTTGTATTTTAAAACAAATTCCATTGACATGGTTAGTAATTCTACAAAATGTATATATAGATCACTTATGTTTTCTATAATTGTTCAACTCTATGTCCTATGTAATGAAGCCATCTCTATAATTTTTGTATACTATCATTTTTCTATCCAATCTTTGTGTGTATTATTCATTGCATAAGATTTTTTTCATATTCCATACTCAATTTGATAGCCTTATACTAGGTGATCAAACCTTGGTATCCATTAAGTCATCTATGAGCAATATTTTCTCTTGTGAAATTCTAATCCATTTCAAGTCATTTAAGGATCTAAGTGCTTAATATGTGTTCATAGTGTAACCCATAATTGTATGAATAGATTTTGTTTGAACTATACTTAGTAATTCCATGAAGAAGAGTTAATAATAGAGGCCAAGCCTAACTCATCAAAATGGTAGGTAGATTAGATGAAGATCAACATAGAAGATTTTTCTATGGATAAAGTCCTAGACATTTACAAGATACGAAAAAAATGTGAGGATGGAAGTTGATATTGATTTAAAATTTGGAACATGGATGCCACTACAGAGATATTTTTACTCATATTAGGAATTAGAAAAAGGTACATGTATGGAGGTGTTTTATTTTTATAGATTTTTAAATCTTGAAGAGATGATAAACTAGATGATAGAAATAGAAGATTACTTCAAGTTTGAGGAATTCGGAGACCTATATAAGGTGAAGGTTTCCAAAATAAACCTTAAAGGATATACCACAACATGGTGTTATATTTTTGAAACAAGCTAGAAACCATGAGCCACAGGATCAAATTAACAAACAAATACACCTTCCACGCAAGAGATCTGCAAACAAAGAATGCAATATTCGTCAAAGAGAAAAAGCTACAGAAGTAAGAGACTGTCAAGAAGATATGAAAGCTCGAGATATTCTCTCAATAATTACAATGAGGGTTGAGTGCTTATAAGAGAAAAACCCTAAATGAGAAAGGGATCAGATCATGACAAGTGTCAACATCATTGTGGACACCAAAAAAGTATCCCTTTTTCCTTGCTTGATATGGGAATAATTCATGATAAATTAGACCTAATTTCGCCATGATCTAGTGTTGTGGGGTGTTTTACACATCCACATTAGGTCTTGGGTACTTGCAAACTGAATAAATGCATTTAGCAATGTCTTGTAAAAGTGTTGTAAAGTGTTGTGAATGACTTTCACACTTTTCTAGACTTTTATTAAGCATTTAAGTCTCATGGACCTATTTTTCCTTTAATTCAATATTGTAAAATGTATTTAATTGCATTCTCACATTAATCTAGAAGGCTTGTAAATTAAACCTAATTTTAATCTAGTGTTGTAATGTGTTTTACACATTCACATTGGATGTTGTTCCTTCCTAGGCTATGTTGACCTCATTTTAATGTTGTAAAGTGTATTTAATCACACTTTCACATTGAACTTTGTGTCCCTAGCACTAATTACCCTTTATATCATCATTAAAGGGCCCCTATGACCCCATATTGTGCATCCCAGGGCATAATTTGATCAAAAACCCGACTAGAACAACATAAGAGCTTAATTTCTTCACTCCCCGACAATCCAACTAGCACAACAACCCCTGTGGAACTAAGTCGCCTATCTGGGTGAATGAGTCCCATCCAGGTGGGACTAAGTTTCCCAACTTGGCGACTTAGTCCCATTTGGGCTATTTTCAAGGTTCAAGTGGGAAAAATTAGGTTTTAAGTTTAATTTTCCTCCATATCAGCCTTGGGGATCAAATTAACGAGCATTTTAGGTGGATTACCTATATAAAAAATCTTTTAAACCCTAATTCATAATTCACCCATCCTTCATTCATCATTCATCATCTCTTTCAAGTCAAGCAAGCTAGGGTTTTAGCATTCTAAGTCATCAAGATAGCTTTCTAAGGCATTCAAGGGCAGATTCTTTATCCACTGTTGCAAAAATTCAAGATCTATCATCATGGAAAGTTTCTAATTCCTTCATTTCATATTCATGCTTCATCTTATTTCTTTATTTGGTTTAACTACCTAAATGGGGTTTGACCAAGGCAAACCCCTATTCCCTAACATTCAACATTTCTCTCTCTTTCTTTGTGTGTTTGCAGATTTAGATACCTTGAAGACTTGGAGATCATTAAAGAATAGATTGAAAACTTTTTGAATACATCTCCTTGTTGGCTAGGTCAAAATATTCACAAAAAGTCACTTACAGTGTTAGAAATCACATTTTTAGAACACCTAGAGGAGTAGAAAGAGTAGACTAAGAGTTTTTGTTTCCACTTTCATATTTTTAGAAAATCCAAAGTGGACTAAGTCTCCATCAATGTCGTATAAGTCCCACTGTACATATTTTTCAGAGATTTATGCAGATTTGGATACATTTGGTTAAAACGGGCTTCAGAAAAGTTTTCTAGATCTAGGACTAAGTCGCCCAAAATGGCGTAAGTGTCCCAGTAGGTCAAAATTTTAGAATCAATAGCATTTCCAGTCCTCATTCTAGTCTTCAACACATTTCTAGGTGCACACATTCAGTTATACAATTTTCTATCTTGTTTCATGACCATTTAGTATATGTTTGCATATTACACTGTGTTTCCAAACACTTTGCGTTTTACAAGTTTTGCATAAGTAATTAACCTCTTTTATCAATTCTTAGCATCTATAAATCTCCCTTAGTCATATTTCAATCTCCTTTGCATTGGAATCTCAAGGGTTTATTCTTGAAGGAAGTGTTGATCTATGTCTCTCTCCTTTTAGGTACAAAACACTAGAGGTGCAAGAGGTGACAAAAATCTTCACTACATTTTGGTGAATCTGACTTTCAAATACCTTCTTTTCTGATTTGGATTCCTCCATCATCCTATAATTAGCCTGCATTAACTTTGCATTAGGGTTTGCATTGATTAATTTTCATTCTAGGGTTTCAAATTTTGCATTAGTAAAAGTGCATCTAGGTTGCATTTTTGCATATCAACTCATTAAAAAAAATTGAAATTTTGCATTTGCATCTTAGTTCTACATCATAGAGCACACAAGCCTTAATTTCATAACAACCCCCCTCAAGGTTTATGTGAATTGTTTTTCATTGCCTTAGTCTTCCAATCTTTGGCCTCCTTTTCTTTTGATTGCAGAGGTGTTCAGGTTAATGAATCGAAGATAAGAAAGATGGGAAATGCGCCACATGGTGGCTACATGACTTTTTCTCATCATTTTCTTTTCAGAGGAGTGCCCAAGACATGTGTTAGAATAGCGGTTCAAGTTTACTACAAAAACATTTTTTGAAAAACATAAGGTTTTTGACGTCGCGATGTGTCATCTCTTTATCAAAGGAAGACTCTACCTCTTATAAGGTAATATCTTTTGGATATTCTTAGAACTTGTTGTTTTTTCTTTTCTTGGTTCTTGGGATGGAAGCTTCGAGTCGGTACCTCGAGATGATATGATTAGTCAATGTTATCATTTTTCTAGGCTTTTGTTTTTAGGATTTGATCGTGTATAGGCTTCTATCTTTGAAATGTCTAAAAGACATTAATGCAATCACTAGGAGTTAATGAGCAAAGATATTTTGCAGCCTAACCAAGGGTTTATGATCAAATTGTGAGCTATCAAGTATCAACATCTGGCAGCAATTACTTCTGTACTGAGGCGGTGTTTCTTTTGTTTGGTGGCTAAAAGAGGAGAGCAAAGACATAATGAAGGGTTGCATTACAAGTGATAGTTTCTTTGTCAAAACAAGTGTTTATTTAGTTTTCTTAAGGTTTTTAGAATTATTTTTAGAAACAAGTTATATAAGTACTTTATTTTGGCATGTTATATCTATTAAGGTTTAAACTATTGTCGGATTGGCATTTGACCTTTGTTTCAAATTTTATTTTATAATTAAAGCACAAACTATTGACAAGAATTTGTTGAGACTATGCATGTATGGCCTTTTTCAAGCTTTCTTTCTTTATATTGTCATTCTAAATGAAACATTGTGTCTTGTAAGCTGGATCCAGATAGTTTAAGTAGTGGATTTCTATGCTTTATGCTTGTATGGTAGACTAATGGCTTAGGAAAATTAGACTATGTCATTGGACTTTTCTATTTTTCTAAAATTTGTTATTTTGTTGTGCTATGTTGTATTGGGAGATAGAGTTCTTGTGATTTCTGAAATATTTTTTTTTTACTCGTAAGAAATCTTTATGTTTGATCGGACCTTAATGAACACTCCCTGTGGTAGGATCTAAAAGTCTGCATTGTGCTTGAAGTTAGCCTTTGTTGTTCGTTCTCTTTCCAACAATGAGGGGTTGTGGCATTTTGTCTATTTATATCAATCATAGGAATAATTTTGGTTTGAAATGTTGTAAAATCTTTGGTCCATTTCCTTTTATGTTTTATATTTACATTTATTTTCTCCCCTTATCTCAAAACCCCAAAAGAAGAGCCAGCTTTCTATAAAAAACCCGGAGGAATTCAGTGAGGCACAATTTGTCCCCTACTCACTGAATTTCCCATAAGACTGTCAGAGAAGCATAAGCTTTGATAATCAACAATTCTTTTTCTAGCACGCTCAATGGGACCGAATTTTTTCCAAATGCCTAATTGGAAGTTGGAAATATTTCTTGAATCAAGCTAAGGAACCTCCAAGGAAACTGGAAGTTTCATGCCCAAAGTAAAAACAAGAGCATCCTTGAGAGGAAACTTCTAGTACTCTCAATTACTTGCCTCAATCCCTAGAAGGAGAAGACTTACAGGTTTTGTATCACTTGTAAGGAGTAATAGAGCAAGAAGTTAGAGCCCAATATCTAGAGCTTTATCTACTCCACCCAAAGGCTTAAACTTCCAAATAATATGCCTGTATATCCAATTCATAGGAATCTTTTCTCCATGGCTCATGTACCTCCCCCTACTCCTAGAAATTTTGTAACATGGGATAGTGGTAGTCCACTACAACCACCCACACCCCTAGATGTATGGCCCGCCATACTTGATAATTCCCTCAAGGCTATTCCAAGATTCTTCAGAGAAGATTTTAAAACCCCTTCCAAACACCTTCAAGATATAGTGGAGGTATGTAGAGTACATAATATAGCGGAAGAAAATATTGCTCTCAAGCTGTTAGCTGCCTCTTTTAAGGGGAAAGCTCAAGATTGGTATAGATCTCTAGTCTCGGATTCCATCCTTTCCTGGGACCAACTTAGACAACACTTGTTCAAATAGTTCACGGAAAAGGGAGACAGTTCCTCGTTGTTGCAACAACTAATTACCATCAAGGGAGCTCTACATGAGGCTATGAGCGACTTCAACACTAGGTTTGATAAAACTTGGTAGAGGATTCCCATGATCACCCAACCCCTGGCTGTGATGGAATTCATGTTCTATCTAGAGGATATCAATCCCAACCTCGTAGTTGTGATAACTTCTATGGGGGGAGATATCTTGCCCAATGCTTATGAGTTGGTGGTGAAAGTGGAAAACAATCTAATTGATGTCGGGAAGCTCCCACCACAACCACCCATGCCTATGTTCACAAAATCCTCTAAAACATCTCAAGGAGGAGCCTATTCAAGCACGCTCGCTATGCAAAATAGCACATCAGATACACCCTAGTCTATGTATGTGTATCCCACTACACAAAGCAACATGTCGGGATCCAACTCAATCACTACGGATATTAATGACATTTAGAGTCTCATGCAAACTCTTGTTAATGAATTAATCATCCTCAAACGGTAGCAGGCAATGCCTCTGAAGCTGAACGCTCAGACCTATGGCGGAAATAAGCCCTTCTATCAACAAAATTCATACTAAGGGTTTCCCTGAGGAGGAGGCCAATAGAGGACATCTACAAACCAGATAGTTCTAGTCACCATGCCACTTCAAATGGTAAAAGGCAGTCAAAGCATAGAAATGATCCAAGGCCAGAATAATTTGGCAAAAGAGGATGATGTATGGTGTTTTCCATGCAGCAATGATCATCTTCCACAGAATTTCCCAAGGGAAAATATGCAAAAATGGATGGTGGAACAAAGAAGTAAAGGCTCGCCCCTGAATGCGGATGAGTACAGACCATCCAAAATCTAGAATGCTCATTTTAGAATGCAATTGTAAGGGATGTCCCTAAAACAATAGATAGACATTGCACCTGATCAAGCGTTGTTCTCATGGGTGGAGGAAGAAGATGCAGTGTATGAAAATGAAACTTTGACAACTAGAACTCCACCAGTATAGTCAAATTACAACACAAGATCTAAGAGGAGGCTTATCAAAGAATACGTACAACAAGTTTTGCCACATCAATAGTTGCGTCAGCCACCTCTGCAAGAGAAGCAGGCTCCATCGCCCATCATCTGACCTTTTTGACAACCACGTAATTCACCAATGGTGGAGAAAGAGATAGGAAAGGCGCCAATCTCAGTCATGTCGAAACTCTTTCTTCTGAAAATGAGAAGAATATCCTTGTTCAAGCCTAAGGTCCAAATAGTTGGGATGCTTAACGTGGTGGAGCAATTGAAGAAGGTTCCTACAAATGTATCATTGTGGGATGTCATATCAATTTCTGAGCAGAAAAACCTACTTCAAGAAGCATTAGAGGTGGAAGAACAAAGCCCATAGGCGGATGTGGCTCAACCGTGCAATCAAAGCGGAGGTGATAGATCCTTACTTCCCCATCAGGCTCTGAAAGTAACAACTTATGCAAATGATATGGGAAACACAAAAGAGGAAGAGGTAAGTGGAACAAAGCCCATGCCTTTCTTTTTAACACTTATAGTAGGAAATTTATTGTTGCATAATAATATGATTGATTTGGGGGCTAGCACAACTGTTATGCAAAAACAAGTGGTGGATGCTTTAAAGCTTAAGTATGAACCTCTTGAGAAGGGAATCATGTAACTAGATGGAAATAAGGTCTCGATCCTTGGTCAGATAAGGGATCTATCCCTGACCCTTTTCTCCTGCCCAAGCCAAACAGCCACATAGGAAGTGGTAGTAATAGACATTCCACTAGTCTTCAAAATGTGTCTATCAAGGGATTTCACCGCTAAACTTGGCAGGTACCTGGCACTTGACTGGTCCTCCTTGATTTTGAGAACCAAGCATGGAGCAAAGATGAACATTCTTTCCAAACCTTTGCATCTTGAACATATTGCAAACAATGCATTACTATTCTTTGAAGCTGCACATACTGCTATATCTCAACAGGAGAAATATTGTGTTGAAATGCTAGAAGATGAAGAGCATACAAGTGAGTGGACTCTCGAGGAAGAAGTGTTGCTCAACCAATTCATTGGTTCTGATCCATTCAGTAACTTCCATGCAACCGGGCTCAACACTTATGTAATTTTTGACAGTGATCAAACTTTTCCAAAACTAATAAAGGATGAGGAGAATCTGATGACTTGTCTGATAATCGTCTATGGACCTTATATTTTGACGGTGCCAAGTGTAAAGTAGGCTCTGGCATGGGTGTCTATTTTCTCTCTCCAATAGGATTCAAGACTCTCAGATCTTACCATTTTATGTTCTCATGTTTGAATAATGATGTCGAATATGAGGCCTTAGTTCACAACCTAAACCTTGCACAAAGAATGGGTATAAAGAGAATACAAGTTTTCAGGGATTCAGAGCTGGTAGTGAGCCAAGTCTACAATCAAGCAATAATAAAGAATACTCAGATGAGGTCATACAAACACCAAGTCTAGGACCTGATTGAGATTTTTGAAGCCTTCAACATACAAGTTATTCACCGATCCCAGAACAACATAGTTGATCGAATGGCATCAATTGGGTCACAATTCAAACTAGCTTCCGACTCAACTAGGAAAAATGCATTATAGGTCTTTGTCTGGCCCTCAATTCCTAACAATGATAAAAATTGGCAAGTTTTCAACGACGATACTCAGATAGCTACCTTCATACAAAAAGGAGGAATGGTTCCTGACACTCCAACCCCAAGGACAAAAATTTTTGATGGGAAGGTCATCCAATTAAAATGGAACAATCTTCCAAGAGGATTGATTTCCCTTGAGAACCTCTTTTACTATGAATATGCAAGAAATGAAAAATGAAGGTTCACAATAGATGAAAGAGATTATGAAGAGCTTGATGTTGGGGGTGGCAGAAAGTTGAAAGTCAAAAAAGAGGATCTGATTAAAGATAAAGAAAGACTAAGGGATCTATGTTATGAGTATGACGAAGTTATGGCCTGGACCCTAGAGGTTACGACCCTAGTATAATTCAGCATACCATCAACTTGGAAGAAGGGTCTAGAAGCTAGTCCGACAGAAGCAAAGGCCTGTCAACCTAAAGGTTGAGGCATTAATGACACAAGAGCTAACCAAGTTGGTCGAGTCTAAGATAATATATCCAATCAAACATTCCACCTGGGTGTCAAACATAGTACCTATCTGAAAGAAGAATGGTGATATCAAACTGTAGACACCTAAATTTGGACACTTACATTTGTCCAAATTTATCCTTTTTCATCTAAGCATCCTTTTATTTGCATTAATTAAGCAATATTACTATTAATTTTAACTAATACCCTTAATTCTGCCAAATCCCTAAGGCATTTAGTTAATAATTAAATACCTTATCTCTTTAATCCTCCTTTCGTCAAATGAATTAAATAAATATGACATTTATTTAATTCCTTACATGTCACATCACTTTTCCTTAATCTGGCTTACCTCACTGTCTCTTCATTAGGGATGTGCACATACCTAATCCATGATTAGGATGTGTCACATCCTCCCAAATTTTGCAGTTGACTACAATCTTATTAACCGCAGTTATCTTCTAATCACTTATTAGCTAATCTAATCAACATCTTGGTCAACTCTCCCCATCCCCCAAGGAATTTTTAATTCCTTTTTATTCATCCAAGGCTCCTCTCTTCCCCATGTGAATTTTTAATTCACTTTTATTCCTCCAAAGAATTCCCTTTTCCCATCATCTTCTAAGAATCTTTGACTTACATGCGTCAAGTCACATATTGGAAAAAATCTTCCTTTTAGGAACCTTGTCTTGTCCATGGGATTCTTCCAAGCATGTGAATTTTTAATTCACATTTATTTTCCCAACTACTTTCCTCTTCCCCATGGAGATTTTTGAGGAATACTAAAATTCCTCTCATGTCACTTTCCAACCATTTGGGAACAAGAACTTTCCTTTTAAGGAAATCTTCTCATCTCCCAATGTACTTTCAAAGTACTTGTCTTTCTTCCACATCATGTACCCTCCTTTCATCTGATCATGTCCTTTGGATACTTCATCCTCCACATGGAAAGATGTGAGGGCTTGTGAGTCCTTAACTCACCATAGCCCTACATCTTGGCCATGGTGGCTCAATCTTAACCATCCATTTCTCTAGAGAATTAAAATTCTTCTATAACTACCCCCTCTTTTCTCTCATTTGGGTACCTTATGCATTTGATACCAAAACTCTTGCCATTTTTCCATTTGAAGCCATACTTAGCCAATTTGCACATTTTGCCTTCATCATAGCACTTGAATCCACTATTCATCTACTTTCAACCATCTTGCATCCCATCTTGCATCTTTCATCTCATTTTCCATCCAAGGAGCAGCATCACGAATCACATCAAGGGCCAACCAAGGACAACGTGAATAGAAGGTATATCATTTACTTTGCTTTATCTTCCCTTTATTTGTGTTCATCGTAGCCTAATCGCGAGGTGGTTTTGTGTTTGTTTTCTCTTCAATTTCTAAGTTAACTTGCATTTTCAAATAGATCACAAACACCTGCACACATTTATGGCATTCCCAGTGGGACCCACAAATGGGTCTCTTGCTCTCAAGTTTCTTGTTGTTTCACTGTTTGTAGGTTCAGATTGCAGAGAGGTGGACCCACCCTTGCAAAGAGATGGGCCTGCCCATGGATAGGCAGACCTGCCCTTAGAGGGATGTACTGGCCCTTACAGAGGCAGACCTGCCCTCCATAGAGCCCAGAAATAGCAAGTTTTTCCAACTTTCAGCAGAGGGACGGACCTACCCTTGTCAAGGGGCAGACCTTCCCATAGAGAGGCGGACCTGCCCACCAAGGGGTGGACCTGCCCAAAATAAAGGGGCAGACCCGCCCAAAACAACATTTTTCAGAAGGTAAAAACTGCATTTTAAGCATTGTTTTCTATTGTTTTGAGTACTTCTGACCTCCTAACATGTGTTGTTTGTGTGTGTGCAATGATTTGATGAGCATTTGGTGGAGAAAAAAAACAAAAAGAAATTACTAACAAGTTTCTTGTAGGGCCATTCATTTTGAAACTTTTATTAGTTGTTTGCTTATCATTTTTTTGTTAATTTAGGCATATAGCTTAACTAGGATGGGTCAAATTTATATTGTGTGTTGTGTTTGTGGTAGGCTATTAACATATCAAATCCCCTTGTGTTGTTTGGCGATCCTGGATGATGAGAAATCATAGCTTATCAAGTCCTTGAGTCATCCCTTTTATTTATTTTTAGGGGACCTACTTAGGGATTTCATCACCCCAAGAGACGATCCCAACCACATGTACCAGCAGGGTATACAAAAGGGGGAGGCCAAAGTTGTACCCTAATCCAGCCACATCATTATTGGAAAAGCATTGGGATGACGTGAAGAGTTGGTCTAAGCCTTTAGTATCTCGCTAAGGTTCCTGACTCACGCTTGTGATTGACTAGTGTTCATGGTTTGGGCCTCATGTACGGGGTGTTTATCGAGGACTCCCTAGCCACCTTGTTTATCCTAGATAGAGGACTTTGTTGGCCATACCCATTCTCCTAATCTTAGGATCATGCTACTTGAACTATTTTCTTTGTGCAAAACTAGTGATTTTCTGTTTAGTCAAGTCAGCCTTATCCTCTGATTGTTGTTTGTTGTGTTTTAGGTCCTTTGCCATAGT
>VDFB02058242.1:181572592-181668885 GCA_007258455.2 Sequoia sempervirens
TTGTGTGGACTTACGGATTGGTGTAAGTTGGTATATATGCTATGGTTGAAGGGGGAGGAACTTGAGGTCCTCCCTGGCTTACAAGAATGTTTATAGATTGAGTATTAGAAGAGGCATGTTTATTGTAAATCTTGGCAATTCTCTTCATCACTTGCAAGCGATCATCACTTTCAATCAAACGATGAAGTTTGTCAATGGCAGATATGGCAGTGGAGGATATGTTTTCTAGTGGCAAATCTTGTTATAAATGTGCAAAATCCTCATGAATATTAATGACCTTTCTTTATGGGAGGGCATTTTTGGGTGTCAACATGCATTGATGGAAGGTGAAGGCATAGAAGTGGTATCGCCTAATGCACCATTTTCCATACTAGAGTAGGAGCTCGTGGAGATCCCAAGGTCCACAATGAAAGTGCTATCGTGGGAAGCCATGAGTCTAGAACTTCTTTCTCACTCAAAGTACTATCAATGGGGAACCAAACACCAAGGACAAGTACCAATAAAGGAGAGGCAGAATGCAAATGCAAGCTAATCTAAGAGCTCTAAAATGCCAAGAATAGAAATTCTACTAACTGTAATAGAGATCTAACTACAGAAAACAAAAATGCAGACAAATGCCAGAAATGTTGTTCAAAAAGTGTAAAGGGACTGATTCGCCTTGGGTGGCGAATGAGTCCCAGTATGATATTTTTTTGGTGTTTTTCAAAAATTTGAATGTGATTTTAATGCTCTACAGAATGCAATCAAAGATTCATAATGCAAAATTTTAGTTTTTTCAATGAGATGCAATGCAAAAATGAAATCTAAATGAAGTTTTCACTAATGCAATATGAAAAATCCTAGAATGCAAGAACAAAACAATGTCATAATTGAATGTTAATGCAAAAGTAATCTAGGATGCAATATGCAAAAAAAATTAGAAATGAAAAGTGTTCAAAACGTGGGTTCACCAAAATGAACTATAGATTTTTGGCTCTCTAGGACTTCTCTAACTCTTCTAGGGTTTTCTACCTAAAAGGAGAGAGGTAGGGCCAAAAATGCAAACTAGTTCATTCAAATTATGTTATGTGCAATGTTTTCTAATCTAAATGAAGTAAACTAAATGCAATTGACTGATCTAAATGGATGAAAATGAATGCAAAAGTGAGATTTAAGTTATGTTTGAAAACACACTGTGATATGCAAGCAATGAATTAAATGAAGAAAATATGCATAACAGAAAGAAATAGGATGAATCTTAGTGCACCTCAAGGTGTTGTTGGATGAATCTAGGATGTTGTGGATGTCGGTTGAAATCACTAATTTTTCACATTGGGACTCATCTTCACCAGGTGGAAAAATTAGTCCCTCCTCCCCGCAGAAAAAAGTGTCGAAATAAGTTTTTGTCTATCTAGATCCTGACCGACAAAAATTCAGATTTTCAATCCTAAGGTTGGACTCCATTCACCACTAGTGATGAATCACCTTCCAAATTTTTGAAAAATCAAGAGACAACTCTCCAACACCAGATCTCGGAAATCAATTTCCATTGTCGGGTTGCCGGGTCAATTTGGCCAGAAACGGACGAAAGCCTGAAATAGACTTGAAGGTTGACTTGAAGCACCTCTTTGAAGCACCTAGTTGACTTGTAAACCAATCGCTTCACCACCAACACCAAATCAATCTGCTTGTTAAATCTACAAACACATATGCAATAAAGGTAAAATGGTTGAGGGTTAGCAAATAGGGGTTTGCCTTGGTCAAACCCCACTTTTGGTAATCAAACCCTTAATAAAAAAATGAAAGGAAAGAGAATGATAAACTAATATCATGCAATAGCTATCAACTTACAAAACTCTTGATAATGCAAATCTGAACTAATGCTAATGGATGCTCCAAAGTGCTTGAATATTGCTTGAATTGATGTTGTAGAATGTTTGAATGCTTGAGATGTGAGATGGAATGCTTGAATGAGTGAGGAGATGTAAAATGAGGTGAAAATCACATATTTATACACACTTGTGCCTTAGTTAACCATTCATACCTCATCACAGGCCAACATCAAGTGATTTTGAATAAAAACCCGAAAGGAAAATTTAAAAAATTTGGAGGCAAGGGGGACTCATTCGCCACCCATGGCGAATGGGTCCCACCTAGGACCTGAAAATATGTGTCAGGAAATATGTTGTATTTAATGTTGTTTGTCAAGATAATATTCAAAAATACACTTAATTAAGTCACATAAGGGCATAAAGGGATCAAATAAAGCATGATAAATGGATAAATAGTGAAATTGTGCCTAGAAAAGTGTGAAATCTTGTTACAAGACTTTACAACACTTCAAAATAGGACTCATTTAATGATGAAAAGGTGATTTTTAGGTGAATTGCAACAAATAGAGTCTAGAAGAATGTAGAAATGTCTTACAACACTTCACAACACCTTCACAAGACATCGTTATTTGAATTTTAGTACCTAAATATGCTTGTTCAAGCCATGTCACAACATAAAATCAGAGCAAAATATATCAAACACCATGAAACAAGACCTAAAAGGCTATGAAAATGACAAGGGGTCATTTTTCTACGGCACACTAAATATCTCATATGTTCTCAATGTGGTAGATCTATATGGTTTTCATGAAGACACATACACTCAAATTAAAAAAGTAGGAAAAAGTTTATCTTCACCAAATAAATAGAGAAGGAGAAGAATTTGAGAATGTTTAACTAATGAGATAATAAGACTTATGTTCTAGTTTAGTAGTAGTATTAGAAATAATATATTAGTTCAGTAATAGTATTTTCTTAGGTTATGGTAGTTTTATTTTTAGTAATAGCTTGTGCTTTCCTTCTTGAAGCTTCCTCACTATAATTTATATTTTAGTAGTACCGTTATAAATAATAATATTCACTTAGCAATAGTATTTTCTCCATTTCTTTCTATTCATATTTTTTGGAAATATCTTGTTCTTTCCTTCTTGAAGCCTCCTAGTTTTAATTTCTATGCAACTTGTGTCATGAATGAGAATGGACATGGTATTTTCTACACTAAATTTTAATTCAATGTTTCTTTTGTGCACTCATACAAAAGGATTATATCAAGGATCTAGGCCATAAGGTGGTGAACAAATGGAAAGGGGTAGGTATTACATGATGGGACACTAGTGTTCATGTAACTATAAAGATGAGGAGTGATAGTGGAAGGAGTAATGTGGAAGAGCAGTTTAGAAATAAGAAAAAATGTGTAATTCTTCAAGATTTCATCTAAAATATTAACCAAGAAAATAATTGATGAATATTTTTTTTACATTACAAATGTAATATTGAGATGTCATGTTGCACAACAATCCACACACAAGACGTCATTACTAAGAATGACACACAAGACTACCATCACCAATTTATCAAGCATGGTGGTACAAGTGGAAAAATTCACCAATTTTGTACCGAAGTCATCAAAACAACTCCTATGAGGGGAGGAGAGTCCATCTCTATCTATGGATAAGGTTCAGCAACACAACTGCCCACACTTGCAAATGTGAAAGAGAGGAAAATCTATGGCACACAAACACATTCCACAACTTCCAAACACATAACCGTGCATCCTAAGGGATGCAAAGATGACAACCAATACTTTAGTTTCACTCACACCAAGGTCTTTCTTAATAATTTTTTAATGGAGCTTAATTCCTAATGCTCAAATATAGTAAAACAATTATTACATAACAAATTTATATTATTGTTAAGGATGTAACAAATTGTGTGGTTAACTATATTTCCATACTTAATTCTAAATTGAAAAAACTCCTACATTATATAATCTTCATCACTAAAATTGTTAATTCTGTTCAGATCTCCTTTTTCATTGCACTGTTCATAATAATAACTGGTTACTGTGACAGGGTATCATTAAAAGTTGAAGCCGAAAGAGAATTCGGCAGTCATTGTAGTTCACATCAACTTTTCCTCCTTTCAGGATATCCATTGAGTATATCCATTGAGAATACCGAGTTCGATAAGATTTGCAACATATTGGGAGACTTTTGCGGTCAATAAAGAAGCAGAATACTGAGCATCATATTTGCAGAGGAATGCTCAAAGGATTTTTCCATATGCTCCTTTAAACAAGGCATCTACTCACTGGATATCCACAGTTTTTATACTTTGGTACAACTACAAACACTATAAAGCCATTACTCGTCAAAGCTCTAGAGTGAGGAGAAGATGTTGCAAGGAATGATTACAGGGCATTCTTCTTTGGCGGATGTCATTCATACTAATGATCATTCATTGTTTCCTCCAAAGGAGAATTGCCCTGCTATCATTCATTGTAATTCAATGCGATAATATTCAGTATCTATAAATCTGCATCATTTCTTATTGCACTAATGTATTAACGTGACTTTTTTTTTACTCGTTATGCAATTTTCAGATTTGTTTTAGTGTTGAACTTTTATATATTTCAGAAGTAGTTAACATAACCTTTTTTTTTACTCGTTCTGCATTATTCAGATTTGTTTTAGTGTTGAACTTTTATATGCTTCAGAAGTTATCATGTCGATAAAACTGTACTGACGAAGTTCTGCAAAGTAATCAGATTGAGAGTTTTGAGATAATTTAGCTGACCTATTATTGGTTTGTATAATTTTGAGCTATTTTAAAATAGCTAAAGTTATTCGAGTACCATCTATTATACTTTTAAAGAAAATTTGTAATAAGGTACCCAGTTTTTTATCTGAAGTACTCATGTCTTTCTCACCATGAACACCATTTGCTGATGTTGACGATACTGAGCATGACCGCTTTTTAACAATTTTTCAGTGAAAAGCTATGGTTGTATTTTGCTTTCTTTTTAGGGTGATATAAAGCAATATAAACTTTTTTCTGTTTTTTCATAAATTTAAGAATCTTTGTTCAAATAATGCAGAGACCATCGGTTAAACTTAAACATTAAGAGTTAGAAGAGACAGAAAAACAAATAGAACAGAACCTAAGGATCGTTGTTGGGATTCTTTTCAGGGTTCACATCATGATTACAATCAGAATTTTCCCAACATGGAGGTTCATGGTAAAGCCAGAAGTGCACCTGACGAACCAAATTCCTCAAATCGTTCACTAAAGAATGACGTAGATGTATTAGCATTGATAGCATTTAGTGTTTGTTATATGAAGCCCAACGGTCATCCCTTTTTCCCTCCACTTGTTTGGCTGTTGGTATTCCGTTTGAAGATTTATTAAAAACCATATGGATAATGTAATCATCATCTTATTTTCGCACAGGTGAAAGCTTGCTGCTATGTAAAAGAACTAGTGATAAAAGTATATGAGATTTCTCCTGCTTTCGTGGATGTAGTCAAAATTGGCGAACCACGTATATCTGATGTCTTGTGTTCTTGTTGATTAAATCTTGTGTCTTCAGTTTTGTTTTTCAACAGATTTATCTGCTCTTGTTATTCAACATTTAGAGTCTCTGTTTAGTCATCCATAATTCTTCGTCAACGATCACCTTCCATTCGCATCATCATGATAATCTAGTTATCGGAGTTCTCAAATAAGTCTTTGATCTGGAAGCTTAAATCTTTAAGGTTCATGCATTCAATCTGTCTTTTTCAGCCCAAAAGGTATTCAACAAGTTACTGGATGGTCCTTGCCCAAGCTAAGAATAATATTGCGATTGTTAACACAGTAAAGACCATGCAGGCAGTAAGCCTTATTACCAGGCAAATGATCCTCTGAGACAGCCTTATATTTACCTTTTGAAGTACGGTGAGATTAATATCTGTGGCTTCACCATTAATACTTCTCATAGAAGTATGAAAGTTTGAATGATAGAAAGCATTAGGTTTAAACTGACTATCACTCACATCATGAATAGCAAATGGAGGAGGAATTCAGTATTGGTGTTCTAGCATCCATGTGATGCAAAAAAGTAGGACTAGAACCCCTGGTGGCAATTTGTTTAAACTCGATATCCTCATGTCGACTAGATGAGAGCGATTGTAATCAGCCAGCAAGGAATATTGCCCCTTGAGCAAAGAGAAGTCCCATGGAGATATATAGAATCTCACTAAACTCCAAAGGCTTTGTCACATTCTTTGAAGGTATCTAATTTTACTTAGTTGAAGGTAGTTTTTAATCATAAGTCTGAAGTAAACAAGATGGAATTGGAAGCTTGTTAATCATGTTATCATAATTTGAGGAAATTTATATAAATCTAACCAATGTCTTAATATGAGTTCTAATATTGATTTATGCTAGCATCATTTTTTACTAAATGACATGTTTAGGTTTGAGGTTCAGCTAAATTGTATTCAACTCTAGTTATTCGTGTTTGTTAGCAATAATCATGTTTAGTTTGATAGGGTTAGGAAGTTTAGTCATCCTATGCACCCTATACCAAGGTACATTGGACATAAGAAAGAGGGGATTATAATAAGTTATAATTATCCAAACAATGGGATATAAGTAGCGTTTAGATGGTTTATCTAACATCCATTTATAAGGTTAAAATATCTAAGTTTAAGTCCACACTCATTTTTAACTATCAATGATGTTAAAATTAAAATACATATTCTAATTATGAGCTACTTGATAAAGTCATTAATATTAATAAAATAGTAAATTTTTAAATCACATAAGGAAAATAATGTTTAATTTAGAATTTAAGCCACTTTAGCGAGAAGTCAATAAAATAAATATTTTATTTACAATGTTAAATTCCATATTAATAATGTTTGAATTAAAGGTGTGAAAATGATAGTATTTTATTGTTAAGGATGGATAATGTAAATGAAAGGGAAAAACATTGTCAAGAGGAGACAAATGCCTACAAATTCCATTGAAGATAGTATGTCATACATCTATTGTAATTATACCAAAAGTGATAGGCATTTGACTTGTACACAATATTAAAAGTATAAGAAGGGCATAATGGGAGGCTAGAATGGTGGATTAGGGATGGATCTTTTATTTGATTAATAATTCTTATTTAAATTTTATAAAACATAAAAAATAACAATACAATATTCACAAGAAAGTGGGCAGTAAAATGATACATCCTTATAGTCAAGAAGAGACCAAGTCAAAATGATCACAAGTCACAAGGTCAAGACTGAATATAAATACATATAAAACTCAATAGCTAAACTATTTTTTGTAAGAGGAGGTCTTTATCATCATGATTCCCAATAAACCAATAGATGCATGATTATCAACAACCAACTCCTAGCTAGTGAGTGAAATCTACTCCTTAGGATTATTCTCTTAAGGTTGTTGAGCGTGCACCAGACAAATGGATAGCTCTAGTCAAGGGAGCTTACTGGCGTTAGGACAACCAAGAGCACCATGTCCATGAGAGGAATCAAGCAATCCAAAAGTACCCCACCAATGAAAGGAGGAAAAGGTGGTCATAAGGGATAGGATCAACCATTGACAACATTCTCAATTTCCTAGGGGCTAAGAGTCATAGGATTGGGAATATAAGTCTCATCTTGTAGACTAGTTGTAACCTCATTAGTGTCCTTGAGGAGGGGAGTAGGAAGGAGGTAGAACTCCAATGATAGTGCAAGGAATATTACCCAAGTGGTTAAGAGCTCCTACAAATTTATAATCTCAAGCCCACTTTTGGTAGGATTCACTTGAATCTGCATATGCAAATTAGTGATAATTACAACATTAGTATAAATAGAGAAATGAGCATCAACATAATATTAGAAAAAGTATATAATTTATATATTTCCAAATGCTAAAGAGAATACCCTAAAATAATGTAAAATTGGGGTATAATTAAAAGGGAGGTAAGGCCAATCCACTAAGAAAGCTATATGCCATGAAAATGGAGTGGGTCTAAAATGCCTAAAAATATCATGAATCTAAGTTTAAGCTTCATAAGATCTAGTGCAATACTAGAAGATATTATTGAGAGTCTTAAATAAACAATAGAATTAGGGAACTTAAAATTTTAAATAAACAAGATGAGAACCAATTGGGAGACCTTAATAAAGAATGCACTAGGCAAAATGAGTTAATTTAGGCTCAACACTATCTTACTAGATAACTTAAAATCTACAATACCAAGTTTTTATAGAGAACTAAAGCTATAGGAATTAATTCAATTGACTAACCATTGCAAGATAAGGATAAATGTATAAACATTACTTACAAGGCTTACCATTTTGAAATGATGTATCAAGATACCATTGCTAATTCTTCCATCAAGGCTTGAAGAGCATGACCCTAGCCTTGTGAAAATTTTGAGGAGGAATGAAATCAATAATACCCTAAAAGGTCATGTGTTCTTGGTTAGAAAACTTGTACTTTTGTTTGATATCTCACTAAGGAATGAAATTCTTGGTAGCTCTAGGAATGAGACTAGGAATAGTTCTAATGCCTTTTTTGAATATTTTAAATAAATGAATCTATGACACTTCAAATAGAAGGAATTCTTGATAATCAAGAATAGGAGATCACCAAATAGACTCTTAGTTGATTAAAATGCCATTATATAAATCGTTTCATTTCCAAAGAATCCAAGCCTTGATAACCTTATAGGCTTTCTAAATTATTTTGATGATAAAAAGTGTATTAAATTTGAATTGGCTCTCTCGTGGTGATAAGAGTTCCAAGGTCCAATAATTTTCATGTTGGCCATATAGAAGAGATGCTTAAACTAATACAATACCTAATGAGATCTTTTTAGGATTTATTTCCATAAAGATCCTTGAAAATCCATTTGGTACAAAGATATAAACCTTTCTAATGGATTGGAAGTGATCTAAAACCACCATCTTCATAGGGAAGACAAACATATTCCCAACCAACATGATAAAATCCATGGTGCCCATCACTAGATTCCATGAGAAAATATCTAAGAAAATTCTTATTTTTTATGTAAGAAGCTTGAAAGGAACCCAACAAGAAGAATAGTAGACACGCGTGGTGGTCAACAATTTAGAAAAAATATAGAATTCACCAGTCAAAGAAAATGGCTAGGCGATCTAGTAGTTCAACTTCTTAGTCTTGGCAGTATAACAACTTTCTAATGGTTAATAAGAGGAGTTTTAAAAGAAAAGGGAATGAATGGAAAAATACAAATTCTTCATGATTGATCCACTTCCACCCATATTCATCAAACTAATTTGCATCTTGGGAATAAAATACTCTCATAGAATTGGGTCTTTTTCTATTATATACTTGAGCCAAATACCTGAAAAAATGTATCAAGGCATTGAATAACATATATTTAACTTTTTTTAATCTTTGATAAGAATGAGAAATGAATCACTATAAAAATGACCATTAACCAATTATTTGGAAGAATTAGGAAGAAAATTTCCCTTATCCAAGGCTTTAGAAGTTGCACACCTTAATAAATAGACATTTAAGCCTTCTTCTCAAAGAAAATAAAGTGCTAAAGAAAGAGACTAGCATTAACATATGGGTCCTAAGGAATTAATATAGTAATGTAGGCTAAGGAATTAACATAGTATTGTAGGCTAAGGTATCAACATACAAGACCTACAAGACCTAATGTCAAAACCTAATGATATGCAAAGCCTCACTAAATGACCTAGAAATGAATGCAAAACATAATGAAAATTTGAAGAAGCAAAGAGGGGCACTTGGAAACCTTTAGTAGCTTGAATGAAAACCTGAAATGCTAAAAAATTTGAATTTAATGCAAACTGGGACTCATACGTCAGGCTAGGAAATTTAGTCCCAGATTAGGGTTTTTGGGCAAGAACAAAAATCTGGCAGAGATAAGTCTAGAACACTTGAAAACTGGAAAGTCCACTATATTGGGACTCATACACCAGAAGTGTCTTATTAGTCCTGCTTGGCCTTTTTGAAAAGTCAAAGTTTGAATCTTCTCTTCAACTTCTTCTCTGTATTCTCAACCTGATTTCCAGATCTGAATTGTTGAATTCTGCTCTATAGATGTCTTTTAGTGATATTCTAAACAAGGTGACAACTTGAATAACTTTGCAACTTTGACAACTTCTTTCCAATCTTTGTCTTTAATATGTCTTCAACCTAGATCTGCAAATCACACACTAAAAAGAGGGGAAAATGTTTTTTTGTTAATAGAAAGGGGTTTGCCTTGGTCAAACCCCGTTTTGGTAATCAAACCTTGTAATGAAATCAAATAAGATAAAGGAATGATGAATGAACAAATATGCAATGTTTCAACTCACCAAACCCTAGGAATAAAATGTTGCAAACATGTATGAGATGGATCCAATGGATGTAGATCTTGAATCTTGCTTCAATGTTGTAGATCTTGAATTGAATGCTTGCTTGAATCATGAAACCCTACATCACAAATGTTAGCTCAAAAATAAACATGATGCATGATGAATTTGACATGATGCTTGATCCTTGAATAATTCTCTAAAACACTTTATAATCAACTATTGAATACTCTTGTAAACTCTTGAATTCTCTTGTAAACTCCAATTTTCTATCAGGAATGCTCTCATGAAAGTCTTAGGTGAAAATGAGTGAAATAACCTTGTATTTATACTTGTTTATACCTAATTTCCTGAAATTACAACACTACAAGCCGAAATCAAATCTAGGAGGATAAAATACCACCAACAATTTGAATTTAATTTAGGTTTAAGCCACACAGGATTCATACGCTAGAAGTGGCGTATGAGTCCCATTAGGCTAGGCTTCGGGACACATTTTTCAAGAAATGCTAAGATTAATGTGAAATCGAGATCGGGGCCCTGAAACTTAGGTGGGACCCATATGCCCAAGGTGGCATATGAGTCCTAGATCTTTAAATCTAGGCCATACAATCTAAAAACATTAATTTATGATTGGTCATTGCATATGTGCTAGGATTATCCTCAGAAAGATGCATTAATTAAGGCTTGTGGATGCAAGATAAGGCCAAATAAGGCACAAAGAAGCCCCATTAATTAATAAAACCCTAGATTTGTGTGAAAGTGTGAGAAAACACTTTACAACACCCTAAATAAGGAATAATTAAGTTCATTTAGTTTACAAGAGCTCAAACAACTGTGAACATGTAAAGGGGTACATTTTTCTACGCTACAGAGACATTGAACAAAATGATATGCCATCAATTATAAATTTATTTAGGATCTTTGACTTTAGGTATAAATTTTATAAATATTGTATTTATTTATTAAATATCATAGGGAATTTTAATGCAACACATCAACATAGTAGAAGTCATGAGGAAATCTATCCATGTGATAAAATATCATTAGACATTAAATAAATAGCCTCTAAAAATATTATTTGGGAAGACTATGATTACAAATAATGCATTGTAATTTACAAACCTTGCAAGGAACTATATTTAGGCACTACTATAAAGTAGCAATGCTTCATAGAGTGTATTCTTTCAAGTAGAAAAAACTTGGTGATAGCATTTTAAACAAAATTTTGAAGAATATAAAGAATATTATTAAGGATTTTCTTCCTTTACCTTATTTTTTTAATGGTGTGGAATTTTCTTCCTTTAACTTATTTTTTTAATGGTGTGGGATTTGGGATTTAAGGAACACTGAAAGAAATAATTTGGAATCTTATTTAGGTAGAGTATAATCAAAGATCTAATATAAAATTGAAATTAGTTTTATGATCTTCTCTTACATCAACATTTAAGTTATTGACATCCTATGATCACACATTTCATGGTTTAATGGTGAGGAAGAGAGCCTCGTGGATGAGATTTCAATAATGACAATTTTAAATGTCTACTTTTAATTTTTAACCATATTTATTATGTTAAAGAGATTTGAGTTTTGAGGAATTTAAATTTAACTTCTATACTATCAAATATTCATTATTGATGGATGGGTATGACTTTTGTTAAAAAGTAAGTATTTTTATTTATTAAATTATAAGTAAATTGTAATCAAGACTGATTGAATAATGTTCTAAAATAAATAAATAAAATTATAGAATGTCCCTATCCCACATAATAACCATATCAAATATAAAATTTATATAAAGAATGTATAATAATATTATGATAGACAAACAAATATCAAGATTTACTAAAAGACTAGGAAATGTAATAGATTATCAATTTTTAAAGAGATATTATATATAACATTATATTTCAATAAATGATTGTAGGACTAATTTCTCTTGAAAGAAAATTGATGCAAGAGAATCCAAGGTGTAAGGCAACTTGCATCACCAAAAAAAATCAAATTTTGGAATTTCCATTTTAATTTCATGTTGTGAGAATAATTTGAATAAATTTGGCATAATTTAATTTAATAAAATAAATGCCACCTTTGTTAGGCCATGTTGGCAAGTGGAGTAGTGGGAGTGTAGTTGCAATTTTAGAAAAAAATGAAAAATCAGACTTGGCAATTGGGTTTGTGGGGAGGTTTCTTCCCAATTTGGTCATGATTTTTGTTGGTGAAGTTTTTGGAGCTTTTTTTTAATATTACAAGCAATTAAGTATGTTTTGGTAGCCATTCTTGGCTAGAATTCAAAGGTTGGTTGCAGGTGTAGCATCTTCTTGGAGAGGAGATGTGGAGTGGTTTTTTGTAAGTTTGAAGGTGTTATGAAAGAAAAATGGATCATGGAATCCATTGTTGAATATGGGTACAATTTGTAGATTGGAGTTTGTAGGGTGAAGGTTGTAGATTGAGAGTAATTTGAAGGAGTTGAATCAAGAGTTTGTATTTATTGTTAATATCATATTTAAATATGATTTTTAATGTGTATTTAGATCATTCCAAGAGGTTGAAATATTTTTATTTCTATTTTGGAGAAGATACAAGCTAATGTTTGTAGAACTTTGAATAAAAAAATTAGAAATTTATTTACAAAATTTCTGCATTGTTTTGCTTTTCTAAGCTATTTTAGAATTAAGTCAAATCATTTAAGAGATTTTCATTTTTTGTTTGAGAATGGAGATTCTCCCTCTGCATTAGTGGTATTGGAGATAGTGTTCCTAAGTGTGTAGGCAGAAGCGCTAATTTGAGGCAATTTGCACCAGGACCTGTGGTGGTGTGTGTGTGATTTGTGTGTAAACAGATCACCGAACATGATGCAATTTACATGTGAAGAACTTGAGGATTTGAAGATTTATGTTGAGGATTTGTGAGGCCTTGAAAATGCCAAATAAGAAAGGAAATAATTTTATCATAGTTGTTGTGTATGCAGGTGAATAGGAAGGAGAAAATATTGCAGAAGTATACTTTGTGGATAGCATGAAGGAAGATGGTGAAATTGTAGTGGAGGATGAGAAGAAAAAAGAAAGTTCAGAAATCCAAGAGTAAATTGATGTTGTAGAGGTATGCTTGGGTGAGATCATGGAGAAAAAATGAGAAAAGCGAAGAAGAGAAATTTGTTGCAGCATTAGATGAAGATGGAGGTGTTCCAAAAGTGAGCATTGAGGAGATTGTTGTGAGTAAAGTTGCAATAGTTGAGGATGTTGCAATTAAAATAAAGTATGCAGTGATGTATGAGGATACAGTGTTCAATGAGCAACCTAATGAAGACCAAGAGTTTCTTGATGAAGATATCACACAGATAGAGAAGTTGTTCAGTGCAACAACATAGATAGTAGCATTCAACAACGAGGAATAAGATGTTGTGACAAAATAATTCATCGAGGTAAAATCATTTTTTTATGAGTTTTTCAATGTTGAATATGTAAATGATTTTCATTATGATATGAGAAAAGAGTTAGAGAAGAAAAAGGATTATGAAGATGTGGAGTGGTACACAGATGTATACTTGCAAACAGAGGCTATAGAGGAAGCTACATGAGGAACTTGGTGGAGGTGGTCAGTTTGTGGTGGGTTAGATCCCATGAAGAAGGAAAATATGGAAGAAGAGATGTGCTGGAGGAGGATGGTTCATGGTGGGAATGATTCCACAAGAGCAAGGAAGAAGAAGGTGCACACTTGGTGGAGGATGACAAGTGTCCCAACTAAGTGTTGGAAGAGGTGGAGGAAGAAATTCTTCTATCTAATTCAGTGATGGATTTTACTAAGGAATTTTTTGTAATCTAAAAGGACGGCACTACCACTCAACTCCATTTTTTGAATCCATATTCACAAATTTTTCCTATATCAGGTGTCTAATGTAGGAGCATCCAGGGTGTAAGGAAATCTTGCATCACCAAAAAAAATCAAATTTTTGAATTTGTATTTTAATTTCATGTTGTGAGGATAATTTGAATAAATTTGGCATAATTTAATTTAATAAAACAAATTCCACCTTTGTTAGGCCATGTGGGCAAGTGGAGTAGTGGGAGTGTAGTTGCAATTTTAGAAAAATCTAAAAAATCAAACTTGGGCATTGGGTTTGTGGGGAGATTTCTTCCCAAATTGGTCATGATTTTTGCTAGTGAAGTTTTTGGAGCTTGTTTTTGAAGATTACAGGCAATTTTAACTGTGTTTTGGTAGCCATTCTTGGCTAGAATTGGAAGGTTGGTTGCAGGAGTAGAATCTTCTTAGAGAGGAGACAGGGAGTTTTTTGTTGTAGTTTTGAAGGTGTTATGATAGAAAAATAGATCATGGAACCCATTGTTGAAGATGGGTACAATTTATAGATTGGAGTTTGCAGGGTGGAGGTTGTAGATTGAGAGTGATTTGAAGGAGTTGAATCGAGAGTTTGTATTTATTGTTATTTGGTGCTAATATCAAATTTTTAAATCTTATTTTTAATATGTATTTGTCAATCAAGAGGCTGAAATATTTGTATTTCCATTTTGGATAAGATACGAGCTAATGTTTGTAGGAGAACATTGAATAAAAAAATTAGAAATTTATTTATAAAATTTCTACATTGTTTTGTTTTTCTAAGTTATTTCAGATTTAAGTCAAATCATTTAAGATATTTTCATTTGTGGTTTGATAAGGGAGAATCTCCCTCTACATCAAAAATAAAGAAATCCATGACCATTACCAGTTGAGGCTTGAATCATATCTACCAAAGAAAAAATCTCTTGTAATCATTCCCTTCAGCTACTCTACCCATTCTAGAGAGTTGATGAACCATGAATTTAAAATGATTGAGCCAAGTTATTAGATATGTGGTTATAGAAGGATACTTTTATACTTCAAATAATTTCTTCTGAAGGGACTACATTTGACTACCTTTTTTGTATTTTTTTCTCAAGAAAAATCATATCTTGAATGGATATTCTTTTTGAAATTTACTATTTTCCTCTAAACCTAATGCAGGTCATTTTTTGTTTAAGAGTAATGATGAAATAGGTTTGTTCTTCATCTTCTTTTTAAATTTTTATTTTGAGTGCTAAGTGCAAGAGATCGCCTTTTTTATTTGTAAGGGTTCTAGTTATTATATTTACTATGCCACTATTTAGTTTAAAATTTCAGAAGAATCAAGTTTTATGTTTCCCTCCAAGCAGGGAGGTGTTTATTGATGGTTTCTTTTATTTCAGGTTTTATGTTTTTTTTTTTTGAAGTATCTCAAATCAATGGACTATCTTATATCAATGACAAGAGATGTTTTATTTTTAAACTTTTCTTTGTGGTCTAGGTCCATGACATATGTTTAGAGTAAGATTTTACGATTTCATCAATTCCTTTTTGGGGGTTCATATATAATATTGTTATAATACAAATATTCAATTGTGTTGTTTTTGTTGAACATATTGATATATAATACACCCTACTATAAATCTTGAACTACATAATATAATAAATAGATCATATCATCAACCTAGAATATTTCTAATACTTTTCTTAGCATCATCATGTTTGTTGTTTCAAATATTATATTAAATAATAATTCCTTTGATATTTTTTATATATTTATTCAAGGAGGATTGATTTCTCATGCCTAGCCTTGAACTAAAATTCCACGTCCTTTAAATATTAGTCTTGTTCCTTACAAACGCGTGCCTTGGGGACATTAGGTAGTTGGATTACCACATCTTTGTTCCACAATTGTAGAGAAGATAAAAAAAAAAGAGAAATATTAAATATTTAGATTGCAACAAAATTAAAGAGGAATTTCATTATAATCATTCATCTCATATTACATTCAAATATTGGATTTATAAAGCCATTATTCTTTCATTACGAGAATAACTTCACACCGGACTAACTAACCCAACAGTTAATTTATTATATGTAAACCTTAATTTCCTAACAACTCCCCTCAAGGTTTACATTATAAAAAAATATTGTATCATCAACCTAAGCTCCTTTGTCTAGGAAAATATCTTTATTATCCAATTATGCATCAACATCAACATAAACTCCTTTATCTAGGAAAATTTCTTGATTATCAAACTTTACATCAACATCAACCCAAACCTCTCATGTCTTGGAAAATATTTTAATTATCCAACATTTACTTATGAGCCAAGACACACTTCATTATTCATAAAAAAATAGCCAACACTCAACTATCCATAGCTAGTTTTTGGGATCAATATCTATAGACCAACAACAACTTACCAAGTTTTTGGATTCAATTATCCATAGACCAACAACTCACCAAGTTTGTGGATTCAACTATTCACAAACCAACTAATTACTAGATGCCCCCTGTTTCTCCTAAAGGGAATGGAGATAAAACACATGCTTCTCATACAAGGCATCACCTCTCAGTGAGAATCTAGCTTGAAATGATGAAGATCCTCCTAACTCTGATGCCTCTATTCTCCAATCCCACTTGTTTAATTCTTAGAGAAGATATACATCTTCATTTTTATTGTGAGAAAATTCTTGATCACACATTACAAAATTACATCTTTCTCCCTCATTTTTGTTTGCATTAAATCATTATCTATTTTTAATTTTCCATTAATAATATCTCTATCACATTAAATGTGATTCACTAGAGTGTGTCATCTTTGATTACAATATAAGCATTTAAAATTATTCTTTCCAATTGAAAATTAGTCTTCCATTTTACAAACAAAGTAGTTTCCTCAATAATTGAGCAAGTTTAAGTGACTCTTTTCTCTTCATCAATCAAGTAATATATCATATTTTCCAAGCTTGGGCTCAGATTCAATTTTTTTAAAGTAAACACAATATTATCAAAACTTGAAGGCACATTATTTAATAAAATATCTTTGACATCTACATCAACTGTACATTTTATTCCAACAAGTTGATTAAGAAGAGAATAAAATGTACTAACTTTGGCATCTACATCATCAACCCTCTTTCATTTTCAAACCAATTTCTTTTTACTTCATTCTTATTTTTGCACTTGAAGCCTGTGAACTATATAATGAATTAATTCTTCCCATATTTGGTTTTAATTTTTTGTCAAATCAATATGATATAAATATCCATTAGATAAACCAAGACCAATCAATGATGTATCTTTATGATCTTTTCATACATATTTTAATGCTTCATTTGCATCTTGTGGTTTTATAATAGTTCCATTAACAATATACCATAAAAAAATTCTATTAAAACTAGTTACACTTTGAATTTCCCTCTATGAAATTCATTGCCCTCAAACATCAAAATAATATATGATTTCTCCATTTTAAATAAAGTCAATCTAGTCACTTATCACTCTATATTTATTTAACATAAATTGATATTAATTTTCTTATTATAAGGCAACAAAGAGGCCATTAATACTATTTAACATACCTTGATTTTGATGAAATAAAAAAATGAAAGTGGTTGCAAATTTTCTTTAAAAATCATTTGCCAATTTTTACAGTTAAATGACATGATTAAACGAATAATGATTCACGATTTTCCTTTAGGAAGTTCCATTTGGTCAAGCAAGTTGCTATTGAAAATTACAAACTCCTTAACTATCTACACAATCAGCTCTTCACTCTTTCAACATATTCATGAGATTGCATTTTCACATTTCTCACTTACAATGAATTGAAAATAAAAAGATAACACGCTGGTTTTAAATGCTATGCCCTATATAAATGTAGGACTTTAGGTAGCTTCAAACATTTGCTTCATGCCTAATTTGACACCTCATCACACAATCCATATCAAGGATTTATGTTCATCCCATATGATTAAATTGGTATTCTGATACCAATGTAGAGCAACAAATACAAAAGACAAATATTAAAGATTTAGATCGCAAACAAAATTAAAGAGGAATTTCATTATAATCATTTGTCTCATATTACATTCAATATATTGGATTTATAAAACCATTATTCTTCTATTATGAGAATAACTTCCCACCCAAATAACTGATCCAACAATTAATTTATCATATGTAAACCTTAATTTCCTAACACACACCAAGAATCTAAATTTTTTATATCCCTTATTGACCTAATTAGAAAACAAATCTAAAGTAATGTTAAGAAGAAAATATATCACTTAATATAAAATGTAATGTATCCCAAAGATCTCACTCATGTTTTAATCTAATTTGAATAAACATACTATAATTGTAAGAAGTTTCATGTTTTGAGGGTCATCATATTTACAAATGCACACTCTTTTGCATTTTAAAGAGCTTTGGATCAACATGATTTGTATGTTGACAAAGTGCATATAGAGATACCTCATGTTTTGTCTTATTATTTAGCTTGTGCTATTGTAATGAAGCTATTTCTATTTTTTTTTTGGGTACTAGATCATTGTTTCCATTCAATCCTTTTGTGTAGTATTCATTGCATATGTGTGTTCTTGAAGATTCAAGATAAACTCTTACATATGTGAAAACATATTAAAAAAAAAATGTCTAAGGGCTTCATAAACTAAGTTTTTTAATTTGAAATGCATTTTTAATAAGAGTGAAAATGTCCAAAAAAAAATTGGAGCAAGAACTTCCTTTTTGTTTGGCCTTAACAATGGTGATTGCTATATCTGTAATGACAGCGCTGCACAAGCTTCAAACGGCTCCTTCAACCGTTTCTCAGCAACCATACCTCACACTGTTGCAATTTATTTAAACAAGTAATAAGTAGTCTACACTTCAATAGAAAGCCTTCACTGTTGTACATCTAGAATTATATAATAGCTCTGCTATCCAATAAAGGAATAGAGTAACAATGTAAATAACAAATAATAATGAATAATACATAGTAAGATTATGAAGACAGCAAAAAAATATCCAGATGTACTAGAACACTATATAGATATTGTATATATCACATTGTATTCCAGTGAATGATGGCAGGGCAATTTTCCTTTGGCAGAGAATCGAGAAAGAGACAGCCATTGTCAGTTGAAGTCTTGACTGACATCTGCCAAAGGAAAATCCCCCTGTAATCATTCCCTGCAACTTCTCCTGCACAATATGAAGAGTTGATGGACTGTAGCTTTATAATAGTTGAACCAAGCTGTAAAAGATGTGGTTGTAGAAGTATATCCAATGAGTAGATCCCATCTGTACAAGAGCATACTTTAAAATCCTCTGAACATTCCATGCAAAGAAGATGCTCTTTATTGAGCAAATAGGCGGAATGAAATTAATTGCTAATCTTATCCAAGCTATACATCTGAGACAACATTTGGCATGTTTAAGAGTTAAAAGGAAATTGGTTATTTAAGTTGAGAGTTTATTACAATCTTAGAGTTTTAAAAAATTCAAAACAAAATAAGAAATAGAACTTTACAAAACTTAAATTTTAAGTTTCAAGAGAGTCTAATTCCAATAAAATTTTAAGAACAATGAAGTTTAAATTAATGTAATTCAATCGAAAGAGAAAGAACTTTTGTCCGAATAGACTCTTCGTACTTTTACTTTTATTATGAATCATCCGATTGTGGTAAGCTACTTTTATACATAAAATTATTCCTTTTGAAAGGACTGCGGTTGCCTATGAACAGGAGGGAAATTAACAGTGCACACGATTGTATGGTACTCTCTTCTCTAGACAAAGTATATACTGAATTATATTCTTCTGCCCATTTATTAGATTGCCTTCAATCTGGTGCTGGGCATCATAGGCTTAAGAGTAATCTTGTGCCATTTAAAATGATGAACTATTTTTTGTCGTTGTATAAGTAGTTTTGTTGCTATGTGAAGAAGAGGCAAAGTAATCTTAAAGATGAATGCACTAAAATGGATATTTTCTTTTCATTTATTAGACTGTCTTTGACCTGATGCAAGGTATCTTAGGGTTAAGAGTAATCTTGTATTTTATTTTGATGTTGCTTATTTATTTATTTAAATTTTGAATTTTCTTTTTGGAGTTTAAGTCTTAAATATCACTATTGTTTTTGCAAGGTTTATTAGATTTAGTATGCAAGCATTTATTTTTAAATGTTTGAATTATTAAATTCTATGTTTCCTTTCAAGTGAATAGATGTTTGACCATGATTACTAAGTATCCCAGGTCAAGGGGCAATCCTATATCAACAAACAAGTTTTCATTTTTTGAGGTTCTTTCTATTATAGATCCATGATCTATGTTCAGAGTTAGAACTTACAATTTATTCAATAGATTTATCGAGATCTATCAATGCTATAGTGATAAATCAAGGGTATTTTGTATGAGATTTTTTGTTACACATTTACATATGGTGTTGTAAGAGATTGTACACACTATACTACAATCTGAATTGAACAATGACAACTAGACCATATCTTCACCCAAGAAGTTTTGTAACACTTCTCTTGGCATAAATCATCATGTTTGTTCTTTTCAAAGTCAAGACTAAATAGGGACTCCTTAAATATTTTATTTATCTGTCTAAGGAGGATTCCTTTCTCGTGTGTAGTCTTCAATTGAAATTCTAAGTCTTTTGAAAGCCAAATTTGTGTCTTATGATTATGCGTTATGAGGATATTAGTGTAGTTGAATTCCCACATCTCTCATCCACACCAAGTATTTGAATTTTATGAATTCCTTTTTAGCACAATTACAACATGGATCTAAAGTGATGCTAGAAAAATAATATCACTTTGCATTAAATGTGGTGTGTTGTTAATATCTCGCTTCCTAGAATTATCAAAGGTGTTGTGAATATATGGGAAATGCAAAAATATTGTATTTAGAATTTGGATGTTTACAAATACACATTATTTTTGTATTTTAAAACAAATTCCATTGACATGGTTAGTAATTCTACAAAATGTATATATAGATCACTTATGTTTTCTATAATTGTTCAACTCTATGTCCTATGTAATGAAGCCATCTCTATAATTTTTGTATACTATCATTTTTCTATCCAATCTTTGTGTGTATTATTCATTGCATAAGATTTTTTTCATATTCCATACTCAATTTGATAGCCTTATACTAGGTGATCAAACCTTGGTATCCATTAAGTCATCTATGAGCAATATTTTCTCTTGTGAAATTCTAATCCATTTCAAGTCATTTAAGGATCTAAGTGCTTAATATGTGTTCATAGTGTAACCCATAATTGTATGAATAGATTTTGTTTGAACTATACTTAGTAATTCCATGAAGAAGAGTTAATAATAGAGGCCAAGCCTAACTCATCAAAATGGTAGGTAGATTAGATGAAGATCAACATAGAAGATTTTTCTATGGATAAAGTCCTAGACATTTACAAGATACGAAAAAAATGTGAGGATGGAAGTTGATATTGATTTAAAATTTGGAACATGGATGCCACTACAGAGATATTTTTACTCATATTAGGAATTAGAAAAAGGTACATGTATGGAGGTGTTTTATTTTTATAGATTTTTAAATCTTGAAGAGATGATAAACTAGATGATAGAAATAGAAGATTACTTCAAGTTTGAGGAATTCGGAGACCTATATAAGGTGAAGGTTTCCAAAATAAACCTTAAAGGATATACCACAACATGGTGTTATATTTTTGAAACAAGCTAGAAACCATGAGCCACAGGATCAAATTAACAAACAAATACACCTTCCACGCAAGAGATCTGCAAACAAAGAATGCAATATTCGTCAAAGAGAAAAAGCTACAGAAGTAAGAGACTGTCAAGAAGATATGAAAGCTCGAGATATTCTCTCAATAATTACAATGAGGGTTGAGTGCTTATAAGAGAAAAACCCTAAATGAGAAAGGGATCAGATCATGACAAGTGTCAACATCATTGTGGACACCAAAAAAGTATCCCTTTTTCCTTGCTTGATATGGGAATAATTCATGATAAATTAGACCTAATTTCGCCATGATCTAGTGTTGTGGGGTGTTTTACACATCCACATTAGGTCTTGGGTACTTGCAAACTGAATAAATGCATTTAGCAATGTCTTGTAAAAGTGTTGTAAAGTGTTGTGAATGACTTTCACACTTTTCTAGACTTTTATTAAGCATTTAAGTCTCATGGACCTATTTTTCCTTTAATTCAATATTGTAAAATGTATTTAATTGCATTCTCACATTAATCTAGAAGGCTTGTAAATTAAACCTAATTTTAATCTAGTGTTGTAATGTGTTTTACACATTCACATTGGATGTTGTTCCTTCCTAGGCTATGTCGACCTCATTTTAATGTTGTAAAGTGTATTTAATCACACTTTCACATTGAAATTTGTGTCCCTAACACTAATTACCCTTTATATCATCATTAATAGGCCCCTATGACCCCATATTGTGTATTCCAAGGCATATTTTGATCAAAGACCCGACTAGAACAACATAAGAGCTTAATTTCTTCACTCCCTGACAATCCAACTAGCACAACAACCCCTGTGGGACTAAGTCGCTTATCTGGGTGAATGATTCCCATCCAGGTGGGACTAAGTTGCCCAGCTTGGTGACTTAGTCCCATTTGTGCTATTTTCAAGGTTCGAGTGGGAAAAATTGGGTTTTAAGTTTAATTTTCCTCCATGTCAGCCTTGGGGATCAAATTAACAAGCATTTTAGGTGGATTTCCTATATAAAAAAGCTTTTAAACCCTAATTCATGATTCACCCATCCTTCATTCATCATTCATCATCTCTTTCAAGTCAAGCAAGCTAGGGTTTTAGCATTCTAAGTCATCAAGATAGCTTTCTAAGGCATTCAAAGGTAGATTATTCATCCACTATTGTAGAAATTCAAGATCTATCATCATGGAAAGTTTATAACTCCTTCATTTCATATTCATGCTTCATCTTATTTCTTTATTTGGTTTAATTACCTAAATGGTGTTTGACCAAGGCAAACCCCTATTCCCTAACATTCAACATTTCTCTCTCTTTCTTTGTGTGTTTGCAGATTTAGGTACCTTGAAGGCTTGGAGATCATTGAAGAATAGATTGCAAACTTGTTGAATACATCTCCTTGTTGGCTAGGTAAAAATATTCACAAAAAGTCACTTACAGTGCTGGAAATCACATTTTTAGAACCAGACACCTAGAGGAGCAGAAAGAGTAGACTAAGAGTTTTTGTTTCCACTTTCGGATTTTTAGAAAAGTCAAAGTGGACTAAGTCTCCATCAATGTCATATAAGTCCCATTGTACATATTTTTCAAAGATTTCTACAGATTTGGATACCCATTTGGCTAAAATAGGCTCTAGAAAAGTTTTCTAGATCTAGGACTAAGTCACCCAGAATGGCGTAAGTGTCCCAGTAGGTCAAAATTTTAGAATCAATAGCATTTACAATCCTCATTCTAGTCTTCAACACATTTACAGGTGTACACATTCAGTTATACAATTTTCTATCTTGTTTCATGACCATTTAGTATATGTTTGCATACTACACCGTGTTTCCAAACACTTTGAATTTTACAAGTTTTGCATTAGTAATTAACCTCTTTTATTAATTCTTAGCATCTAGAAATATCCCTTAGTCATATTTCAATCTCCTTTGCATTGGAATCTCAAGGTTTTGTTCTTGAAGGAAGTGTTGATCTTTGTCTCTCTCCTTTTAGGTGCAAAACACTAGAGGTGCAAGAGGTGACAAATCTTCGCTACATTTTGGTGAATCCAACTTTCAAATACCTTTTTTTCTAATTTGGATTCATCCATCATCCTAAAATTAGCTTGCATTAACTTTGCATTAGGGTTTTCATTAATTAATTTGCATTCTAGGGTTTCAAATTTTGCATTAGTAAAAGTGCATATAGGTTGCATGTTTGCATATCAACTCATTAATATTTTCTAAAATTCTACATTTGCATCTTAGTTTTACATCATAGAGCACACAATCCTTAATTTCATAACAACCCCCCTGAAGGTTTATGTGAAGTGTTTTTCATTTCCTTAGTCTTCCAATCTCTGGCCTCCTTTTGTTTTGATTGCGGAGGTGTTCAAGTTAATGAATTGACGGTAAGAAAGAAAGGAAATACGCCACATGGTGGTTGCATGACTTTCTCTCATCATTTTCTTTTCAGAGGAGCGCCCAAGACAAGTGTCAAAATGGCAGAATTTTACTACAAAAAAAAATTTTGAAAAACATAAGGTTTATGACCTCGCAATGTGTCATCTCTCTATCAAAGGAAGACTCTGCCTCTTATAAGGTAATATCTTTTGGAGACTGTCAGAACTTGCTGGTTTTTCTTTTCTTGGTTCTTGGGATGGAAACTTCGAGTCAGTACCTCGAGATGATGTGATTAGTCAGTGTTATCATTTTTCTAGGCTGTTATTTTTAGGATTTGATCGTGTATAGGCTTCTATCTTTGAAATATCTAAAATAAATTAATGCAATCGCTAGGAGTTGATGAGAAAAGATCTTTTGCGGCCTAACAAAGGGTTTACGATCAGATTGTGAGCTATCAAGTATTAACATCTGGCAGCAATTACTTTTGTACTAAGGTGGTGTTCCTTTCTTTTGGTGGCTATAAGAGGAGAGCGACGACATAATGAAGGGTTGCATTCCAAGTGACAGTTTCTTTCTCAAAAGAAGTGTTTCTCTAGTTTTCTTAAGGTTTTTAGAATTATTTTCATAAACAAGTTATATAACTACTTTATTCTGGCATGTTATATCTATTAAGGTTTAAACTATTGTCAGATTGGCATCTGACCTTTGTTTCAAAGTTCATTTTATAATTAAAGCACAAACTATTAAGGAGAATTTGTTGAGACTATGCATGTATGACCTTTTTCAAGCTTTCCTTCTTTATATTGTCATTCTGAATGAAACATTGTGTCTTGTAAGTTGGATCCAGATAGTTTAAGTAGCAGATTTCTATGCTTTATGCTTGTATGGTAGAATAATGGCTTAGGAAAATTGGACTATGTCATTGGACTTTTCTATTTTTCTTAAAGTTGTTATTTTGTTGTGCTATGATGTATTGGAAGATAGAGTTCTTGTGATTTCTAAAATATTGTTCTTTTACTCATAAGAAATCTTTATGTTTGATCGGATCTTAATGAACACTACCTGCAGAAGGATCTGAAAGTCTACACTGTGCTTGAAGTTAGCCTTTGTTGTTCATTCTCTTTCCAACAATGAGGGGTTGTGACATTTTCTTTCTATTTATATCAATCATAGAAATAATTTGGGTTTGAAATGTTGTAAAATATTTGGCACATTGCCTTTTATGTTTTATATTTACATTTCCTTTCTCCCCTTATCTCAAAACCCCAAAACAAGAACCAACTTTCAATAAAAAAAACCCAGAGGTATTCAATGAGGCACAATTTGTCCCCCACTCATTGAATTTCCCATAAGACTGTCGAAGAAACATAAGCTTTGATAATCAACCATTTTTTTTTTGGCACGCCTGATGGGACCAAATTTTTTCCAAATGCCTGATTGGAAGTTAGAAATATTTCTTGAATCAAGCTAAGGAAGGAAATTGGGAGTTTCATGCCCAGAATCCAAACAAGAGCATCCTTGAGAGGACAATTCCAGTACTCTCAGTTACTTTCCTCAATCCCTAGAAAGAGAAGACTTATAGGTTATGTATCACCTATAAGGAGTAATAGAGAGAGAATTCAGAGCCCAGTATCTAGAGCTTTATCTACTCCAGCCAGAGGCCTAAACTTCCAAATAATATGCCTATATATATCTTATTCATAGGAATCTTTTCTCCATGGCTCATGTACCCCCCCTACTCCTAGAAATTTCGTAACATGGGATAGTGGTAGTCCACTACAACCACCCACACCCCCAAATGTATGGCCCACCATACCTGCTAATTCCCTCAAGGTTATTCCAAGATTCTCCGAAGAATATTTTAAAACCCCTTCTGAACACCTTCAATATATAGCGGAGGTATGTAGGGTACATAATATAGCATAATAAAATATCACTCTCATGCTGTTAGCTGCCTCTTTTAAGGGGAAAGCTCAAGATTGGTATAGATCTCTGGTCTCGGATTCCATCCTTTCCTGGGACTAGCTCAGACAATGCATGTTCGAACAGTTTGCAGAAAAGGGAGATTGTTCCTCACTGCTGCAACAACTAATTACCATCAAGAGAGCTCCGAATGAGGCTATGAGCGACTTCAACACTAGGTTTGATAAAACTTGGCACAGGATTCCCATGATCACCTGACCCCTAGCTACGATGGCATTCATGTTCTATCGAAAGGCTATCAATCCCAACATCATAGTTGTGATAACTTCCATGGGGGGAGATATCTTTCCCAATGCTTATGAGTTGGTGGTGAAAGCAGAAAATAGTATAATTGATGTCGGGAAGCTCCCACCACAACCGCCCATTCCTATGTTCGTAGAACCCTCTAGAACATCTCAAGGAGGAGCCTATTCAAGCACACCCACTATGCAAAGAAGCATGTCAAATACACCTTAGTCTATGTATGTGTATCCCACTGCACAAAGTAGCATTTCGGGCTCCAACTCAATCACTATGGATATTAACAACATGAAGAGTCTCATGTGGACTCTTGTTAATGAATTGGTCATCCTCAAACAAAAACAAGCAATGCCTCCAAAGTTGAATGCTCAGACCTATGGTGAAAACAATCCTTCCTATCAACAAAATTCATACCAAGGGTTTCCCCGAGGAGGAGGCCAATAGAGGACATCAACAAACCAAGTAGTTTTGGTCACCATGCCACTTTAAACAGTAAAAGGAAGTCAAAGCAGAGAAATGATCCAAGGCTAGAATAATTTGGTGGAAGAGGATGATGTATGGTCTTTCCCATGCAGAGATGGTCATCTTCCACAGAATTTTCCAAGGGAAAACATGCAAAAATGGATGGTGGAGCAAAGAAGCAAAGGCCCTCCCCTGAATGCAGACGAGTATGGACCATCCAAAATGGAGAATTCTTGTTTTAGAATGCAATTGCAAGGGATGTCCATAGAACAAGAGATAGACATTTCACCTGATCAAGTGTTGTTCTCATGGGTGGAGGAAGAAGAAGCAGATCTAAGAGGTGGCTTATTGAAGAATACGTACAATAAGTTTTTCCACATCAATAGTCGCATTAGCCACCTCTGCAAGAGAAGCAGGCTCCATTGGCCATCATCCGACCTTTTCCAGAACCACGCAATTCACCAATGGTAGAGAAAGAGACAGGAAAGGAACCAATCTCATTCATGTTAGAACTCTTTCTTCCAAAAATGAGAGGAATATCCTTATTCAAGCCTAAGGTCCAAATAGTTGGGATGCTTAACGTGGTGGAGCAATTGAAGAAGGCGCCTACAAATGTATCATTGTGGGATGTCATATCAATTTATGAGTAGAAAAACCTACTTCAAGAAGCATTAGAGGTGGAAGAACACAGCCCATAGGTGGATGCGGCTCAACCGTGCAATCAAAGCGGAGGTGACAGATCCTTACTTCCCCATCAGGCTTCGAAAGTAACAACTTATGCAAATGATATGGGAAACACAAAAGAGGAAGAGGTAAGGGGAAAAAATCCCATGCCTTTCTTTTTAACACTTATAGTAGGAGATTTATTGTTGCATAATAATATGATTGATTTGGGGGCTAGCACAACTGTTATGCCAAAACAAGTGGTGGATGCTTTAAAGCTTAAGTATGAATCCCTTGAGAAGGGAATCATGCAACTAGACAGAAAGAAGGTCTTGATCATTGGTCGGATAAGGGATCTATCCCTGACCCTTTTCTCCTGCCCAATCCAAACAGTCACGCAGGAAGTGGTAGTAATAGACATTCCACTGGTCTTTGGAATGTTTCTATCAAGGGATTTCACTGCCAAACTTGGCAGGTACCTGGCACTTCACTAGTCGTACTTGATTTTGAAAACCAAGCATGGAGAAAAGATGAAGATTCTTTATGAACCTTTGCATCTCGAACATATTGCAGACAATGCATTCCTATGTTTTGAAGCTACACATACTCCTATATCTCAATAGGAGAAATATTGTGTTGAAATGCTAGAAGATGAAGAGGATACAAGTGAGCGGACTCCCGAGGAAGAAGTGTTGCTCAAAAAATTCATTAATTTTGATCCATTCAGCAACTTCCATGCAACTGGGCTCGACACTTATGTAATTTTTGATGGTGATCAAAATTTTCCAAAACTAATAAAGGATGAGGAGAAATATGATGACTTGTTTGATAATCATCTATGGACCTTATATTTTGAAGGTGCTAAGTGTAAAGTCGGCTCTGGCATGGGTATCTGTTTACTCTCTCTAATAGGATCTGAGACTCTCAAAGCTTACCATTTTATGTTCTCATGTTTGAATAATGATGTCGAATATGAGGCCTTAGTTCACGGCCTAAACCTTGCACACATAATGGGTATAAAGAGAATACAAGTTTTCAGGGATTCAGAGCTTGTAGTGAGCCAAGTCTGCAGTCAAGCAACAACAAAGAATACCTGGATGAGGTCACACAAACATCAAGTCTAGGACCTGATTGAGAGTTTTGAAGCCTTCAACGTATAAGTTATTCCCCAATCCCAGAACAACATAGTTGATCAAATTGCATCAATTGGGTCACAATTAAAACCAGCTTTCAACTCAACTAGGAAAAATGCAGTATAGGTCATTGTTTGACCCTCAATTCATGACAATGACAAAAAATGGCAGGTTTTCAACAATGTCAATATTCAGATAGCTACCTTCATACAAAAAGGAGGAATGGTTCCTGACACTCCAACCCCAAGGACAAAATTCCCCAATGGCTAGTTCATCCAATTAAAAGGGAACAAGCTTCCAAGAGGATTGATTTCCCTCGAGAACCTCTTTGACTATGAAGATGCAAGAAACAACAAATGAAGGTTCATGACAGATGAAAGAGATTATGAAGAGCTTGATGTTGGGGGTGGAAAAAATTTGAAAGTCAGAAAAGACGTTATGATTAAAGATAAAGAAATACTAAAGGATCTATGTTATGAGTACGACGGAGTTATGGCCTGGACCTATGATGACCTTAGAGGTTACAACCCCAGTATAATTTAGCATACCATCAACTTAGAAGAAGGGTCTTGAAGCTCATCCGATAGAAGCAAAGGCCTGTCAACCCAAAGGTTGAGGCACTAATGAAACAAGAGCTCACCAAGTTGGTCGAGTCCAAGATAATATATATCCAATCAAACATTCCACCTGGGTTTCAAACCTAGTACTTGTCTGAAAGAAGAATGGTGATATCAAACTATAGACACCTAAATTTGGACACCTACATTTGTCCAAATTTGTCCCTTTTCATCTAAACATCCTTTTATTTGCATTAATTAAGTAATATTACTATTATTAAATAATTAATACCCTTAATTCTACCAAATCCCTAAGGTATTTAGTTAATAATTAAATACCTTATCTCTTTAATCCTCCTTTCATCAAATGAATTAAATAAATATGACATTTATTTAATTCCTCACATGTCACATCACTTTTCCTTAATCCTAACCCACCTCTTAATCTCTTCATTAGGGATGTGCACATGCCTAATCCTTGATTAGGATGTGTCACATCCTCCAACTTTTGTAAGTTGGCTTCTAATACTTATTAACCACCAATTATCTTCTAATCATTGATTAATTAAGCTTAATCAATACCTTGGTCAACTCTCCCCATCCCCCAAGGAATTTTTAATTCCTTTTTATTCATCCAAGGCTCCTCTCTTCCCCATGTGAATTTTTAATTCACTTTTATTCCTCCAAGGAATTCCCTTTTCCCATGCATCTTCAAGAATCTTTCACTTATCACATCAAGTCACATGTGGACAAGTGCTTCCTTTTTTGGAACCTTGTCTTGTCCATGGGATTCTTCCAAGCATGTGAATTTTTAATTCACATTTATTTTCCCAACTACTTTCCTCTTCCCCATGGATATTTTTGAGGAATACTAAAATTCCTCTCATGTCACTTTCCAACCATTTGGGAACAAGAACTTGCCTTTTAAGGCAACCTTCTCCTCTCTCAATGTACTTTTAAAGTACTTGTCTTTCTTCCAAATCATTTACCCTCATTCCATCTCATCATGTCCTTTGGACACTTCATACTCCACATGGCAAGATGTGAGGGCTTGTGAGTCCTCAACTCACCATAGCCCTACATCTTGGCCATGGTGGTTCAATCTTAACCATCCATTTCTCTAGAGAATTCAAATTCTTCTATAAATACCCCCTCTTTTCTCTCATTTGGGGACCTTATGCATTTGATACCAAAACTCTTGTCATTTTTCCATTTGAAGCCATACTTAGCCAATTTGCATATTTTTCCTTTATCATAGCACTTGAATCCACTATTCGTCTACTTTCAACCATCTTGCATCCCATCTTGCATCTTTCATCTCATTTTCCATCCAAGGAGCAACATCATGAATCACATCAAGGGCCAACCAAGGACAACGTGAATAGAAGGTATATCATTTGCTTTGCTTTATCTTGCCTTTATTTGTGTTCATCGCAGCCTAATCATGAGGTGGTCTTGTGTTTGCTTTCTCTTGCATTTATAAGTTGTCTTTCATTTTCAAATAGATCACAAACACCTGCACACATTTTTGGCATGCCTAGTGGGACCCACAAACGGGTCTCTTGAGCTCAATTTTTCTGTTGTTTCACTGTTTGTAGATTTAGGTTGCAGAAAGGCAGACCTACCCTTGCAGAGAGGTGGACCTACCCATGGATAGGTGAACCTACCCACAAATAGGCAAACCTACTCTCAAAGGGGCATACTAGCCCTTACAGAGGTGGACCTGCCCTCCACAAATCCCAGAAACAACAAGTTTTTCCAACTTTCAACAAAGGGGTGGACCTGCCCTTGCCAAGGGGCAAACTTGCCCAAAACAACATTTTTCATAAGGTAAAAACTGCATTTTAAGCACTGTTTTCTATTTTTTTGAGTACTTCTAACCTCCTAATGTGTGTTGTTTGTGTATGTGCAATGATTTGATGAGCATTTGGTGGAGAACAAAAAACAAAAAAAAAAAAGAAATTACTAACAAGTTTCTTGCAAGGCCATTCATTTTGAAACTTTTATTAGTTGTTTACTTATCATTTTTTTTTTTAATTTAGGCATATAGCTTAACTAGGAGGGGTCAAATTTTCATTGTGTGTTTTTTTTTTGGTAGTCTATTGACATATCCAATCCCCTTATGTTGTTTGGCAATCCTGGCTGATGAGAAAGCATAGCTTACCAAGTCTTTGAGTCATCCTTTTTGTTTTTTTTTAGGGGACCTGCTTAGGGATTTCATCACCCCAAGGGACGATCCCAACCACGTGTACCAACGGGGTGTACAAAGGGGGGAGGCCAAATCTATACCCCAATCCAACCACGTCATTATTGTAAAAGTTTCAGGATGATGTGAAGAATTGGTATGAGCCTTTAGTATCTTGCTAAGGTTCCCGACTCACGCTTGTGACCGACTGGTGTTCACAGTTTGGGCCTCATGTATGAGGTGTATATCGATGACTCCCTAGCCACCTTGTTTATCCTATATAGAGGACTTTGATGGCCATACCCATTCTACTAATCCTAGGATCATGCTACTTGAACTATTTTCTTTGTGCAAAACCAGTGATTTTTTGTTCAGTCAAATCAGCCTTATCCTCTAATTGTTGTTTGTTGTGTTTTGGGTCCTTTTCCATAGTCATTTTTTGTGAAAATCAAGTTTAGATTTATGCAGAGGGGAAAAATTTTCCTTGCAGAGGGGTGGACCTTCCCTACCAAGGGCGAACCTATCCTCTGTCTCAATCCCTTTTCAGCCTATTTTTGTCAAATTTTCCCAACTTTTTGTTAAACAGGTGAACCGTCCCTTTAATAAGCAGACTTTCCCCTCAGAGGGGCATACTTTCCCTATTAGGGGCGTACCTGACCCCAGTTGGGCAGACCTACCCTTGGATAGGCATACCTGCCCCTTGAACAATTAGTTTTACTGTCCATTTCATCATTCTGAGCACCTGTTTCATCGTTCTGAGCGCCCATTTCATCATTCTAATCACTCATTTCCTCATTTTGAACATTCGTGCATCTGTTCCAAGAATCCATTCCCTATGTCAAACATTTATCCCCTTGATTTGAGCATCCATTTCCTCGTTCGTGCACCCGTTTACCTATTCCAAATAGTTGTTTTTTCCCATTTTTCACTGAATAGGCGAACCTGGCCTTGGATGGGCGAACCTACCCTTGGATGGGCGGACCTACCCTTGAATAGGCATACCTTCCCTTGAATAGGTGTACCTACCCTTCAAACAGTTATTTTCATCCTCCGTTCGGTCATTCCGGGTGTTGTTCCTTTGTCCTGACTAACTGTTTTCCCATTCCAAATGACTGTTCACCCATTCCAAGCATTTGTCTCCCCATTCTAAAGGTTAATCTCCTTGATCGAATATCCATCTGCTCATTCTAATTCATTGTTCATCCATTTCGAGCCTCTGTTCATCCAATCGTTCTTCTGTTCCAGGTTATCATTCACCCGTTACGATAATCATTCTCCACATTTCGAGTGTTGTTCAGTCATTATGGGTTATCATTTGTTCACTCTAAACTTACCTTCATCCAATCTAAACATCTATTCCCTCTTTCAAACTGTCGTTCACCCATAGTCGTTATTCCGTTCTGATATTCGTTCCCCCATTTCGATAACCGTTCCCCCATTCTGGGTTGTTGTCTCTCTGTTTTGAGTTATCAAACTCCATTCATCTCTACCACTAGTTGTTCCCTTGTTTCGAGCCTCTGTTCCCCCATTTTGAGCATTTGTTTGCTTGTTCTGAACAGTCATTTCCTCATTTTGAGCATCCATCAACATTTTTCGTAAGTCATCATTTCATCGACCAAACCACATAGGTGCTTCTTAGAACATCATTAGAGTCCATATCTATCATCAAATAATCCATCCCACTCATCTAGACTTTGTTTTGAGGGTTTTGATTTTTATGTCAAAACTTCCAAAGGCCATAACTTTTGACTTGGGTGTCCGATTAGTCTGAAATTTTACGGGTGGTTATGTTACGAGATGGCATGTGGATTTGGAATTGACTTGGCCCCCATTTCGGCATATTTTCAGGGCTTCAAACTTTCATCTTGACCCTCAAAATCGCAATTTAGTGTTTTTTTTCAATTTTTGAAAAATCATTTTCGTTAATAACTCAGAATGTATGTCTCAAATTTGGGATGTTCGTTGGCAATTCATCCTACCTTAGTTTTGGGTATTTTTTGGTAAAAAATTGGACTCTCAAAGGTATGCCTGTGAAGTTTCCTAAAATGGCAAAATTTGACATTTTTTGAAAAACTGCCAAATCTAGTAAAAATCTAATTGTCAACACCTTGCGTCATCTAGTTAAAACCCTTGAACTTGGTTTAGAATCAATCCTATCATGTCCTTTGATCCAATCCCAATCTGAACTTCAGTCCATCTACATTCTCCCAAGTTCATTCATTCATCATTTGAATCATATAGGTACATCATCTGGAAGCATCTCTAGGCTACACATCCCTCATCGTTTTCTCAATCCAAATCCTCTAAATTTAGTTTGAAGTTATTATCCAAATTGAAGTAGGTTTCTAAATCTAATCATCATCACCAACATCTGCTTAGGATTTTCATCTGTCCCGAGTCAGTCAATCATCATCATTGGCCCAATCAATTCACTTTCAATCTCAAGGTGGATTCGGTGTCGCAAACATCCATTTATCCTTTAATTTGATCAATTAGTATCCTAAATCACCTAGGGTAATCTCTAAACGAGGCTTAGAATCCCTCTCATCATCTATCTAATTCATCACTTGATCTTATCAATAATTCCATCAACCGATCTAATCCAATCACATCCCTATCTAATCACCTTTGACCCAATCAATCTGATTCCATCTCGAGGTAGATTCAGTGTCGTAATCATCCTTTGATAATCAACTCCAATCATCAGAATCAATCCAATCACATCATCCAATCATCCTAATCTGAGATTTAATCCAATCCCAATTTGAGCTTAGCTTTAGTCTGTTTCCATCCAAAATCTTTGATCCATCTTATTTATCCTTTCACCATCATGAATCCTTATCCTCCATCAATAGTAGTCAAGGTAAACCCTAATTATGTTGATGATGATAACGAAAGCCTTGTCAATCAAGATGTATATGACATGGATCCCCTTGATGCTATCATTGCTAGTAAGCTTTTCCCAACCTCTTTCCAGAATCAAATCCCCCCTCTGAGCTATCTTATTACATTTGCACCTAATAATGCTCCTTATGCTACCTTTGACAAGGGACATCCATTATCTTCCTCACCCACATCTCCATCATATCCTCCCTCTACATCATCTTCTTATCCCAATCTAGTATCCCAACATCCCTATTATAATCCCCTATCCACACTTGCATACCCCAATCCTTCATCCACATATGCCCGCTATCCTAATCCTCCATACCAATCTACCTATCCTAATCCTCCTTATCAATCTACCCATCCTAATCCTACATCCGCACCTTTTTATCTTAATCTTGCACCCCATCAACCTATCCTAGTCCAACATCCACATCTTCCTATCTCAATCCCCCATCCATGTATTCCTCTAGTCCTAATTCAACACCCATATCCTCTTGTCCTAATCCATCATCCAAATCTTCCCATTTTAATTCACCATACCAATATCCCTATCTTAACCCTCCATCTTCCACTCCACCAGGTCCTAATCTTCCATCTACTCTCAATCCTACATCCAATCCCATTCCTCCACCTACTCCTAGTCCAGTAACCTATAATCCCAATCCTTCACCAATCCTTAATCCTTCATCCACTCCTAACTCACCATCTAAGCCTCGAGCATGCAAATTTCTCACTCCATAAGTTCTCCAAGGACTCATGACAAAGAAGACATTCCCCACTCCACATCTTGAAGTCGTAGAACCATGCCATCCCAATCCATCATCCATGGTCACTAATGATGAGACCCTTCTCCGTATCGCACCTATCATTGATGTTACAACCCCTAGCACCACTCAAACTGCTAAAATCATCAAACCCACTGAATCCAACGAACCCCCATCTCCTACTCTGAGATCTTCTGAGCCCATCAAAGATAACCAAATCCAATCCACTCCTACTACACCTATATCCTCCCAATCCATCACAGATCCACAAATCCAATCCACTCCTCCAACTCCTAGTATCACTAAAATCCCCTCTCATGAACTTCATGAATCCTCCATCCTTCCATCTCACCTACTTGAAGAGCCCATCCAACATGCCTCCATTAGCATGCGTCCCACACATGATGAGGCATGCCAAGAGCTTGATCCAAAGAATACCACATCCCTTCTTCTACATCAAGATCATACCATCCTCTCTAGCCCACCTTAAGATCATAGTCCTCCATCCACTCCATCTCATAACTCCCTTGACATTGACAATTCCACCACTCCATCTCATGAGCCCTTATCTCCATCTCTATCGCATGAGCCCTTCTCACCCACTACCACAAATCCAGATCCTATCATACCTCCTAATCCCTCTCCTAATACTTTACCACTCATTCCTCCTAATTAGGAAGAAGCTTCTACCCCCTCATCTCCATCTGATGATCCTCCACCATCGCCTAACCATACTATTCCCACACCACTTTTATATCCCCTTGGTACTCTCACATTCTTCCATGGTGGTCTCCTTGTAGAAGAAAAACAAAGCATATATACCACCCATCATCCTCCACCTAATAATGGACTCATATCATTCTTCCAAAATAACAATAATCCTATCATGGATTGAATGCTTAAGAACATGAATTATCAAGGAAAAGGTTTAGACTTCATGAGCAAGGTATTTTAGAGCCCATCCAAGTCCAAGAGCATGACTACACATGTGGTCTTGGTTATATCTCTCAAAACTCACAAGCTAAAAATTTTGGTACAACCTCTATACGTCCTCAACGAGCCTCTTCCAAAAGAAATACAGGCTACTCCCATCGCTCCACCAAATCATTCGCCGCCATCCCCCTCCTCCATCATATCACCTCAAAATAACCGTCCATATTCCTCCTTCATCCACTCCATCCATTTTGGGTCCTTACATCCCTCCATCCACCATCTCCCATCCTCCATCTACTCTGTCCATGTTTCCTCCAGGTCCTACGTCTATTTTGGGCCCTTATATCCCAAAATCACCTCCTCCATCTTGTCCTATTCATCCTTTCATCCATCCAACACCTATCCATGTCGCCCATCATAAATGTCCCACTCTCATGTCCCCTAATCAGGATCAACAAAGGCACATACCTACACATCCTCCATCTACACATAATCCCCATAATCCTACCTCCATCGCTCCACATCATCCATCTCCTCACACCCATCTCATTGCAACTAAAAGCACTTTGGATGCTAAAGCAAAAAATGCATGAATCTCAACATCCACATGAATCAAAAGCTCCTCATGTCCCTTCTAAAAGACATGTTGAAAAAAAGAAAAATAAAATCCAAAATCCAAATCAAATTAGTAGGTCGTAAAGTCCCACCAAAGCAAAAATCAAAACCATGTGGATCCCAAGGAAAAAAGATGCAATGCCTTTAAATAAAAAATCTGTAACCACATCCAAAGTTGCTAATCCAAAAGCTAATCATATACCCCCTTCCTCTCCTAAATCTATTTTGGGTGCTTATGTCCCAAAATTCACTATCCCATCTCCTCCATTATCCCAACATTCTCCATCCATTAATCCTCCTATCACTTCACATCCACCACCCTATGTGCCGATGTTGGTCCTGAACTCATCACCTGTCACACACCTACCTCGTCATTTCATCCATACACTTTCCAGCATTCCATCCATTATCCCACATATCTTCCCCATCAAATATCTTTAATTCATCCTCTTGCATAATCTATTTATCCTAATAAGATTGTACCAACATCCAACAATCACTTCACACATGGGCTCTTAATACCTTGTATGGAACTTGATGCTTGAGTCCTTCATCCATATCCTTATCGCGTATCTTCTAAATCCCCTTATCCACATCCCTATATTTATCCATATCCACCCACATCCTATCCAAAAAAAAACAAAAAATCCAAAAAATGAATAAAAAATAAATAAATAGTAAAGAGAAATAATTCATCCAATGGTGAAAACTTGGAAAACAAGTGCCTTGGATAAGTACCATGATGAAAACCTAGCAAACAAATGTCATACATAAATCGCCCTTCCAATTTCCTTCCACACTTGGGGGCAACTCCATACCCTTCAACCATCTCCTCCATCCCCCTACTATCCACATCTTGTTTGGCATATCCTATTTATCTCCAACCCCGCCATACTCCTCATGATCTTGATATAGATAGGGGAAAACATATAAACATGCTTTTCACACCTCTTGGAATACATTCCCCTCGTCCGCACACTATCCTAATCCTTATTCGCATTCATATACCTTCCTTGTCCACTCATCATGATCCATGTATCCTATCCATATGCATCTCACTCCTTTATTAGCCTATCCTTCTACCTTCCATCCCTCATGCCTCAGTATCCATGACATATTTAGAGTGGGGGAATCTATCTTCCTTTGTTTCATAGTCCTTGGTGACATCCTTCATCTAGCAAACAATCCCTTTCATCTCCCAATCCTTATCTTCATATCCATCCAAACAATTCTTTCCATCTCCTCATCCTTATCCCTCTATTCATCCATCATAACAATCTCTTTCATCTACCCATCATTATCTTCCTATCCATTCAAACAATCCCCTCCATCTCCCCATCCTTATCTTCCTATCCAAACAATCCCTTCCATCTCCCAATCCTTATCTTCCTATCCATCCAAACAATTATTTCCATCTCCTCATCCTTATCCCTTTGTTCATCCATCATAGCATCCATTTCATCTCCCCATCCTTATCTTCCTATCCATCATAACAATCCCTCTGTCTCCCAATCCTTATCTTCCTATCCATCCAAACAATTATTTCCATCTCCTAATCCTTATCCCTCTATTCATCCATCATAGAATCCCTTTCATCTCCCCATCCTTATCTTCCTATCCATCATAGCATCCCTTTCATCTCCTCATTCTTATCATCCAAATGATCCCTTTCATCTCCCCATCCTACTCTTCCTATCCACCCATCTTTCTCTTCTTATCTGTTCATCCCTATCCTCATCCCATCTTGTAATCCCTTGTCATTGGTATCTAGCTATAGGCCACTCCCCATGCAATCCAATGTCATCTATCTCATCGTCGTCACTCTTGCTTCCTTTGTGCATATTTCCAATCTATCGCTTCTCATCATTCATCTCTCCACCGTATCATTCTACCAATTCATCTGTTGTTGATTTGGATAACTATCCCATCCCTGAGCTTCATGTAATCACCATCATCCTATCTTATCCCACAGGTCTATCTTGTCTCATCGTATCGGTCCCATCATTTTATCCTCTTATCCAGGTTTATCTCATCATCCTTTGTCCATTGTTTGTCATTGGTCTTTGTTGAACTATGTTTCCCCTACACTTTCACGTAGGCAAGGTTAGTCATTTGATCCGCCCACGGGGCTCTATTTTTCCATCCTTTCTTTGTCATTTGTAGAAGTTGTCAGATCCAACTTCAAAGCCCAAGAACACCTGCATGCAAGAGATACCTGTCACATGGAAGAGAATGGAGAAAAAAGCAAGAGAGGGTTTTAAGCTCTGTAATATCAGAGATCTATTATCAGAACAATAGAATAGAATACAAGAGATCAATCCTTATAAAAGGAGATCAACACTGAAAGGAAAACCTAACCCTAAGGTGAGTACATTTAATAATTAATATTAATTATTAAATGACTAATATATGTGCATAAAGTGAAATCTTAAGAGGAGAGTAAAGTTAATTAATTACTTTACTCTAACATCATCCACCATTGAGGTCTCCATCATCCTCTTTCCTCTTTTACCCATGGTCAGTCATCAGCCTTTTATTGAACTACGAGGGCTCTGCGCTTTCACATAGGCAAGGCTAATCTTTGATCAGCCCCCGAGCCCCTAGGTCTTTAGGGTGTGTCAGTCTTGTGTCTTATGTCTCATCCTGAGTCGTGTCATCAAGTATCTCCTTATCTAGCTGGTTCTTCACAAACAAGATCCGCCAGTGTCATCAAATCTAATTAGTTTTGAATATCATATGTCATTTCGATCTTTTAGTTTAGTATCCATCTTTGGTCTCAACAAGATGCATCCTTCCTAACAGACCTTCTCAATCCCATCCATCCCCTTGATCCTATGGCAAAGGACATTCAAAATTGATTGTGATCTTTTGATGCTTTTGGCTTTTGTTTTATCATTTGAGCTCCCTATCACACCTCATCATGGTCACCTTGATCCATCATATCATGGTGTGCTTTGACTAGTAAACATAGGGGCATATCTTGATCTTTTGTTTATTTGTGTCTTCTTGGTTGTCCCACGTAGTACCCACCAAGATCTTTGTGGTCTTGTGTTACGCTGGGGCATCCTTATGTGCTTGTGGTTATTCCAATACCTAGCCCGACCAAAGTCATCGTGACTTTGGGGTGTTGGGATAGCTTTCTTGTCTATTGTGTTTGTTTCATGCATTAGACACTAATCTGCCTTGGTTCCACATACCCTGGCACTTGGTGTCTTATGCTATAGCAAAAATCAGTGCTCCAAAAATGGAAAATTGCATTAGGATTGCATTTCATCCCCCCCATCCATTCATCCTTCATCAATCCCCCTCCCATATCCATCCAATCTCTTATCCTCATCTCTTCAATCTTCTTAGAATAATATAGGTTGGTTATTCTAAGCATCTTGTCCCCCATCATTTTTATTCCTTTCATCCATCTCACATCTCAATCCAATCTTCGTCAATTCAATCTAGCACAAATCATCTAATCACATCCCTAGTCTTGTTCCCAACGTTGCTACAAGCCTTGATCTCATCACAATCACCGTCATCATTGGGATGTATCCTTCCCTATCCTCGTGTTGTTTTTGGATGTATCCTTCCCTCATTAACAACACTTTCATCATCATCATCATTGGGATATATCTTTCCCTATCCTCATGTTGTTTCTGGATATTTCATTCCCTTGTCGACAACACTCTAACTATCATCAACCCATTTTGGCTTGTAGCTTGATTGGGGCAAAATCACATTTGTCCTTAAATCCATTTTTGCTTCATCCATATCCTATCACTTATCATCCTCTCTCACTCCATCCCTTTGCATCATCTTCTCCATCTCCCCTTGCATCATCTCATCCATTTTGAGAGCACACCCATGTTCTCCAAAACCTGCATGTCCTCTCAAGGGGCATCCTTCATCCCTAATCTTCATCAGTTTTTCCTTCCTAGTCACTCCTTTGAATGACTGGGTCATCTTTTCCAATCTAACCATCTTCTTTCAAGTTCTATGTTTTAATATTCTTTGAAATGATGCTACTTCGTAACACCATCTCAAAGAGGGGAAAAATGTAGACACATAAATTTGGACAGTTACATTTGTCCAAATTTGTCCCTTTTCATCTAAACATCCTTTTATTTGCATTAATTAAGTAATATTACAATTATTTAATTAATACCCTTAATTTTTCCAAATCCCTAAGGTATTTAGTTAATAATTAAATACCTTATCTCTTTAATCCTCCTTTCATCAAATGAATTAAATATATATGACATTTATTTAATTCTTCACATGTCACATCACTTTTCCTTAATCCTAACCCACCTCCTAATCTCTTCATTAGGGATGTGCACATGCCTAATCCTTGACTAGAATGTGTCACATCCTCCAAATTTTGTAAGTTGGCTTCTAATCCTTATTAACCACCAATTATCTTATAATCACTGATTAATGAAGCTTAATTAGTACCTTGGTCAACTCTCCCCATCCCCCAAGGAATTTTTAATTCCTTTTTATTCATCCAAGGCTCCTCTCTTCCCCATGTAAATTTTTAATTCACTTTTATTCCTCCAAGGAAACCCCTTTTTCCATGCATCTTCAAGAATCTTTGACTTGTCACATCAAGTCACATGTGGACAAGTGCTTCTTTTTTTGGAACCTTTTCTTGTCCATGGGATTCTTCCAATCATGTGAATTTTTAATTCACATTTATTTTTCCAGCTACTTTCGTCTTCCCCATGGAGATTTTTGAGGAATACTAAAATTCCTCTCATGTCACTTTCCAACCATTTGGGAACAAGAACTTTCCTTTTAAGGAAATCTTCTCCTCTCCCAATGTACTTTCAAATTACTTTTCTTTCTTCCACATCATGTACCCTCCTTCAATCTCATCATGTCATTTAGACACTTCATCCTCCACATGGCAAGATGTGAGAGCTTGTGAGTCCTCAACTCACCATAGCCTTACATCTTAGCCATGGTGGCTCAATCTTAACCATCCATTTCTCTAGAGAATTCAAATTCCTCTATAAATACCCCCTCTTTTCTCTCATTTGGGGACCTCATGCATTTGATACCAAAACTCTTGTCATTTTTCCATTTGAAGCCATACTTAGCCAATTTGCACATTTTTCCTTCATCATAGCACTTGAATCCACTATTTATCTACTTTCAACCATCTTGCATCCCATCTTGCATCTTTCATCTCATTTGCCATCCAAGGAGCAACATCATGAATCACATCAAGGGCCAACCAAGGACAACGCGAATAGAAGGTATATCATTTGCTTTGCTTTATCTTGCCTTTATTTGTGTTCATCGTAGCCTAATCGTGAGGTGGTCTTGTGTTTGTTTTCTCTTGCATTTATAAGTTGTCTTTCATTTTCAGATAGATCACAAACACTTGCACACACAAACTTTGTGTCGACTTCTGAGATTTAAACAAGGTGTCACTTAAAGACCATTACCCTTTATCGTCAATGGAGCAAATTCCATAGATGATAGTTCGATCTAAAATGTTCTCTCTACTCGATGGTTTTTCGGGATATAACCAGGTATATGTGAAGGAGAGTGACCAACACAAAATGACATTTACCACTAAGTGGGGAACATTCGCATATGCTAAGATGTCATTTGGTCTATCAAATGTTGGTGCAACCTTTCAACAAGCAATGGATATTGCCTTCAGAGGTTTAATCAACCTAGTCATTTTAATATATCTAGATGATTTGACGGTCTTTTCAAAATCAAAAGGTGATAACTTTGATCATTTGGAAAAGATTTTCCAAAAATTCTAACAGTTCAGGATTTCTCTAAATCCAAAAAAATGTGTCTTTGGGGTGCCTCAAGGTAAGCTACTTGGTTTTGTAGTCTCAAAAGAGGGAATATCAATAGATCCTGAAAGGGTTAGATCCAAAATGGAACTACCTTTTTCTAGTAAACCAGAAAGTACTCCAGTCATTCCTAGGGAAAATCAATTTCATTAGTAGGTTCATTTCGGACTTCACCAGTATTGTGAGGCCTATCACACTAATGTTTGATAAGAATATGTTGTTCAAGTGGACCTCTGAAGGAAAAGAGGTCTTTGAGCAAATAAAGATGGCAATTTTTGCTGCTTCAGTCTTAGCTAATCCAGATTTTTCCAAAAATTTCTTACTCTATGTATATAGTGGTCAGGATAGCATAGCTTCAGTGCTCACTCAAAAAGGTGATCAGAATGAAGGAGATCTTGTTGCATTCCATTCTAGAACTTTGAAAGGGTATGAGATGAAGTACAATTTTATGGAAAAGCAAGATTTTTCCATAGTTAAAAATTTGAAGAAGTTCTGACACTTGATATCGGCCAACAAAATCACTATCCTTGTAGCACATCCCAGTGTGCAAGAGTACATCACAGAGGGTGAAATCACTGAAAAAAGAGAAAACTAGATCACTAAGATCCTAGAATATGACGTAGATATCAGACCAACTAAGTTATTTTGGGGAAGAGGTCTATGTGAATACATCATGCAAGGAACAAGTCTTGTGGCTAAAAATGAGACCAATCGAGTCTACTCAAACCAATTTGAGTCTGATGAGTCTTGGGTTGCTGATCAAACACGGCACATGCAAAAGGGATATTACCCAACCAATAAAATTATGTTCAATAAAAGGAGGTAGTACTAATTGCAAGGCGCTAGGTATGTACTAATTGAAGATGTATTGTTTAAGAAAAAATATGATGGTTTGTTTCTCTGATGCCTCGACAACCTACAAGTGGAAAGAGTTCTTAATGAATTTCACCATAGCCCTGAGGGTGGGAACTTTTTCGCCAATACCACCACTTTAAAAATAATGTGGGCAAGATATTATTGGCCCTCTATGTTTTCCAAAGCACATAATCTAGTGCAGAAGTGTACACAGTGCCAATTTTTTGTTGGCAAAAGAAAGAATGCCACTCAGCCCCTGAGTCTGATTGTAACCGAAGAACTCTTTCCCCAGTGGGGTTTGGATTTTATCATTATGATAAATCCTATTTCCAATGTCGAACACAAGTGGATCCTCATAGCAACGAATTACTTTACAAGGTGGACAGAAGTCGTGGCCCTAAAGAATACAACAGAAGGGGAGATTGTTAATTTCCTCAAAGAGATAGTGATCAGATTTGGGCCACCCAAAACCATCATATCCAAAAATTCCCAAGCTTTTGTTGGGTCAGGGATGTCATATTTTTCTATCAGGCATGGGATTTTTCTTAAAACTTCATCAAATTACTTCCCACAAGGGAACGGGCTAGCAGAGTCCACCAACAAAAACCTAATTAGGTTAATTAAACGCATTGGGTCAAAACCACAAAGGGACTGGCACAAACATCTATGAGCAACTCTGTGGGCAGACCAAATTACCCCCAAGTAGATTCTGAAGACCTCTCCTTATGAGTTGGTGTACGGAAAAGAGGTAGTGATACCCATTTCTATAGAAATTCCTGCTCTACAACTACTGAAAGCCCTGGAAATTGAAGAAAATGGTGGAATGAACGTACGACTAGAAAAACTCCTCAAACTAGAGGAAGACAGAGAGAAGGCACATGGAGTCATCATAAACTGATAATAGACAGTCAAGCGATGGTTTGAAAAGAAGAAATCTAGTCCAAAATTCAAAGAAGGGAGCTTAGTGCTAAAATATGATGAATGTACTACAAAACCAAGGCAACACACTAAATTTGAAGCACTGTGGAAGGGACCTTTCCAAATCATCACATGTAAAGAAAAGAACGCATACGAACTTGAAGATATGGAAGGAAATTCTTTAGGTATACCAGTGACGTTCGTTATTTATCTAAAGATTTTCCATTAAAATGCATAGTTCTTTGAAAATTTTAACAGTTATGTAGGATATGTAAAATTTTGTAAATATTTTAAAATTTTGAGAATGAAAACTAAGAAGAACACTAAAGAAACATGTAGCATGTATTATATTTATCGATAATTCTACATACATGCAAGCTCGAGGCTCAAATTCAAGCATAAGGCTCTCTCGAGTGAACCCAAAAGGAGTTACAAAGCAAAAGATTCAAAAGAAGGGATAACATGCAAAAGAAGTCAGGAAGTGCCTCTGGCCATCACCTAGGAAGCAAAAAGGCTCTTCATTGGGTTTTATTTCTTTTCTTCCTTTCTCTTCTTCTCTGTCTGGTTGCAAAAGGAGGGTTGAAAGCACAACAGACGCGAATGTAGGCTCAAGGCCTACTCATTGCTACTTTGTACCAAGAAGTCAAAGTGTTTCCTCCAGGCCAGTCCTATAACCTGCTCCACACCGTACTCACATAGCATAAAAATGGCCATTGGCTATGAAGAATAGCAGTGTGTTGTAATGTCCATAGTGCAGAAGTCAGAGAGAAAAGGTAACTAGGGCACATCTATGCTAAAATCCACATGCCTCTAGAGGTCCATGGTGCTCAGGATACCAACACCAGGGGAGGCCACTTGCACTATCTTGCCAATCCCTTCCATCAACGAGGTGTCAAACATCTCATAGCATAACTCAATTATCATAGGCTTGGACAAGTTCAGATCCAGCAATGAGGCCATGAAGCGGGAAAGCACATTGCAATTGCTTCAAAACTAGTTCTCATCAGTAATGAAGTATGTGCCCACCACCCATTTGAACGCAGTCATGATAAGTGGGTCACATTTCTTGACCATTCATTTGATTCGATCACTACTAATCTCTCTTGTGAATTTGTATTGCAGCCTTCGTGGAAGGAGCCGAATAGGGGTCCCTAAGCCAACAGACATTCTGATAAAGCGGCGAATTATGGGGGAAAAGAAATAAGCGGAAGACCAGGTAACTTAAGGGACTTTATGTTCAAATGAATGTTACAAAATTTGGCATGGCTATATGTAGAAAGGGCCAACTTGAAAACTCAACCAACAGAATGTTTGTTTTTGGTCAAAAAACAATGGGAAAATTTGAGGCAAAACAAACTAAGGTAGATAAATCATATGGAGGATCCCATAGAATGGCTTAAGAAATAAATTTGGGCGTTGGGAGTAAATGCTCTCATGTGCCAAATGTTGACATGTTTCCTTCATCGTCATTAGTGCCAACTATCTCATTAATGAGAAAATACAGGGGTTGACGCGCTAAAACTCTGAAAAATTAATGGTTACATTTTTCAAGGGTACTTTGCACCACCTTGGCACGTTTGGTATGATGAAAAGAATGCTTCTCGAGGAAATGTTTTATTTTGATTAAGAGGCAGTGAAAGGAATGTACTAATTCCATCTTGATGAAATTTTTGGCATTCTCGGGGGATACAGATCTCTAGTCCACATGTATCACCCCAGTGGCATCATTTAATAGCCCAAGAGTAATAGTGTGGTCTTAAGTGCATGTACTAGCAAGACAATTAATTACGCTCAAAAATAGGTTTTTCCTTTGAAATAAAAGGGTAGGTGGTCGTTATCCCTAAGAAGTCATCTGCAACTCTTGATACAATCATGGAAAAACCCTCAACCTCTAGAAAACAAGCTACAGTTTCAAGTCAATGACCTGGTTATGCCAATTTTTTTGGGTGGAAGTCATTCGCCAATGCCCCGGCCGTGGAGGAGTGACTTTTTGAATGTTGCAATAAGTTTCCAGTTGATAAGCCTGTGAGGAGAGAAGCAGTACAAGGTATCACCAACAATGTTTTCGACCACAAGTTGTCGATTAACCCTAAAAGCCTTAGAGAAGGCGCATTTCAAAGAAAGGAAGAGTATGGGACAACCAAGGGTTTTGCGCTTTGACTATGGGATTGTGGTTTTCTGCAGTTCATGTTGCCCATTGTGCATCCATACCCAGAATTAGTTGATGCATGTGCTAGGAGATTCAACGAGGTGATAGGGGTTATCCAAAATGGTCGGATTAGGGTTACTATTTTGCTCAAGCCATACGAGATATGTTATGTATCCCTATGACCTAGGATTCAAAGTTGTTCAACAAGGAAAAGATGGATATTTTCGGGGAAGAAAAGGTTAGAATAACAAACTTTTATGAAGAATAAATGAGGGAATGACCAGACAGAGGTCATGTTCCCTTCCCTCTATCATATGATATATTCAAGAGGGACACACAGGTAGTATCCTTGATGTTGGCCTTGGTATTTGGTCTAGATGATGATACCCGGGTTCTTCCTTTCTAGTTCGGCTTGGATTTTGAGCTAAAGAAGGAAAAAATCCAGAGGTACTATGATTTTTTTGAGGTGATAGCTAGGAACATGTTGAACCAGCTAAAAAATTACGGGACTGATTCTAAATTCAAGTATCCTTATTTCTTGGCTCATTTGGTTTTACATCAAAATTTTGAATATTTTTGGGAAAATGTGCTAGTGTCTAGGTTGGATGAAAGGAGTTGTCTTCAACCAGTTTTTGTGTGGACTCATATGCCTTCTAGAATAGGGGATTATTATGGGTTTGCAAATTAATTTTTGAGGCCCGAGCTCCAAGAATTGTTACCTCATCCTACGGTCCGTTTCTCGCTTAAGGTTCTACAGTGGATGAGGATCTCACTGAACCCAGTCGATTATTTCTTGGGTGTGAATTTCACATTTATCAGATTTCATGGTTTCTCCAATGAGTCTTTTTCACTCCCTATATTTGTAACAGACAGAGTTTCCACACTAGAAGCATGCCGCCAGGTGACCATTGTTGACAAGATCTATGGCATGGGAAGAAACAAGACGAAGTTGTATTTGCTCCCTCTCAATATTGCTAACAATCGGGTATTGCTTACAAAGCAATTTTGTGAAGACGAGCTCAAGGATCTATTGGCAGCTTTCAACCTGGTTATCATTTGTGATAAGTAGGATTATAACCCATAGTGTGAAGCATGAATCGTGGGAATACTTCAAAAGGAGGAAGAACATGACTCGAGAAGGTGAAGAAGTATACATTGATTTAAAGCATATTCCTTTCAAGCAACTAGAATGGTTGAGTTTCTACACACCAAAAGTGTCGTATGACAGGAACCTTCCAATAAATAAGTCCATTAATACATAGCTAAAGAAAAAGGGTTGGTTAGAAAGAAAGAAGGAAAAAATTTGGAGGTTCTGACAGGAGTTGCGTTGCCTCAACCTTCTTGTCAGACAATTCCCATAGGACGAAGAATTCGAGTATGTGTGTATGAAAATATGCCTGTTAGAAAGGATTCAAAACACATTCAATAAAACATTATATCAAAGAAACTGAAAGAAAATTAAACAAAATCTTTATGGCAAAAGTCATTCTATTGCTCTCTATCTCCAGTGTTTCATTGGTTCAAGTTGCTCTCATATTTAATATGCCAAGCTCAACGAAATGGACTACTAGAGAATGAGATTTAAACTAAAATGCATACTGTGCTAAAATGCAAGAATATGCTATGCTATGATAAGATTATTATTGCCAAGATATGAATATTGTTGAAATGCTAAAGATGCAAATGCGTAAGCATAATTGCGTATATTTGTTCGTCTGTGTGTGTTCGTAACCAATGCTTGGATTTGCACATGTATTTAAAGAGTTTTTGAAAAAACCTGATTGGCTATTGTGATCAACGGTTTAGATCAAGCTAGTTGGGATGAATGGTGAGAGATTTTTGAAAGGTGAGAGAGAAATAGAAGGTTTCCTCCACAAATTTTCTCAATTAGATCCGAAGGAAGGTTGTCATTTGAAGAATGAGTTGAAAATGAATTTCATAATTAAATAAATAAACTTATTTAATTATATGTGAGGATGAATTTAGAAGTTTTACATAATTAAATAAGTAATATTTAATTATGTGTGAGATGAATTTAGAAGGTAATTAAATATTTAAAATATTTAATTATGTGTGAGAGAGGAATTTAGAAGGTAATTGAATATTTAAAATATTTAATTATGTGTGGAGTGAGAAAAGATATTAAATTAAATATTTATGATATTTAATTTAACTATGAGATGAAGCGGGTGTTTGGAGGAATATTCCATTATTTGAATTCAAATATTCAAATTTAGAATAACATGATAATTAATATAAATAAATTATAAAATTTATTTAATTTAATTAAGAGGAATATGGAAGATGGTAATAATTAAATAAAGTTATTTATTTAATTAAGGTAGAAGAATTTATAAAAGTGAACAATATAAATAAATAATTAAATTTATTTATATGTAGATGACTTTAGAAGATTAATTAAATAATTTATATTTAATTAATTAACAAGCTTGATTATTCTTGACCATTTTTAGACATATACATTTTTCCCCTCTTTGAAGTGATGTGTGAAACGCATTGCTTCAAAGAAAATAAAATTTTTGCCCCTGATATATTTTTGATGATGATGCTGATGATGCCCCCTCGGGAGGTAAATCACGGAGGATGACAAAACTGGATTGGATGATGATATTCTGCTGGTGATTTAGTTATTTAGCTCCCGATAATTGGTGTAAAAGATGCCCCTGGTGAAAAATAAAATAAATGTCATTAAAAACCCACCTTAATTGACCCATATAAGGTAAAAGGGGTAAAAGTAGAAGCCATTTTCACCTTTTTAGTATAGTGATTTGGATGCTCTGACAGTGACATAGCGAGATGCCGATCCCATTTCACATGCATAGATTCGAGCGGGCTCGTCAATTTTAGAGACCAGTCACGTATGGACCACCGGTGAGTCGATTAAACCCTTTATGATTCAAAATTTTGTGATTTTGATCCATTTTTTTACATTTTTTACATGGATTTAGGTTTAAAAATGTCATTTTAGCGCATACGACCATCTGTTTTAGCGCATTCGAGAAAATTTTCGTAGCGCATATAGGATGTTCTTTAGTGCATATAGGTGTAGGAAAAATTTTAGGTTTTCTAGTGCATACGAAGTGTAGATTAGCACTTATAGGATAGAAGCCAGCTAGAAAATTTTAGCGCATCTAGGGCACAGAATCGCGTATTTAGGGATTAGCGCATCTAGGGTATGAAGTAGTGCATCCATGGGGTATCTTAGCGCATATAGGGTTTTAGCGCTTACAGGGAAAACTTTAGCACTTTTAGGGTGCAAAAACATGTGTACAGAGTTTTAGCGCTTTCGAGGTAAACTGTAGCACTTATGAGTTTCAACGCATCAGAGGCGTAGATTAGCGCATTTGGGAAAATTTTGGCAAAATACCATTGTGATGAAAAATGATGGTCTTCATTGCTTCCTTGGTCAATGGATAGAGAAATTAGTTTTCCCTCATGCTGATATGGATAGTAATGATAGAAAATTTCATGATTAACTGATAACTTTGCTTCCCCGAATAGAAAACAAAGAGTAGATAACTAATAACTTTGTTTCCCAAAAATGAAAAACAACGAGTAGATTGATTGACTGATTTGTTTGATAACTTTTCTTTTAGGAAACAAAGAGTATATGCCTGATATGACTTTTGATAAATTTGTTTTTTGTGATAGAAACCAAATAGTAAATGATGGTTTTCAAATGTATTTGCATTCATGACTATAGTACAAGTAAGAAATTGATGTGATCATTGATAAAAAAAATTCTTGAAAAAGAAAACAAATAGTAATATGATGATAGAGTAGCTTGATTTGATATTCAGATAGATAGATGTAGCAATGATTGCATGATCTGATTGATTGTATGATATGGGTCACTGATATGATGCGTTGATATGATTCTCTGATTAATTTGATATGGTTCACTGATATAGTTCACTTGATAGATAGAGCACATGATATGAGTCATTGGTATGAGTCTGATTAATTGTCTATGTGATGACCAAAAACATAGGAGGTTTTCAACAACCTCCAAATTAGAGAGCAGTTCCTGATATGTTGGGATTAGATAGGAGAGTTGACTCCAGCAGAGGTACAGTGGATAGGTGTCTGCGGGTTGGGATCATTGTTGACTATCCCGTGAGGGATTCGAGTCAACGGGGGGCTATTGACTGCATTGGCAGAGAGGTGGCACTCCGATCATAACACCTTTCATTTGTCGACTGATGAGATGACTGTGACACCCGAGGATGTGTACAGGATTCTAGGGATTCCTATGGTAGGTTCCCTTGTGGTTTATGACCACAAGGAGATAGGAGGGACTGAGGCACTGAGGAGGATCTACAATGATATGTCTATAGCAGGATATTGGGTGTCATGGGTGGATTTCAGTAGATATCCAGCCTTAGTTGTTGTGTTGGCTACATTCATTGGAGGCTTCCTTGGACCGGACCATCGATCAAAGGGATTTTCAGTTGGGTGGGGTAGGATGCTGGAGTGGATGGTGACACAGCCGCAGAGGTATACCTGGGGGAGCTGCATTTTAGCCCATTTTTATCATGATCTACATCAAGTTGTATACTGAGGGTCAACAAGTTTGGCCAGTGGTGTGACTCTGCTCCAGATTTAGGCATGGGAGCATATTGTGATTACAAGGCCAGAGTGTGCTAGGGTGAGGCCACCAGGCAGGTCGTATGTAGAGGCATATTCAGGTGCACTTGTCCAGCCCAAGCTGGGCAAGTTGGAGTACTAGCGGTGCGTGCCAGATGATGTGGATTCAGTTATATGGAGGTCATACACAGATTGCGACCCCTGGGACACGGATTATTTGGAGATGCCATTTGTTTGTATGCCCCGATATTTGATAGGACGGACCCCGTACATTCTTGAGATATTTTTGGCCTTGCGAGTTTAGAGGTAGTACGGATTCATGCAGGGGATGCCACAGGGCGTTGCTCACTATGGGCGGCGCAAGGATGATCCTGGATGGGGTCATTGTATTACCTACTAGGTGGCGTATATAGAGTATTTGAGCTTACAGCCTGAGGTATGGACATACAGGCCAGAGGTGACAGATGCAGGGATGTCAGAGGAGTACTTGGTGTACTTCCATACACATCGCTTCCCATGATTCACATGCCCCAATGAGCCAGGGCCCATTGCAGTAGTACAATAGCCAGGGGTGGAGAGACAAGAGGGGGTGCTTGGCGGAGAGTAGGTGGTAAGTGGAGGAGAGGAGGGAGAGGAGAGTGGAGATGAGGAGGGTAGCAGAGATGAGGAGGTTGGTGGCAGGGAGGATGACAGCTCAGATGATGGGGATGATGGGGGAGATGATGGAGGGGAGGTAGAGAGGGCAGTGAGGCAGAGGTTTGACAGTCTAGCTAGTGCTCAGATTGTATGGCGGCCTAGATTTGGTGGCAGACCACGGACTATTATTAGGGTTTCCTCCTCCTCACAGTAGACGCAGATAGCCACTCTATAGGCCCAAGTGCAGACTGTTCAGGGTTAGCTAGGTCAGGCACAGAGTGTGATAGCTCAGTTATAGTCACAGCTGGCACAGGCACAGGCTCAGGCTCAGGCTCCAACATCGACACAAGTATCTCAGCCTGCCTCAGACCCATAGATAGCCCAGCTGATCACCAAGAGGGATGCATTGAGATAGAGGGCAGTGGAGGTCGAGGGCGTCGTTCAGAGGCTCATGGGAACTATAGTGAGTGCATCTTTGCGAGAGGCCATTGCAGAGGGCATGGAGATGGCGAGCGAGGCAAAGTATTATCATTTCAGATATGAGGAGTTGTGTCCTCCTAAGTGTAGGGATCCATTCCCACATTCTCACATAGGACCAGGAGTAGGTCACAGACAGCCACTCAAAGCATGGGGGTTACTGGGCCTTGGCGGGATCCAGACACAGGTACCAATGGCAGGCCACCTCCTTCCAGACCAGATCCATCAGGGGCATCAACCAGCTGATGCAGATGTATTTCACACATGTATATCATTTTTGGAGCATGTATATGTGATTTTTTATCGTATCCCATGTATCTCTCTTTGGACTTTTCAGTTTCTTTGTAAATTGGACATTTTCCTTCTTTATGATGAGTGATGATATGCAGCGGCAATGATTTTTGATGATGTGATGACTATCATGATTTTTGATTATGTGATATGCATTTATTTCTATATGTTATGGATTTTGATATGCATTTGAATGATTTGATGACTGACATGATATGTAGGATGATTTGATGTGTTTATAATGATGATGAAAAATGATTGATGATGCATACTAATGATGTTATGCAGGTGGATGACTTACGATGTGATTATGAAAATATTTCATGGGATATTTGATATGTTTTATAAAAAATGTTGTTTGGAAAATGATATAAAAATTCATGTATGGAGTGTTTGTTTTTAGATTTTCAAATGCAAGTAAATAATGATAATATGATGGAAAATGAATGTTGTGTTTATGATATGCATTATGAATTTGTAATATGAATTGATATGAAAATGATAGGATGATTAACGAGATGAGATGATATGAAAATGATAGGATGATTAACAAGATGAGATGAATGTAATGTGACAAATGATATGAAATGAAATGATTAATAATAATGTGATGTATGATAAGATGATAAATGATATGTGATGAAATGTAATGTTTTGTAATGATGATTAAGTGAAATGATAAAATGAAATGCAATGATAATGACATGTATGAAAATGATAAGTGATATGAAATGAAATGTACGATAATGAAAATGATGATTGATAAGTGAAATGAAATGATATGTGCGATAATGAAAATGATGAATGATAAGTGAAATGAAATTGATATGTGCGATAATGAAAATGATGAATGAAATGATAAGTAATAATGAAATGATAAGTGATAATGAAATGAACGATAATTAAATGATAAATGAAATGATAAGTAATAATGAAATGATAAGTGATAATGAAATGAACGATAATGAAATGATAAATGAAAGTGATAATGAAATGAAATGATAAACGAAATGATAAGAATTGAATTATGAAAATGATAAAATGATATGACCTAGATGAAATGAAGATGGAAGGTGACAAATATTTGAATTTCCTCCACAAATAGTCCAAAGAGACATGGCAGCCATTGATATTTTTGGTTAGCCCTTTCAAAAACTTTGATGCAAATCCAGTATGAAATATATATACACCGATCTAAAATGAAATGCAACTAAATGAAATGAACCATTCGTTGAGCCTTTTGTTAGATTTCTTGAATCATCATAGAGTGTTTTAAAATGTTGGAAGTATGTACAAGCATCAGAGGGGAAATTAGCACCAATGATGACCTGAGTACAACTTTCATGATTTTTGATATAGCAATCAAACACAAGCATCGAGGTATAATTGAACCAAGATTACCTGAGCATTTCTTGCATAAATAGACAAAGATTAACCACTTTCTGATGCAAATGTAAAACTATCATCAATGATAAGCTTTGGAAATCATGCGTCACGACATATTGGCAATTAGATGGATAGTTAACCTCAAGACAGCAGACAAAGAAAATTCATTCTCTTTCCTTGCCACTCTAGTTTGGTACATCATCAAGTGTGCTCCAGAGAGATGATATCGAAAATGAAACAACCATTGTTCAAAATATAATACTGCTATTCCAAACATTATTCAGATTTTAGATCATCCTAATATGAGTCATGATATGGTATTTGCTTGAAAACTATTGTGATATGGATCAATGATTGGATAGTTGTTCATAAGATTCGATTTGGTTGTTTGTTCACATGATTGGATTCGATGTCATTGTCTAGCTATTTTGGTAAAACCTAAAAGTTGGTTGCCCCCAGTATGTCAACGTTTTCCCCCAATATTGACACAACTTGCTGAAATGAATATGTACAATAATCAAGCCATGGTGAGACGTTATCGTTCTAGGTAAAATGATGATAGCATGATGCTGGTATAGCCCTAAGATGATGAAAAGATGTATGAAATGAAAGCTGGAAAGCCAAGTGCAAAACCTGAACTAATAGATGGAGAGCTACAAATAACGTCTATTTTTAGATTTTCGCTATTTTTTTATTGCATTTTTCTTGTCAATAGATTGCATGTCGCCAGGTTTTCACCCTATGACTTCTTTTTTTTAGGACATTTTCTTATTTTTTTGTATTTCTTCAAGACATTTATCTGGTGATGATAACCACTTCAAACATAATACTTTTTCAGGTGCATGTTGTTGATGGGTTCATCAAACAGGTCCCCTTCTGGTGTCGATAGCTTGTAGGCTCCTGAACCGTAGATGGCAATAACCACATAAGGACCTAGCCAATTTGGTTCAAAATTTCCTTTCTTTTCTCTGTCTTGCTGATTTCATGGATTTTCTTTTAAAACTAGATCACCCACCTGAAAGGTACATGGCTTTACTTTGTGATTATAGCTATGAGACATCATCTGTTGGTATGCTTTCAAATGGTCAGCTGCTCTTTGTCTCTTTTCATCTAGGAGTTCTAGCTCTTGGATTCAAGAAACTTTGTATTCATCATCTGTTGTGAGGCCCTTCAATGATACTTTGAGTGATGGGATTTCAACTTCTAGAGGTAGGATGGCTTCTACTCCATAGACAAGAGAAAATGGTGTTGCTCCTGTTGGTGTGCGAATACTAGTTATGTAGGCCCATAAGGCGGGATTGAGTTGAACATGCCAATCTTTCCCTGAATCATTCACAGTCTTCTTTAAAAAAATTAGTATAGTCTTATTTGAGGCCTCTACTTGGCCATTGCCTTGTGGATAGTAAGGTGTTGAATAATTGTGTTGAATATGAAATCTCTCACAAAGTTCATCAACATCTTGATTCTTGAAAGGTCATCCATTATCTATAATAATGGAGTTGAGAATGCCATACCAACAAATAATATAGTTGAGTATGAATGATGATATCTATTTGCCAGTAACTTTATTAAGAGGTACTGCCTCAATCCACTTGGTAAAATACTCTGTGGCTATGATAATGAACTTATGCCTGTTCGATGATGAGGGATGAATCTTGCCTACTAGATCTAACCCCCATTGGGAGAATGGCCAGGTTGGCGTAAATGGTTGAAGTTCTTGTGTAGGAGTGTGAATGAGATTCCCATGCATCTGGAATTTTGAGCACGTTTTCACAAAATTGAATGATTCCCTCTCCATTGTAAGCCAGTAGTAACCCATTCTAATCAATTTATTGGATAAGGTCAGTCCACTCGAATGAGTACCACAAATTCCACCATGAACTTCTTATAAAGCCTTGTCAGATTCGTCACATTCAAAACATTGAAGTAAAGTACCATCAAGACCACGATGATAAAGGGTGTCGGCGATAAGAGTGTAGCAAGAGGATTGGCGGATAAAATTTTTCTTTTGGTTATGGGATAAATCAGGTGGTAAAATATCATCTTTTAGGTAGGCATAAATCTTGCCATACTAAGGTGAATCGGATCCCACCAAGTGGCAACTGACTTGGCTTTTAGGTGTGTCATAGGCAGGTGCAAATGATTGTTCCACCAGAAATTCATAAGCGAGCCTAATTTTTTGGGAGTTGTAACAATGATGCGATCATAGCCATGGCATCGGCTGCTTTGTTATCAAGCCTTGGAATTTGTGTGAATTTGATGTCCACAAAGTACTTCTTGAAGTCATCAGCCATCTTTTTATATGGAAACAGTTTGTCATCTTTGGTTTGATAATCGTCATTGATCTGATCAATGACTAACTGTGAGTCACCATACACTTGTAGTTCTGCAATCCTCCATTCCAGTGCTATTTTAAGTCCAGTGATTAATGCTTCATATTCAGCTATATTGTTAGTGCATAGAAACATCAGCCTATATGATCAAGGAATGGTGTGTCCTTGGGGCGTGACGAAGAGTATGCCTACCCCTGATCCATGTTGAGTAAAAGAACCATCAAAATATAAGGACCATGGTTGTTTTGATTCTGTAGTAAAGACATCAGCATCTGGAAATTCAATGTGCAGGGGATGATCTACTTGCAGTGGTGCTTCAGCTAGTTGATCAATGATAACTTGTCCTTTGATTTCCTTACGATCAACATAATGGATATCAAACTCACTCAGAATCATTACCCATTTTGCTAACCTTCCTGTTAATGATGCTTTGCTTAATAGATACTTGAGTGGATCAATCTTTGAAACAAGATTGATTGTATGAGTTAACATGTAATGCCAAAATTTATGTGAAGCAAAGACCATTGCTAGGCAAGCCTTCTCAATAAAAGTGTAGTTGAGTTCATGCCCTATCAATGTGCGGCTGATATAATAGATTGCACGTTCCTTTCCTGTAGATTCTTCTTGCGCTAGCAATGCACCCAAGGATGTCTCTATTGCGGCAATGTATAAGATTAATGGTTTGTCTAGATTTGGTGGTACTAGAACTAGTGGAGTCATTATGTATTGTTTGATTTGTTGAAAATCCAATTCACACTTGCAATCCCACTTGAAAGGAACATTCTTATGCAGTAGATGTGTGAAAGGTAGACTTTTTTCAGCCAGTTGTGCAATGAACCTTTGTATAGATTGAAGTCATCCCTGCAATGATCTCAATTGACTTATGTTCCTTGGGGGACGCATTTCCATAATTTCCTATACTTTGGTAGGATCTACTTCAATTCCTTTTCCTGATACTATGTATCCTAAGAGTTTTCCATATGTGACTCCAAGGACACATTTCTTGGGATTGAGGTGAACTTTGAATTTCTCCAATCTTATAAATATTTTGGACAATATTTCTAGATGTCCTTCTCTAGTGTATGATTTTGCCAATATGTCATCTACATAATCTTCCATGAATGTGTGCATCATGTCATGAAATATTGTAGTCATGGCTCTTTGGTAAGTAGCCCCAGCATTCTTTAGGCTGAAAGGCATGACGTTCCAATAGTAAGTTCCCCATGGACATGTGAAAGTTGTTTTCTCCTAGTCTTCGGGTGCAATCTTGATTTGGTTGTAACCAGAAAAACCATCCATTAATGAATACATGGCATGGCCAGCTGTCAGATCAACTATAGTGTCGATGTGTGGAAGTGGGAAGTCATCCTTAGGACATGCTTTATTAAGATCCCTGAAATCTATACACACCCTGACACTTTTATCTAGCTTGGATACAAGAACAATGTTAGAGATCCATTCTACGTAGTCGATTAATCTTATGAAGCCCACATTGAGGAGTTTTCTCAGTTCTTCCTTAACCAATAATGCAACATGGGGGTGCATCTTTCTGAGTTTTTGTTTCACAAGCTTAACCCCTGGTTTGATAGACAAGTGATGCATGATAAGATCAAGATCAAGACCTAGCATGTCAGCATAAGACCAGGCAAAGTTGACTTGATTTGCTCTTATAAATTCCATGAACTCTGGTATTTCTTCCTCTGTCATTGATGCAGCTAACTATAAAATCTTTGGTTTGTCTAAAGTTTCTAGATTGACAGCATTTGTAGGCTCAATCAAAATAGGCGATCGCTCATGGTAGTGGTCCGGGAGAGTGTCAAGATTCCCATCGTCTGGCACCTTAAAAAGGTGTTCACCATTTGATACGCTCTTTATTTTATCTTTTTCTTAATCTAATACTGCCAGATTCTAGTTTTCACCATTAGATCTTTTTTTTTATTTTTACTTTTGCAACTAGGAGAATTGACACTCTCCTGATTAAAGACTCTATGCCAAAAATCGTTGGTGGAATAATCATTTGTGTCATCTGCGGAAAGGAAGTTGACGATAGATTTGTCACTTGGAAACATAGGTATATCGATAGGTTCGAATGAATCCCAATCAATGAGATCATGATGGATCAAAGATAATGGGTCATCAGGTTGCATGAAATTGGAAATGGTTATGGTCATAACGGAGTTGACCGTAGGATCCAAGGTATGAGGTGGATCAATGATGATACTGTTCTCATGATAATCTTGTTCGTTTAAATCTGACTCAATATCACTAGAATCATAGTCACCTTGTAGTTCAGATTCTTGTGTTTGGGTCCCTGAACCTTGACCTTCGATTAGAATTGGGGGATATTGGTGTATTACATCAACCTCTTTGTCCCTCCAGAACTCATCATTGTAAACGGTATCCCATTCATATTCAACAGAGTTTGTGTTAGAGTGATTCTCCACATAATTCTGAATTGTTTCCAAACATGCTTCTCTTGAATCTGAACCTTCTTGCAATGTGAAGATAGTACCATGCGGTTGTTTAGATGTTCCTTCTTTTGAGTTAGCATCATAGCCTAATCCAGTTTTCTCTTTTGCAGCAAGTCCTTGAAGGTGAATAGGCTCAACTACTCCTTTTCTTTTTTCGATAGGACCCTTATCATAGCCCATCTTCTGCGTGATTGAATATCCTTTTCCATATATATCAATTGGTAATTTGACATTAAAAATTGCTTCATCTTCATCTTTATAGAGCTAGTTTAGAATTTCTCTATCCTCAGGATCTTCCATGGGGAATTTTTCTTTGATGAATCGTCCATTAAACTTTTTGCTTGGCTCTGTCGGTGGTTGTGTTGATGTTTAAGCTATTGATATTTGATGTTGTGTGATAAAAGGTTGTCCATGTGACCGAGGTGATGTAGGTAAATTGGCAAGATAGAGAGAGTACTCCCCCAACTCCATGCTCCTTAAATTTCAATTTCTTGTCAAAGCTATTGGTTAACTAACTAATTTGTGTATCAATCTTGAGAGAAGTACTAGCACGAGCTTCTCGATTGTTAGGAACCAAAGTATCTTGACTAGCTTTGATGTTGGCACAAGTTTGGACATTTCATTTATCAGCTGGTATCGTGATTTCATGCCCATCATAAGGAAACTTAAGAAATTGATGGTAGGTGGATGGGACAGCTTGCATTTCGTGGATCCAAGGATGACCCAACAAGATGTTGTATGCAAGATCACGGTCTAATACTTGACAAAAAGTATTTTTGATAACAGGTCCCACTCTGATTGGTAGCATGATTAAACCCTTGGATGCTCTTTCCTCATCATCGTAGGCTTTAATAGTAATCTTTCTTCTGGGATCAATGGAGTCCTCAGAAAATCCTAAAGCCTGAACTAACTTCATGGTACATATGTTCAAACCAGCACCTCCATCTATTAGAACCCGTCTAACACGAAACTTGTGAACCATGACTTCTAGGTATAATGATGAATTGTGAGGATGAGTTATGGAAACGTCATCTGTTTTGGAAAATGAAAGGCATGTGGGTGAGGACAAGTGTCCTACCATGGCTTGAAATTGATCCACATCTAAATCAGTGGATACATTTGTTTCAACAAGGGCCTTTTCTAGAATTTCCTTGTGTGCTAGGGAAATTTTCAAGAGTTCTAGGATGGAAATCTAAGCAGGAGTTTTTCGAAGTTGATTGACTAAGTCATATTGATGTTGAGGTGGAGGCCCAGTGGATTTTGAAGAGGCACCTTTTAAGACAACTTTAGCTTGTGCCTTGGTTGTTCCGTTGACCTCCCTATATTCCATTTTTTCCTTGACTTTTATAACATTGACCTGCTCATCGTTAGTATAGATATGATTAATTATCGGATCATCAATATGATTCATGCTTTTTCCCAAAGACTCACCTTTTTGATAGTTGGGCAAAGGGTTGTGAAATGCTTGGCGGTCTTAATTTGATTGTTGATGTCCTTCTATTGTGATGGTTCCATTTTTGACTAAGTCTTGAATGGTATTCTTCAAGGATTCACAGTTATTTGTGCGATGACCTTTGCACCGATGATAGTCACAATAGTATGCCTCATTCCATGATGGAGGTTTCACACTGGGTTCATAGTTTCGTTGAGGTGGCAAGGTAATGACATTTTTAGCCATCAAATCTTTGAATGTAGATTCCAAAGATTTCCCCAGTGGAGTGTAAGTTCTTCTACTAGAGAAGAATGAAAATCATTATGGATTCGTATTCGAGGTATTCCCTAAAGAGTTGTTATTGTGATTGTTTCCTCAGAATCCTTGATTGTTGGCAGTCCCTTGATTGGGAGTAGAATGTTGATTCACATTGTTTCTCAAAGGAGGAGGATTGTTTCCTTGATTTGTGACTGAGTTGACATTGTTATAATTGTTGTTGCGAGGAGCACTTGGAGTACTAAGAACAAATGGCTTAGTCAAGACATGATTTGCATCAACAACATCATCATTCACTACGTTCTTGTTGCGAGTCCAAAATTTAGACTTGTCTTGATTGTTATGGTGATTGAATGAGCTAGGATTATCCTTGTCAAGTTTTATTATTCCCCTTTTGACTAAAGCACTTTCAATGGTTATAGCATCTTCAATGAATTTCTCAAAATAGGGAGGACAATGTAAATTCAAACGATAGCTCATTTCTGACTTCAAGTTGTTGATGAAGGTGGCCATCTTTTCCTTTTCAGGAACAGGACGTGGATATCTAGCGAACATTATTCTCCATCTCTGAAGAAAAGTAATAAAATGTTCACCAGGTTTTTGACCAACTTTGCAGAGATCTATCATAGTGATTTGGTGTTGGATGTTGTAGGAATATTGTAATATAAAAAAATTGATTAATTCCTCAAATTTCTTGACAGGAGGTGTGATTTTTGATAGCCATTCCATAGAGTGAGCTCCAAGACTCCTAGGAAACAAATGCATCAAGTGTCCTCATGAGCAAACTCTAAAGTTATGTTTCGGAAGTCTCTAACATGATTGATTGGATTTGCTTTCCCATTATAACGATCAAATTTTGGAATTTCACAATGTTTGGGAAATGGAATCATGTTGAGACTTCGATCGAAAGGATAAGGAAAAATGTCCTCAAGAGTATATTTCTTTGTTGTAGCTCCCCCTTGTAACTCTTTAATCTTTCCTTGAATTGCCTTAATTTGTTGAGTTAAAGCATTAAGATCAGATAGGGGTGTTTCGTCAGGTTTGCTCTTCAAATTCTCGGTATCAAAGTCATGAGGCAATTTAACTCCTTGGTCAGCTAGATAGAGGAAGTATTTTTCCTTATCACGTTGCAAGATCTTTTCTATGGCTTTGTGAAATTTGGGATCTTTCTCAGCCTCTCTAAGATGTTCTTCATCTCATTCCTCGTCACTATCTATGTGGTTTTTTCTCATGTCTCTGTAGTTGTGGAATGGATTTTCTTCTCTGTTATCCATGCCGTTGTTGAAAAGTGGATTACGACTTACACTGTAAAGAGCATTATTGCTTTCACCTTCTTCTTGAATTTTTTGGGTATGACCTTCTTGTTGGATTTCGTCCCTCAATTTATTGTGTTGAGATCTTGTAGAGATAGGCATATGATTTTGAAGAATTCTTCTAAACTTAGATCACTGTTCCGATAAGTGCGATAATGAGGATATCTTGATCTGATAAGATGTGAATCTTATGATACGATCAAAGATGTTCCTAATTTTTTATTGTGGCTTCCAATGATGAAGGATGTCAGAATCCTATTAGGGAAGTTGAATCAATAATCAGAAATTTGTTTGAAGGGCGCACTCTTAAGATTTGATCTTTGTTTTTGAAAAAAAAAAGGTTTTAAAATCACTGAAGGATTTGACTAGGATGTGATGGATATTCAATGGAAGGTTGTGGTATGTTATCAAACTCAAGAGGTTGGTTAAGATTGTTCCGTTGAGATAGAGCTAATCTATGATAATAAGCTCAAGAATCCAAAGGTTCTACAGCGTACTCGTTAGTGAATCCCCTAACAAAGTCTTGGTATCTATGAAGAAATCTATGGTAATGAAGCAAGACGTGTTGACTTTTGTACAAAAATTTTCTTCTTTGTAACTTTTTCTTGTACCCTAATGGTTTCTTAGGTTTCTTGATCCTACTGGAAACTGATTTTTTGAAAAAATTTGTTGATTTCCACTCTCTAAGCATGGGAGAGCTATCAAAATTTTACTAGACCAAAGATGTCAGAAAGTCAGGTTGTAAATGATTTCAGTTGTTGTTTTTCATGTTCATTTCTGATGATCTTTTATCTAAATTAATGTGAATGAAAACATAGAAAACACTTTGAATTAAATGGAATGTAACCAAACACAGATAAAGCAAGCACATCCTATGGTAAAGCCAGGACAATATCCACTAGATTCCACGCGGGTTTCCCCAACCGCATATCGGTAGCATGTGAATTCAGAAGCTTGGTTGCACGGGCTCCACCTTATAGTGCACTCTCTTCTCAAGCCAACCAAGCTTCCAATCCCCATGAAACTCCCATGGTAGATTGATCACCTCTACTATAGACTGTGAAAGTGTGGATGCCTTCACACCGACCAGTGCTACGGTAGCAAATAGAAGGTTTTTGGTTTACTAAACAATGGTGTTTAATTCAGGACCCCTGTCCGAGTGGCCATACATGGGGCAAGAGATTAATCACCAATTTAGGTGGCACTCCAGCATAAAGAGGTTAAGCTCAACAGGGTTTATGGGAGTACTTCTCTGTCTGTATGACACATCTGCACTTGTAATCTTACGTTTTCCCTTAAGATTCACATTTGTATACCGGTCAGGGGTAGCTTGGCCTTAGCTCCATTACCGGTTTAAGTCACGTTGGGGTGATGAAATCCCCAGGCAGGCCCAATTTCTAGAGTTAGTAACTATTTCTCTTACACCCAGGATCGCACGAATGCGTAAGGGGAGAGGATACTCTAATATACCAAATTGTGAGGGTTACACAGAGATAAAGTGGGTCTAGCTTTCTGATCACCTAGTTTGCACAAGGTGAGAGCATAATCACCTACCACTTTCAAGTACAATCAAGCAGAGTAAACAGATTCATTTTAATGCACCAAATCACAATGATTTAAGCTAAGTGAAGATATTGCTTCACCACCGACATGGGTTTCATTTTAATTGCATGATCAAAGTGTGGTGACTATCCTAGATTGATTTTGATGAGGGCACAACCCGAGACACAGAAAATAACCCACAAATAAGAGAATAATTTTATTATTCAGAAAATGGAGCTTCTTACATGCAGAGGATCTCAAATCCCCAAGTTCTACAACACATGCAAGTTACAGATAGCTACAGAGAACTTGTCCCCAAAAAGTTACCCAAAAATTAGAAACCCGCCCATAAATAGAGCTCCTCTTTAGTTTGGAGCCAAAACAACATTCAAATTTGAGTTTAGGCGGTTTGGCGCCGAAAAATTACAACTTGAAATTCAAATTTCAAAAGAACATTTGCAATTGTATCTTCTAGAAAGTGCGCCAACTTCCCGGGGCCATAACTTTTGATCCGGGACTCCGATTCGCGAACTGTTTGAACCATTGGAAAGGTCACGAACTCAACAACATGCTCAAAATTTGCTACGCCAATTTTGGAAAGTTTCAGGGCCGATCTGGGAACTCTAAGTGCCTCAAATCTAACTCAGAAGATTTTCAGGTGCAAATCTGGGAAACTAAAACTGCAATATCTTTCCACCCAGGAATAGAAAATAGAAACCGTAAATTGGGAATTTCATTATGACAAAAAGGGTATCCAAAAATGTAAAAACATCTAAAAACTAAGAAACTTGAAATTTAACTATTTTTGGGTGATGCAAGATTGCCCTTACACCACTGGATGCTCCTACATCAGATTTATTTTAAACCAGAAAGGATTCTATCTACGGAATGTGTTAGACTCAGAATCCTATTTTTGTGTTACAACCCAAATGCGTGGAAACAGATAGCATATGCACCGAAACAGATAGTATATGCATAGAAACAGACCTTAGACGCACAAAAACAGATAGTAAATAAAAAAATAGATAGTAAATGCACAAAAACAGATAGTATATGCACAGAAACAGACCTCAGATGCACAGAAATAGACAGTAAATGCACCGAAACAAACAGTAAATACGTAGAAATAGACCCTAAATGAGCTAAAATAGTCCTTAAATGTACCACTTTAATTAAATGCCAATTTAAATCTGTAAATAATGCAGCATGGATGTTCTAAAATTTACCTTAAGTGTGCTAACTTAACTCCTATATGCGCTAAAATAGTTATTAAATGCACTACTTTAATTAAGTACAAATTTAACTCTAAATGTAATGAGACTATATGCGCTATTCTATCCCTCGGATGCACTAAATTAACCCTCATAAGCGTCGAAACAGTCCCCAGATGCGCTAGAATTTCCTACAAAATAGAAACAATAAATTCCCAGATGCACTGCAGAAAAGTGTTGAATGCTCTAAAACGTGGATTTTTTCCAAAAGCCGAACTCTAGAACGCGGAAACCTGTCAGAATGTTCTACAGAAAAAGGTCAAAATTGGGGTAGAGCCCCACAGTGGGCGCCATTTTATGTGTGTATGAAAATATTCTTGTTATAAAGGATTCAAAACACATTCAATAAAACATTATATCAAAGAAACTGAAAGAAAATTAAACAAACTCTTTATGGCAGCTTCTTCGAAGTTCTTCTATTGCTCTCTATCTCCAGCGTTTCGTTGGTTCAAGTTGCTCTCATATTTAATATGCCAAGCTCAACGAAATGGAATACTAGAGAATGAGATTTAAACTAAAATGCATACTATGCTAAAATGCAAGATTATGCTATGCTATGATAAGATTATTATTGCCAAGATATGAATATTGCTGAAGTGCTAAAGATGCAAATGCGTAAGCGTAATTGCGTATATCTGTTCATCTGTGTGTGTTTGTAACCAATGCTTGGATTTGCACATGTATTTAAAGAGTTTTTGAAAAAACCTGATTGGCCATTGTGATCAACGGTTCAGATCAAGCTATTTGGGATGAACGGTGAGAGATTTTTGAAAGGTGAGAGGGAAATATCCTCCTTCACAAATTTTCTCAGTTAGATCCAAAGGAAGGTTGCCATTTGAAGAATGAGTTGAAAATGAATTTCATAATTAAATAAATAAAATTATTTAATTATATGTGAGGATGAATTTAGAAGTTTTACATAATTAAATAAGTAATATTTAATTATGTGTGAGAGATGAATTTAGAAGGTAATTAAATATTTAAAATATTTAATTATGTGTGAGAGAGGAATTTAGAAGGTAATTAAATATTTAAAATATTTAATTATGTGTGGAGTGAGAAAAGATATTAAATTAAATATTTATGATATTTAATTTAACTATCAGATGAAGCGGGTGTTTGGAGGAATATTCCATTATTTGAATTCAAATATTAAAATTTAGAATAACATGATAATTAATATAAATAAATTATAAAATTTATTTAATTTAATTAAGAGGAATATGGAAGATGGTAATAATTAAATAAAGTTATTTATTTAATTAAGGTAGAAGAATTTATAAAAGTGAACAATATAAATAAATAATTAAATTTATTTATATGTTACAGATGACTTTAGAAGATTAATTAAATAATTTATATTTAATTAATTAACAAGCTTGATTATTCCTGACCATTTTTAGACATATTCAGAGTATATTTATGATAAGGAGGCTAGTTCCAATGACAATATTCCAGAAACCAACAATGAAATCGATGTGAAACAAGTTCCATGTCAGACTCCCCAACCACGAGAATCTAATAGTTAGAGGGATTTGAGGCAAAAGGATTCACGAGCTCTGTCCTCCTCCAGTACTGAAAGTAAGGGAAAGAGACCCCAACGGTCCACAAGAGCATCATCTGTTGCAGTCGCCGAGGGCCAAGTTTCAAAGGGGTTCATTGCTAGGAGATCAGAACATGTCATTTATGGTCATGAAAAGAGAAGGTAGGTCAAAGGTCTAGGCATATCTGATATGTCAGCCCGAGGTGAAGAAGAAGTGGAGTCCACTTTCTAGGATGTTCCAACCACCGTGGTTTAGGTAAGTTTTTCTCCTTCTTTTCTTCATATTTTTGCATCTTTGGTTACCCCCTCTCCTCCTCCCTTGGAAAGGAATTCTTTGTCCTTGAGCCCTGACTTAATAGTCCTAAATACATCCCTTCCTGTTCGGAATAAAATTCCTGAGATTACCCCGCATGCCGAGCGAGCAGCGTTCGTCTCGACTGTTGTTTACTCTTTGTTTTCCCTATCAAGGGCCCCTTTTCAAAGAGCTTAAACATCCATACTAACCCCCACTCCCGGCTCGTCAACTTCTGAGCAAACACCTTTCTGCCCAACCATGTCTCTGTTTACCTCTACTGGAAAATCCCCTATTTAGTCTTAGCTGGGTGTGCCACCCTTTTCCATGATAACACTCCCTTTCGCCTCTCCCCATGCTCATACATCTAAGGTCTCCCCTTTTGTTACCCTTTTTGGTTTCCCTTCTGGTGCCCCTATTGTAGTACAGAATGTTGACATCCCTCAAACCCTCCAAGATCATTTCAATGCAACAAAGATAGCCCAATGAAATGCTAAATATAGGCGACTTATGAAAAATGTTGAGTTGCTAACCACTAAGAAAATTGAGGGTTGTTACAATGAGGAGCGAAATTCTCTATTGATCAACACCATGACACTGCTCGTGGCTAAGCTTGAGGGGTAGATGCAGCTAGAGGATTACGACATCTGGATGACGGGCCTAGATCTAACTAAAACTCATCCACGCAACAAGGTGGTATATTCAGACTATGAAAGGCTAGGTAGAAAGTTAAAAAGCATGAGACAGAGTTGGTGAATGTAAGGGAAACAGTGGGCAGGTTGCAGACTAAGCTCAAGGCTAAGGATATTGAGTTGGCCCGCATAATGCAGATTCAGGGTAAGCAAGGGGAAAACTCAAGATTGCTTGAAGAAGCACAAAGCCAACAAGTTCGGCTACACACCAATATTGAGAGATTAAAAATTGACCTTGCCACCTAGCATCAGACCAACATGGAGTATAGAAGTACTCACAAAAACTTATAGAAAGAGTTGGGAAATGTCTGATCTGATTTTTCTGACAACGTTAGGAAGGCACAGGCGGAAATGGAAAAATTGAAGCTAGAAAAATAAGAGGTTGTGTCATCATTGCAGACCCGTGATTTAGAGGTACAAATAATAAGCTCTGAGCTAGAAGACACTCTCAAGGATAAGTGTCAAATAGAGGAAAATGCAAGGACCAAAGAGACTCAACTCAATTAGGAGCTAGTTGTCACTCAAAAGAATAGGTCTCTCCGGCTGCTAAAAAGATTGGTATCTTCACATTGGGAGCGGATTGCAGCTACAGTTCTTGTTCTTAGGTGCATCTTTCAATTCTTGAAGGATGTCCAAGAAATAAATAGAAAAATTGGCTCAATGGTTGATCATGTTCTACACACGTGTGATTCTCGAGTGGCGGAATCACAAAGTTACGTTTCTAGACTTTGTGTGGCTTTTGATGAGGTTCTAAAAGATGTCAGGATTACTCATCGAAGAACTGCTTACATCAAGGCTAGTGAAATTTTCAACTCCCAGAAGGTTTCCAAAAGGTGCAAAGATTTCCAGATGGTGTTGGTGAGGAGATTTGAAGAGATCAAAAAGGACTTCAATGTTTTCATCAACTACGAGCTACCTCCCCTTTTCTCCCCAAGCCCGAAGATGTTCAAATAGTAGAGAAAATTACAAAAGCTATCAAACAGAAGGATTAGACATCTGCAGAACTCCCAAGTTCAAGCACGGTTCATACAGCTAATGAGGTTGAGAGTGAGATTTTTTGCCTTTCCTTCCTTTATCATTACCTTGGAGTGGTTACCGCAAGGTGGAGGGTCATGTCTTTCAAAGTAGTTTTCCAGCTTGATCCATCCTATAGGCTCATTTGTAGTATGTCTTTACCAACTGAAGAAGAATGGCAGGCGCAACACTCCTTCCTCAAACTTCAGGAATTTCCAGAGAGTTGGGTTTGTACCTCCGCAAGTGAAGGCCCCTATGAGTTGCCAAAACTGTGAAGTGTTTTTCATTGCCTTAGTCTTCCAATCTTCGACCTCCTTTTTTTCTTTTACTACGAAGGTGTTTAGGTTAATGAAGGGCTAGTAAGAAAGATGGGAAATGCGCCACGTGGTGGTTGTACGGATTTCTCTCATCGTTTTCTTTTCGAAGGAGCACCCAAGACACGTGTCGGAATGGAAAAATTTTACTACAAAAATATTTTTTAGAAAACATAGGGTTTTTGACCACATGACGTGTCATCTCTCTATCAAAGGAAGACTGTGCCTCCTATAAGGTAATATCTTTTAGAGACTATTGGAACTTGCTAGTTTTTCTTTTCTTGGTTCTTTGGATGAAAGCTTTGAGTCAGTGCCTCGAGATTATGTGATTAGTTAGCATTATCCTTTTCCCAAGCTATTGTTTTTAGGATTTGATCATGTATAGGCTTCTATCTTTGAAATATCTAAGACATTAATGTAGTCCTTGGAAGTTAATGAGAAAATATCTTTTGTAGCCTAATCAAGAGTTTACGATCAGATTGCTAGCTATCAAGTATCAATAGATCTAGCAGCAATTACTTTTGTACTGAGGCGGTGTTTCTTTCTTTTGGCGACTATAAGAGGAGAGTGACAACATAATGAAGGGTTGCATTCCAAGTGATAGTTTCTTTCTCAAAAGAAGTGTTTCTTTAGTTTTCTTAATGTTTTTAGAATTATTTTCAGAAACAAGTTACAAAACTACTTTATTCTGGCATGTTATATCTATTAAGGTTTAAACTATTGTTGGATTGGCATCCGATCTTTGTTTCAAAGTTCATTTTATAATTAAAGCATGAACTATTGAGGAGAATTTTGTTGAGACTGTGCACGTATGGCCTTTTTCAAGCTTTCTTTCTTATATTGTCGTTTTGAATGAAACAATGTCTCTTGTAAGCTGGATCTGAATAGTTTAAGTAGTGGATTTATATGCTTTATGCTTGAATGGTAGAATAGTGGATTAGGAAAATTAGACTATGTCATTGGACTTTTTTGTTTTTCTGAAAGTTGTTATTTTGTTGTGCTATGTTGTATTGGGAGATAGAGTTCTTATGATTTCTGAAATATTATTCTTTTACTCATAAGAAATTTTTATGTTTGATCGGACCTTAATGAACACTTCCTGTGGAAGGATTTGAAAGTCTGCACTGTTCTTGAAGTTAGCCTTTGTTGTTCGTTCTCTTTCCAACAATGAGGGGTTGTGGCATTTTGTGTCTATTTATATCAATCATAGGAATAATTTGGGTTTGAAATGTTGTAAAAGCTTTAGCGCATCACCTTTTATGTTTTATATTTACATTTCCTTTCTCCCCTTATCTCAGAACCCCAAAAGAAGAGCCAACTTTCTATAAAAAACCTAGAAGTATTTAGTGAGACGCAATTTTTCCCCCACTCGCTGAATTTCCCATAAGACTATCGAAGAAGTGTAATCTTTGATGATCAATATTTTACATTATGAAAAAATATTGTACCATCAACTTAAACTCCTTTGTCTAGGAAAATATCTTGATTATCCAATTATGCATCAACATCAACTGAAACTCCTTTATCTAGGAAAATTTCTTGATTATCAAACTTTACATCAACATCAACCCAAACCTCTCATGTCTTGGAAATTGTTTTAATTATCCAACATTTACTTATGAGTCAAGAAACACTTCATTATTCACAAAAAAAATCACCAACTAACACTCAACTATCTATAGATAGTTTTTGAAATCAATATCTATAGACCAACAACAACTTACCAAGTTTTTGGATTTAATTATCCATAGACCAACAACTCAACAAGTTTGTGGATTCAACTATTCACAAACCAACCAATTACTAGATTCCCCCTCTTTTTCCTAAAGGGAATGGAGATAAAACACATGCTTATCATACAAGGAATCATCTCTCAATGAGAATCTAGCTTGAAATGATGAAGATCCTCCTACCTCCGATGCCTCTATTCTCCAATCCCACTTGTTTAATTCTTAGAGAAGATATAAATCTTCATTTTTATTGTGAGGAAATTCTTGATCACACATTGCAAAATTACATCTTTCTCCCTCATTTTTGTTTGTATTAAATCATTATTTATTTTTAATTTTCCATTAATAATATCTCTATCACATTGAATGCAATTCACTATAACATGTCCTCTTTGATTACAATAGAAGCATTTAAAATTATTCTTTCCAATTGAAAATTAGTCTTCCATTTTACAAACAAAGTAGTTTCCTCAATAATTGAGTGAGTTTTAGTGACTCTTTTCTCCTCATCAATCAAGTAATATATCACATTTTCTAATCTTGGGCTCAAATTCATTTTTTTTAAAGTAAACACAATATTATCAAAACTTGAAGGCACATTATTTAATAAAATATCTTTGATATCTAAATCATCAACTGTACATTTTATTCCAACAAGTTGATTAAGAAGAGAACAAAATGTACTAACTTTGGCATCTAAATCATCAACCCTCTTTCATTTTCAAACCAATTTCTTTTTACTTCATTCTCATTTTTGCACTTGAAGCCTGTGAACTATATAATGAATTAATTCTTTCTCATATTTGGTTTTATTTTTTATCAAATCAATATGATATAAATATGCATCAGATAAACCGAGACCAATCAATGATGTATCTTTATGATCTTTTGATACATATTTTAATGCTTCATCTACATCTTGTGGTTTTATAATAGTTTCATTAATAATATAACATATAAAAAATTATATTAAAACTAGTTACACTTTGAATTTCCCTCTATGAAATTTATTTCCCTCAAACATCAAAACAATATATGATTTCTCTATTTTAAATAAAGTCAATCTAGTCACTTATCACTCTATATTTATTTAACATAAATTGATATTAATTTCCTTATTATAAGGCAACAAAGAGGCTATTAATACTATCTAACATACCTTTATTTTGATTAAATAAACAAATGAAAGTGGTTGCAAATTTTCTTTAAAAAATCATTTGCCAATTTTTACAATTAAATGTCATGATTAAACTAATAATGATTCACGATTTTCCTTTAGGAAGTTCCATTTGGTTGCAAGATGCTATTGAAAATTACAAACTCCTTAACTATCTACACAATCAGCTCTTCACTCTTTAAACATATTCATGAGATTGCATTTCACATTTCTCACTTACAACGAATTGAAAATAAAAAGATAACACATTGGTTTCAAATGCTATGCCCTATATAAATATAGGACTTTAGGTAGCTTTAAACTTAAATGTTTCATGCCTTATTTGACGTCTCATCACACAATCCATATCAAGGATTCATGTTCATCCCAAGTTGGTATTCTGATACCAATGTAGAGCAACAAATGTAGAAGAGAAATATTAAAGATTTAGATTGCAAACAAAATCAAAGAGGAATTTCATTATAGTCATTTGTCTCATATTACATTCAATACATTGGATTTATAAAACTATTATTTTTCCATTATGAGAATAACTTCCCACCCAACTAGCTGATCCAACAATTAATTTATTATATGTAAACCTTAATTTCCTAACACACACCAAGAATCTAAATTTTGTATATCTCTCATTGATCTAATTAGAAAACAAATCTAAAATAATATTAAAAAAGAAAATATATTATTTAATATAAAATATAGTGTATCCCAAATATCCCACTCATGTTTTAATCCAATTTGAACAAATATACTAGACTTGTAAGAAGTATCATGTTTTGAGGATAATTATATTATGGCTCCTGCTCTATATGATAACCTAATCAAACCTATTAAATTTTAATATTATGGCAAAATATTAAAGTAAATGTGAATAATGCATACTAGTAAGATTATGAAGACAGAAAAATTATCGCATTGCATTTCAATGAGTGATGGCAGGGCAATTTTCCTTTGGCAGCGAATCGAGAAAGGAACAGCCACTGTCAGTTGAAGGCTTGAATGACATCTGCCAAAGGAAAATCCCCCTGTAATCATTCCCTGCAACTTCTCCTGCACAATATACAGAGTTGATGGACTGTAGCTTTATAATAGTTGAACCGAGCTGTAAAAGATGTGGTTGTAGAAGTATATCCAATGAGTATATCCCAGCTGTACAGGAGCGTACTGTAAAATCCTCTGAACATTCCTTGCAAAGAAGATGCTCTTTACTGAGCACCTAGGCAGAATGAAATTAATCGCTAATCTTATCCAAGCTATACATCTGAGACAACATTCGGCATGTTTCAGAGTTAAAGGAAATTGGTTATTTAAGTTAAGAGTTTATTATAAAAAGGTAAAGGTTTATGATCAAATCCAACAAAACCATTCTAATAATAACTTCATTTTACAAATAATATAATGTAGTGCCACAATCTTAGACTCTTAAAAAAACTCAAAACACAATAAGAAATAAAATTATACAAAACATAAAATTTAAGTTTCAAGAGAGTCTAATTCTAATAAAATTTTAAGAACATTGATGTTCAATCGAAAGAGAAAGAAATTTTGTTCGAATAGACGCTTCATACTTTTACTTTTATTATGAATCATCCAATTGTGGTAAGCTATTTTTATAGATAAAATTATTCCTTTTGAAAGGACTGCAATTGACTATGAACAGAGGGAAAGTAACAGTGCACACAATTGTATTGTACTCTTTTCTCTAGACAAAGTATAAAGGAAAGGGGCCCATAGTGGGTAGAGGTCCAATGGTGGGTATAGAAGTAGGTCTGAGTGGGCCCTATAGTAGTTAGGCTTAATATCCAATAAACTTACACTTAATATCCAATTTCAAAACACTTTTATTCATAAATTACACAAATTGACAAATCATGTGATGCTACATCAGCACACTAATAATACATGACTTAGTGACCCACTATCGATCTCACCTTTTTTTTGGGCCTTTTTGGATACCTTGACAAAAAGCATGCTGATGTGGCATCATATTTGATGATGTGGCCTTGAAACCAATTTTTATAAGAGGGGACTTGCCAAATAAGTTGTTGTACAAATTTGGGAGTGATTAGAAATTTTCACATAGGACTTTGAGAAGCGCAAAGTTAGGGTGGCCCACTATAAGCCCCTCTCCCTTATACTGAATTATATTCTTCTCCCCATTTATTAGATTGCCTTCAATCGGGTGTTGGCATCATAGGCTAAAGAGTAATCTTGTGCCATTTAAAAATATGAACTATTTTTGTTGTTGTATTAGTACTTTTGTGGCTATGTGAACAAGAGGAAAAGTAATCTTAAAGATGAATTCACTGTATTCCCTTCTATTGACAAAGCATATACTCAATGGATATTTTCTTTTCATTTATTAGACTATCTTTGACCTGATGCAAGGTATCTTAGGATAAAGAGTAATCTTGTATCGTTTAAAATGATGACATATATGTTATTTTGATGTTGTTCATTTATTTATTTATTTATTTTGGAGTTTAATCCTTAAATATCACTTTTGTTTTTGCAAGGTTTCTCAATAATTAGATTTAGTATGCAAGCATCCATTTTTAAAATTTGGAGTTATTAAATTCTATGTTTCCTTTCAAGTGAGTAGGTGTTTGACCATGATTACTTTTGTTTGGACTTTTCTATTTATTGATGAAGAAGTATCCCAAGTCAGGGGCAATCCTATATCAACAAACAAAGATGTTTTTATTTTTTGCTCGGTTCTTTCTATTATAGATCCATGGTCTATGTTTAGAGTTAGAATGTACAGTTTATTCAATATGTTTATCAAGATCTATCAATGCTATAGTGATAAATCAAGGGTATTTTGTATGATATTTTTTGTTGCACACACTTACATATGGTATAGTAAGAGATTATACATGCTATGCTACAATCTGAATTGAGCAATGACAACTAGATGATATCTTCACCCAAGAAGTTTTCTAACACTTTTCTTGGCATAAATCATCATGTTTGTTCTTTTCAAAGTCAAGACTAAATAGGGACTCCTTAAATATTTTATTGATCTGTCTAAGGAGGATTCATTTCTCGTGTGTAGTCTTCAATTGAAATTCTAAGTCTTTTGAATGCCAAATTTGTGTCTTATGAATATGCATTATGAGGATATTAGTGTAGTTGAATTCCCACATCTCTCATCCACACCAAGGATTTGAATTTTATGAATTCCTTTTCAGCACAATTACAACATGGATCTAAAGTGATGCTAGAAAAATAATATCACTTTGCATTAAATGTGGTGTGTTGTTAATATCTTGCTTGCTAGAATTATCAAAGGTGTTGTGAATATATGGGAAATGCAAAAATATTGTATTTAGAACTTGGATGTTTACAAATACACATTGTTTTTGTATTTTTAAAAAAATTCCATTGACATGGTTAGTAATTCTACAAAATGTATATATAGATCACTTATGTTTTCTATTATTGTTCAACTCTATGTCCTATGTAATGAAGTCATCTCTATAATTTTTGTATACTGTCATTTTTCTATCCAATATTTGTGTGTATTATTGATGGCATAAGATTTTTTCATATTCCATACTCAATTTGATAGCCTTATACTAGGTGATCAAACCTTGGTATCCATTAAGTCATCTATGAGCAATATTTTCTCTTGTGAAATTCTAATCCATTTCAAGTCATTTGAGGATCTAAGTACTTAATATGTGTTCATAGTGTAACCCATAATTGTATGAATGGATTTTGTTTGAACTATACTTATTAATTCCACGAAGAAGAGTTAATAATAGAGGCCAAGCCTAACTCATCAAAATGGTAGGTAGATTAGATGAAGATCAACATAGAAGATTTTTCTATGGATAAAGTCCTAGACATTTACAAGATACAAAAAAATGTGAGGATGGAAGTTGATATTGATTTAAAATTTGGAACATGGATTACAAAGACATTTTTACTCATATTAGGAATTAGAAAAAGGTACATGTATGAAAGTGTTTTATTTTTATAGATTTTTAAATCTAGAAGAAGTGATAAACTAGATGATAGAAATAGAAGATTACTTCAAGTTTGAGGAAGTCAAAGACCTATAGAAGGTGAAGGTTTCCAAAATAAACCTTAAAGGATATACCACATCATGGTGTTAGATTTTTGAAACAAGCACAAAACCACAAGCCACGGGATCAAATTAACAAACAAATTCACCTTCCATGCGAGAGATTTGCAAACAAAGAATGCAATATTCCTCAACAAGAAAAAGCTACAAAAGTAAGAGACTCTCAAGAAGATATGAAAGCTCGAGATATTCTCTAGATAATTACAATGAGGGTTGAGTGCTTATAAGAGAAAAACCCTAAATGAGAAAGGGATCAGATCATGACAAGTGTCAACATCATTGTGGACACCGAAAAAGTATCCCTTTTTCCTTGCTTGATATGGGAATAATTCATGATAAATTGGACCTAATGTCGCCATGATCTAGTGTTGTGAGGTGTTTTACACATCCACATTAGGTCTTGGACCCTTGCAAACTGAATAAAATGCATTCAATGATGTCTTGTAAAGGTGTTGTAAAGTGTTGTGAATGACTTTCACACTTTTCTAGACTTTTATTAAGCATTTAAGTCTCATGGACCTATTTTTCCTTTAATTATGTAGATTCTCAAATTATCCTGATTGATATCGTGCACTCAATTCTGATTGACTAACACCAATTCTTCCTGAATCACTTCTTTACTAACCGATTAATTGAATAATCTTTATTCAATTAATTCATCGAGATTCCTCTTTTAATTAAATAAATCAATTTTATTTGATTAAATCTAATAATCTTCTTTTAATTAAATAAATCATTTGTTTAATTAAATCCTAATCTTCTTTTAATTAAATAAATCATTTGTTTAATTAAATCCTAATCTTCTTTTAATTAAATAAATAATTTTGTTTGATTAAATCCTAATCTAATGTGCAAGCCATCTTTTGAATTTCAAAATCCACCTACATCCATTTAACTTGCACATTGTTCAAAATGTGCTCCACCTCTCTTCAATAGCATGTTGACATGTGGCACAATGCCATTGGGTCAAGTTTAATCCCAAATTCTTCCTATTTCTTATTTCTCCATCCTTCTTTCCTATAAATGGAGGACTTCTCTATTAATTTGGGATCCACAAATTTATGCAAGATTACTATCTACAGATTTGAGCAAGTTCATCCACCATTTTCATCCAAGTTTTCATAGATTTCACCATCCATAGCTAGGTTATTAACAATTTTCATCAAGGATCACACAATCATCATCAAAGCTTTGCAAAGAATTGGGAAAGGGCTTCTCTCCACATCAAAGAAGCACCAATTCCCCCATGGGATGCTAGTTTGAGTGTTTTGGATAAGATTTCAATAGATTTCATTTGATATTCTATCTTGTTGTCTTGTTCATTGTGTTTGAATTAATTTCATGGGGAATGTTTGTTATAGACTTGTTTAATGACTAATATTTGATTGTTTGATTATGTTGGATCAGGTCTAGACCAAGCATTCACAAATTCAATATTGTAAAATGTATTTAATTGCATTCTCATATTAATCTAGAAGTCTTGTAAGGGTAAGTGCACCAAGATGGTTCCCAAAAAGGGGCCTTAAGTGGCCACGTTTTTTCTAAAATTAGGAAATACTAACCTTGGACGTGAAATTGAGGATAGTTACACACAAAATTTTGAGATGGAACAAAAACAAGGATCGAAGTGCTTCGAGTCTACTTTCTAAACTACTAATTTATTTTGAAAATGGTTGAGATTAAGGGGTTCAAAAGAGGGACGTGCACAAATTGGTGTTGTTTTTGTCAGAAAAACATAACATAGCAACTCTTGTACGACCCTAGCACAGTGAACTTTTTTGTAGTATTTTTAAAATTGCTACGGTCAAAAGTTAGCTAACAATATCTAGTTGATGCACAATTTTCTAATAATTTTTTAATGAATATTTGATTTTTTACTAATTTTCTAAGTGGGCACTTCCTAAAAAGCGAATTTTGGTCGTGCTCCCCTAAAAATTTTGAAGGTAATTTTTTTTTTTTGAAAATTTGTAGAATGGAGTCTAGTTTCTAAAAATGTATTATTTATTTGAAATTTTGATGAACAATTAATTTATAATGAAAAAAACACCAAACACTACTTTTTGGAAAAAAAAGAGACATACAAACAAAAGAAATTATGGATGAAAGGCTTAACATTTTCAAAACATGAAAAAAATTGCATTGTTGGATAACTAAGGGAGATAGGGAGTGGGAGATAGGAGGGAGAGAGTGGGAGAGAGTGTGGGAGAGTGGGAGAGTGGGAGATAGGGAGGGAGAGAGTGGGATAGGGTGGGGGAGAAGAGGAGAGGGTGGGAGAGTGTGGGAGAGAATGGGAGAGGGTGGGAGAGAGTGGGAGAGAGGAGGGAGGGAGAAAGAGAGTGAGAGCGTGGGAGAGAAATGGGAGAAATGGGAGAGAGAGTGTGGGAGGGAGGAATAGGAGTGGGAGAGAGTGGGAGTGGGAGAGGGAGTGGGAGGAGAGAGTGGGAGAGTGGAGAGAAGGAGAGGCGAGAGAGTGGGAGAGGGGTGGGAGAGTGGGAGAGAGTGGAGGGAGGCAGAGTGGGAGAGAGAGATAGGGTGGGAGTGAGTGGGAGAGGGAGGTGGAGAGGGAGAGAGTGGGGGAGAGATGGTGGGAGAGGTGGGAGGGGAGAGGGTGGGAGGGGTGTGGGAGAGAGTGGGAGAGGGTGGGAGAGAGTGGAAGATTAGGAGATAGGGAGGGAGAGACTAGGAGAGAGAGTTGGAGAGGGTGAGAGAGAGTGGGAGAGAGGGTTGGAGAGAGTGGGAGAGGGTGGGAGAGGGTGCGAGAGAGGGTGTGAGAGAGTGGGAGAGAGTATAGACAAAGAGATAAAATAGATGTATAAAAAAAACCAACTCTATAATAATGCAAGCGCATTTTTAAGAAGTAGAGAGTCATTCTAGGAGGAGATAACGTGCTCGCGTTATAACGCAAGCGTGTTATATCTTGCACTAAAAATGGTTAAAAACAAAATATACCTATGATGTCGGCCCACATTCTGCATATTCTCCTGGTTCTGCACCTGCTCCAACAAAAAGTAGCTTTTTGATGATTGAGTGAAGTGTCCATGCATGATTTTTAGATTCCACCACCTTTTTCATGATATTTCCACCACCTTTGCATGAAATAGTAGAGTTTTCACGTTGTTCAAAAGACATATAATATCAATTCAATTTTGAATTCTAGTGATAACTGATATACAATTGAAGTTTGGAAGGGAACAAGCTTTTGAATTTAAGTCAAATTTTTGAGGAGTTTGAGGAAAGAAGAACCAAAGGCTACATAATTGGGTAGAACTCCTCCATTTGAAACTCTGCTTTTTTAGGTATGTGAATTCTTTGTACATTTTTTTTCATTCTATTATGGCTTGCTTTCATTTTTGTTGTTTTGCATATTCCATGTTGATCATTGTTTGTTTGTCATGTTACAACCTTAAGTTGTCAATGGACATTTTAAATTACACAATTCTATACACTTTCCAATTACATTTTTAAACCACATCTCTTTGAGGAATTTTGTTATTTAACAATTGACTTACTTTGTGTATGCTTTCAAAGCTTTCATTGAGGTATTTTGTCAAACAGTTATACAAACTAGTTGATTGCCTTGTCTATGCTACCAAATTTTTCATACATGTCTCTAATAAATGGGAATATACTCCTAATGCAATAGGGGGAGGCCTGCAACACACAAACACAACTCCAATCTGCAAACACAATTTTCAATTTACATTTTCATCAGGACCTCTTCATTCAGCATATTCACACTATCCCTTGTAGCATATCAAAGTCACTCAATCGGGTATATTTCCACTCACACAACCTTTCAACTCACAACACAACACACATCAGGGACCCATTATAGAGCCTTTCAACATATCCAATAATCACCAATGCTTTTTTTGTACCAAGTTGCACAAATCAGGTTTTCTACACTTATAAGTGCCCAAGTTAGCCCACTTTTACAAAGGTACCACCTTCAAAACTTGTCCAAATCTCTTGAAACCTTGGGGAAGCACTTTATATCTATCGAAACTTCAAATTATAGTGTTAGATTGCAAACATTCAATCATATACCACCCAAACCATAAAACCCTCTCCCTAGGCTTAGAAACCTAAGGTTTTATTGAAAGTAGCACTTGACAAACACTCCAAAACTTGAAAACTATTCAAACAAGTCTAAAATACCCTACTCATGCTCAATCTAACATAAAATAACGCTGCCCAACTCAGAAACTCAATTTCACTAACCAAAACCTCATTTTTCTTAAGGAAATCTCAACATTTCCTCATTTGGTTTGACGCCCAATCCAAGGATCATCCTCCGTTCAATTTTATCATGGCCTTTGATAATTTTTCCCTCCTAAAACAAACCACTTCAACTTCAAAAACTAACATTTGAAAGAGGCAACCATTGGTCTCCCTCTTTAATACACTTTTACAACCCTGGTGCAGGAGCACCTACACATCATCCTCCTTATTTGATCATTTGATGGTAATTAGGAGGTTAATAGGTAGGTGAATGATTCTTTGAGATTTTTTTGTTTTGAATAAGGTCAATCAAGACCACTAAGCATGTCTTAGGTTGATTTTTTGAGTTTAGGTGTTAAAATGTGAAAAATGGTGATCTTGCACTAAAGTATCTTTGTAGCCTTTGAAGGTAAGTTTTTGAATTTACATGTAAAGTGTGAAATATTAGTGTTTTTTGGATGTAATAATGCTCATTTCAATCCATTGGTGTAGTTTTAGTGAGTTATAGGTGTTAGGGGTGCAAACTTACAATATGAGTAATATTGTTGTTATATCATGTGTAAATAATGTAAACTTGGCCTTCAACAGTCATTAAGGGTTTGAAATTCAGTTGCAAGGTAGTTGGTCAGTGGGATGTGAAGAAGAAGCCTTTAAATGGCATGTAGACATGGAATGTAAGTTTTATTTGGAGTTTTTGAGAAGAAAATGCATTGAAATCTCAAGTTTAGCAGCAATTTTCTGTGTTTTCATGTTTTTTCCTGACCTGTAACTCATGTAAGGTTCCCTATGATGTCTGATTTAAGTGTAGGATGCATGATTTGAGTGCTAGTAAATAAATAGGAGTAATAAACCTGTTGCTACAGTGAGTTTTGTGAACAAAAATGCATGTGAATGAGGGCTTAGGCCTAGGGTTTGGAAGAATCTCTATGGGAGGTCATGATGTTTTGAACTTTTAGGCATGTTTAGGGTTAATGTCCTTTTTTCAAGTTGGTTTTAAAGTATGGGAGGTTGTGGAAGTAGCATATTCAATAAACCCTCTTGAATAGTGCATAAAATAAGGGTTTTTAGGTTTGGCATGAATTTTTCTATACTAGAGGAATCTAGTTGTGGTTTTGGAGGTTTGGGAGCCTAAGAAATGTTTCCCCAAGGTTTCAAGGTCCTGTGATAAGTTTGAGGACATGCTGCTTTGCAAATTAGGCCTAATCAACCTAATTAGGTCAACCTAGAAGGGGTGTTTTTGGGGATTTGGTCCAAAGTACTTGTACTTTAAATTTAGATATGTGTAATAACTCTGAAATGGGTGTCTAAAACCAAAAATATTTTGTCATGTGTTTTGGAGAACATTTGAGTTATTGGGAAAAAACTGGGTTTCCACTACTACTAGGGTTCAAGGGGTGAAAGTGTGAAATCTAACTTTTGATGATTGTCAAGCTTTGAGGGTTGTTTGGTTTGTTCAAATAGGTCATATTAATCTTTTTATATGCCTCTTAAAGGCATGTTGTCAAATTGGTTGTGATTGAGCCTCCCAAGTCTACATCAAACCCTTCACTATTTGATAATTTCACAACTTAGCACTTTTTGCACATTTTGATAATTCTACTACCTATTTAAACTATTTTGGTTTTCATCTCTATTTCTAAATTACCTCATCAGTAAAGCTACCTCATCACCTATGTTTTCTATTTATGAAGCCTTGAATGACATATATATTTCATTTATTTTAATGGATACATTTTTTAGGAACTAATATTCGTCTCATTACCATGTTACAGGTAAAATTATCCACCATACCGAAGAAATGAACAAAGAAGAAACTAACAAAGGAAGAGTATGAAACCTTCAAAGAAAAAGAGAGAGAATGGGTGGTGACATATCATGAAAAGAAGAAATTAGAAACGATTGACAAAAACAAGCCAATTGAAGAGGAACCTCAACCGTCAAAAAGAGAAAAGAAATTGGCAGCACAAAAGGAACGAATGTGAAAGAGTCGTGCTAGGACAGATTCGGATACCGTAGTTGGATACACACCCTCTACCGCAAGTGAATACGAAGGGACACCATTAAGCACAAGTGAATATGGAGGGACACCATCTACCGCAAGTGAATATGATTGGACACCATCCATCGCATCTCAAGTTGAGAGTACATCATCACTCGGATTTGACGAAGAAGGTATGCCATCATCCCCACGTGAAGATCATGGTCTACTCCACCCTCAATCAAAGGTACACAATCTAGCCCACCTCAATTAAATATTGATGAAATTACTAATGTTGAGATGTATGTACCTAGGAGAACACCACCTAGAATTTTGCGTAGAAAGCCAAAGTTTTTGATTAATATTGATGAGGATATTTTGCAGCACATGGAAGGTAAGATTCTAGAATGCACTTGTAGAAGATATGATGATAAGATTTGGAAAATCTTCTTTGAAAGGCTAAATGAGACCGCAAGATGTCAACTATTCGTTCAAATGATGTGGGGTTTAAAGTACAGAAACATCATGAAGACTCTTGGCTTGAGAACATCGAATGCATCAAGTGAAAACACTATTGTGAAGAATATAATGGATGCTTATGAGAGTGTGGATAAGACCTCATGCTCAAAGGATAGTAATGTTACCCGACGTGTCATTACATCGACTTTCGTAAGCTATCAAACAAAGAGATCTCGTCTCATTAAAAAGACAAGTGAACAAATGGGAATTAGTAGAAAACTTTATCAAAAGTCGTTCAAAGGCAGCAAAGAATTAAGGGCACCAATTCAAATGAATTATAGGCATTCTCAGGAAGACTACCACAAAAAGATAAAAAATTTGTTGAAGCATTGAGAACAATAATTGAAGAGTATTGGAAGAATAATGCAAGGCCATCTATGAATCAAAGGGATGTCGTAAGAAGGAGAATCGGTAGTCGAAACTGTGAGCCACATCCAAAGCATTTTTTGGATATGACTTCAACCCAATTGTTTCATAAATTTCAAAATGATTATCCTCAAATTAGTATTTCTCAAAGATTTTTTGAAATGCTTAAACCTTTTTATGTCAAGATAAATCACACACACACTACTTGTTGTTGTATACTACATATTGAATTCTCTAACCATTATGATGTTTATTGTTCTATATGTTTAGATTTGCATACTAACAATGTTTTGCAGGATTGTGGCATAGAAGCCCCACCAAAATTTTCAAGAGAGTTCTTGTCAAAAAAATTATGTCAAATAGAGGATGGCCAAATATTCTATAGGACAGCATTCTTGGATGGTTCATGTGAGCATTGCGGTGGCTTGCAACAAATGCCAGTATGTCAACATTTGAAAAGCACAGATGAGGTGGGACAAAAACTAGTAGATTTCGGGAAGTATAAAACGGTGGCATAAGCTACAAAAGATGGATCTCAAGCAAAAAGGTGTGATTTGGTTATTGATAAGATTCCAGTGTATTAGTTTATGTCAATGTTTCATGAGAATCTAGTGTATGAGTATGCAAGGCATACCCATAGAGCCTGATGGTTGGACACACAATTCAAGCTATGCAAGGACACATTTCCAATTGGCAGCATAGTATCAGTGGTTGGCTTTGCAGAGAACTACACAGATACAGCCATAGTGTGAGGTGTAGTCACAGTATTACAACTCCACATAAGTTTTGATATTTGTGCACATAGCATTCATTCATGCAGCTGATAGTACAGGGGACCAAAGGAAGGTATTGAGGGAGTATCACCTTTATATTAGTGATGATCACACACATTCTCCAGAGTTCATGCAAGGTTGCTTCTAGATGTTCTACAATTATTTGGCTCAGAGGGGCATAGCATACGGTCAACATATAATATGGTTGGATAACTATGCAGCACAGTTCAAGAACACACGCATGTTCTACTGGTTGTGCAGGATGCATCTCACTACAGGTGTTTAGCATATGTGGAACTTTTGTGAGGCCAAGAATGGAAAGGGGGAGCATGATGGTGCAGTAGCATGCTTGAAAAGAGCATTAGCACGAGAAGAGTTAAAGTATAAAGACAGTGCAAATTTGACAGATGCAAGATCAATCGTCGAGTGGTGTAATGCTTCGATGGGTCCAGGTAATGAAGGTACGTCTTTAGTTCATAGATTTTTTTGGTTGATGGATGATACTAACATTGCACCATATGAGGATTGTTGTACACTAATAGGATTGAGTGAGCTACACTCTTTCCTTAGCTCAAATGCAAGTTCATGGAGTATCGATACACGTAAGATGGCATGCTTTTTTTCTTCATGTACAATGCAAGCCTGGAATGATTGTGAGTCAAGGGAGTGGGTTGACAAATGGTTGACAAGTTATCTTAGCCCACTTTCCATGTATCACCCTTTAACAGCATTGGAACTAACATAGATGGAATCATCAGTCAACTTTGACCACGTATCAGATCTAGTTCAACCAGGTAATATATCTACTTATTTTTTGAAATTCCATATTGTTATCTTACTTTGTACAATATTCATAATGTTGACTAATTTGAAGAGATATGCCACACATATCAATGTAGGGCATGTTTATGCAGTTATTACAGATGAAGAGAACGAAGAGGGAACAGACTATTACTTGTGTTGTTGTGTTGAGGCCAAAAAGAAATTGGAAAGCCCAATTATAGATGGAGAAAACATCAAATACCCTACAGGCTCAATTGTTGTTACTAGAAACGTGGCTTAGAAGGTAACCACATAAGAGTGTTAAACATTGGTTGTTTCAGGACTTTGACACGCATCGTAAGATTCTTCATTACTCAAAACTTGGTGTGGCATCCAATGTTTGTTTGACCAAATATGGGGATAGACCTTTGAATAAGACCTTGTGGAAGGTCTGTGAGTCTAACCATGATGCAATACTTGACACAATAAAGAGTAGAGAAGACCCTGATGGTTCATTAGATTAATTTGTAAGTATATGCAAATTGGTTCTTATTAATTTATATTTGTATACATGTTAATTTGTTTGATGCCAATGCTATCATCTTATTTTACTTTGTGTATCTGTAAGTAACCTGGTAAACATTGATTGGTGTCCCCTTGTAGAAAATGTAGATTTATGAGCCATCCAAGAGAATCTAAGGAAGAAAAGCAATGCAACATCCCTATTTTGATGATCTTGATAAATCTCAATTATGATTAAATAAGCCATTACAAAAGTGTGTGTGAAGCTTGGTGAGGGAATTTCAAGTTAACCTTATCATGAGCACCTATGATGTAGAAATTATAAGAGCATCTCGAATTTCAAGATATTCTATTCATGAGAGGTGTTGTGTGCAATAGGTATCTTGGAACTCCCAGTGAAGATGTATGGCCTAGAGTGACTAAGTTGAGAGACTTTCATGCCTATCTGTAAGTTCCTTCCATCTATTTTCATTTCATTTCCATTTTGGATGAGTTATTTCTTTTTATTCTTTTACTTTGTGTATTTGTAACTAAACTAGTAAAAATTGATTGGTCTCTCCTTGTAGAAAATGCTGATTTTGGAGCCATCGAAGAGAATCTCAGCCAAAAAATCAATGCAACATCCTTATTTTGATGATCTTGACAAATCTCAATTCTGATTTGAATCCATTATAAAAGAGCCTATGAATCTTTGTGAGGGAATCTCAAGTTTCTCATTTGAAGTTAACCTCTAAATGAGAACCTATGATGTAGACATTATAAGAGAATATTGAATGTATGAGTGACATTGTAAAATATATGTGAGAATAGAGTACCTAAGGCATTGTAATAAAATTTACTTGTAATGACATTTACTGAAATAATGAAATTTGGTGCAGGGGCACCAAGGTTATTGAGCAAATTTGGTTCACATAAGTCTTTTAAGTTAGTTTTTTGTTTTGAGTTTTGTCAATTGAATAAGGTCATAGCACATCCACAATTGATTTATAATGTAATAAGTCATTTTAGTTACAAAAAGAACAGTTAGGCATGATTGGAAAGATGTAGAATCATTTTTAAAGGCTATTTAAGTCAATATTTGAATTTGTAGCCTTTTGAAGGAAAATATTTGAATATGGTTGTAAATGTATAATTAGTGAGATTGAGATTGTTAACCTTTAGAGAGTAGTAGTATTTATGTTGATGAAATTTCCTTTAGATGCAAGGATTCAAAGCACATCAACCATGTGGTACAAATGATTAAATCCCAAAGGTGATCTGTAGCAATGAAAGAGTCTGAAAAGGAAGAGAGAGCTACACTGGTGACTCAGGAGAAACTTCAGTGATGCAGAGTCAAGGTGGAGAAGACTCAAACAAATCATATTTTAGTAAATCAACAACCTTTGTTATTTCATTCAGCCATCTTGGAACAACTACCAACAGAAAGGCTTCCAAACTCAACAATTTGGCTTAAATTTTAGAGAATTCCTATTTCTCATCATCAATATAGCATCTACTCAGACCCCCAACACCATTCCCAAGCCAAACATACAAGGTTTCTTTACAATTTCTTCCAGATCCTTCAAACTGCCCTGCAAAAAGGCTACAAAATTAGCCCTGCTTTATAAACAAACTGCTCTTTAAACTTCTTCTAACCCCACAATCTCTTGTAAAGTCATCAAAAAGGTCACAAAACTCCCAATTCCACAAGTTTTAGACAAGCACTCCACCTCTAAGCCACAATTTCTTAAAACTCTCAATTTCCTAACAAATACCTAGGGTTTTCAGCATCTCACAACTCCAAGGCCTTCCAAACCTCACCAAAGCATCAAACAAGTTTTTTAGGGTATCCACACACATAATAAACCTTCACCTAGCCTTTAGACTCAGTAGATCTCAAAAAAATCACTTTGGTTCCTCCATTTCAAGCCAAAATATCACATTCTCAACCTAAAACAACATGACCAGCCCTATAAACATCTTACCATTATTAAAAGAGTTAAGGAAACTTTAAAACAACACATTGTAATCCTTTCCTCTAATTCACAATTCACCATAGTAGGAGGAAGGGCTCCATCACAAAAATTAAAGTAAACTCAGACCCTGCTAGTTTGTACAGGCTGAATAAAGAAAAATGGATTTCCCTTTCACTAAAACAACTAAAGGAGTATCAAAACATATTGAAATCTAGGTTAAGACCTGCCACCATAGTTTTTCATGAATTTTTTTTCATAGGAGGCCTATACTGGGCCGTACACAAAGAAAAGAAACTAAAAAATTCAGAAAAATGTTGAAATTCCACAGTTTTAGGCGTTGTGAAGAGCACTAATCTTCAAAAAAACTATTGATTGAACCCCCATTCAGGCTTGAATTATTTTTATAATACATTTAAAATTAGAATCATCTACCTTCAACGCCCATAACTACCTTTGAACCACCAAACCCTTATTAAGCCTACAAATACTAGTATTTAACAATGGTTTTGCTTAATAAGCTTTATCATGCAAATTTATTATTCTAATGGACTAGGACCACTTAGACACCCTTATAACATGACTTTTAGACTCTTTCTCTGCACTCCCACCTACTTTTTACATAATTTTCCTTTATGGAAATATCAACAATTATTTAATTCAAGAGTGCTTTTGCACATTTGTCCACCCTAACCTACTAATTCCCAAAGTACATAAAAGATTGGTCTATTAGACCTTATTCAAGACAAAAAGACCTCAACATACTAACACTACCAACTATCCTCCAAATTTACCATCAAACAATCACAAATTGAGGGTGAGGTGTGGGTGCTCCTATACCATTTAGCTTTCAAAAACAAAGTCAATTAGGCTAGCAGACGTGTGGATCGGGCCAGCATTTGGTGGAAGAGGAAGAAAGATGACTAGAACTCTGGAGGCCCACCATACTCGATTTCAGTATTGAACCATGAGAGTAGAAGAGAGAGTTGATATCATGTATGAAAACATTAATCATGCATTCTTCCAACCAACAGCGAAGGAGATGATTACTTTGCTTCATTTTCATTTGCATAAGCATATCAAGGCATGGGAACCAAGAAGACCAAGGATGTCCAGTTTTATGTGGAGGTATTAATGGATTTGGTCCAAAATTTGGGAGGGGAAAGAAGGTCAATGTATGATCTTGATGAAATTGAGGAAGAACAACAAGAGAGGGACAGGAAAAATAAAATCAATACAGATTTTCAAGGATTTTTCAAGCGAGTAAGAGAGCTATGGGAGCAACCTCATCTAAAATATTTTGAACTAGAGTTTGATATGTACCATTTAGATAGCTTGGTTTTCATGGAGTTCCTTTCAAAGCCTCTGCTTTTATTGTTCTTATGGTAAACTATTTGGTAGAGTTGGTGAATTACCTTTCTTAGTAATCGCTATTAGTGAGATTGAGATTGTTAACCTTGAGAGAGTAGGACTTGGGCAAAAGGAATTTGATATGGCTATTACTTTCAAAGACTTCAAGTGGGATGTACTCCGCATTGATTCCATTCCTCAATCTTCACTTGATGGCATCAAGGAATGGTTGAACTCCATGGTTATAAAGTATTATGAAAGCATAATGAACTTGTACTAGCGGCCAATTTTGAAGACTATTACTGATGATCCAAATAAATTTATTGAATATGTTGGTTAGGAATTTTTGAATATGGAAGAGCTAGTGATTTTGATTCTGATAATTTGGAAGATTCAGATCAAGGATATGAACCCTCTAATGTAGAAGAGGAATCAGAATCACTCTTCATGTTGCAGGTACCAGCTTTAATACCAACTACAATGGAAACATTGAAATTCCCTAGCAGTATTTATGTAAAGGAAATTTCCTTTAGATGCAAGGATTCAAAGCACATCAACCATGTGGTAAAGATGATTAAATCCCAGAGATGATTTGTAGCAATGAAATATTCTAAAAAGGCAGAGAGAGCTACATTGGTGACTCAGGAGAAATTTCAGCTTTCAAAAACAAAGCTAATTAGGTTGGCAAACGTGTGGATCAGGCTAGCATTTGGTGGAAGAGGAAGAAATATGACTGGAACACTGGAGGCCCACCATACTGGATTTTGATATTCAACCATGAGAGCAGAAGAGAGAGTTGATATCATGTATCAAAACATTAAGCATACATTCTTCCAGCCAGCAGAGAAGGAGATGATTACTTTGCTTCATTTTCATTTGCATAACCATATCAAGGCGTGGGAACCAAGAAGACCAAGGATGTTGAGTTTTATGTGGAGGTAATGGAAGTGGTCCAAACTTTAGGAGGGGCAAGAAGGTTATCTTGTTTTTACTGCTGCTACCTACTTTCACAATGTTCTTGGATTGAAGGGTTTCATAATGTAATTCAACCCATTCCACTTTTTGTGCCTACTATAACTTGTGGAATGGGTCCTCTAACTTGTAAAATACATGCCTAACATGTTTAGAATGTTGTGGAGTCAAGGTTGGGTATTGTGGATGATGTTCTAGGGTTGTAGTAGGTTATTTTCATGATGAAAATGAGGGTTTCAAGTGGTGTTTTGACAAAATGTGGGAAGGATTGTCCATGTAATGTATTATTCACCATGTGCAGGGTTTGGTAAGTGTGTTTGGTGCTTTTCTTGGGTATGGCAGGTGCGGGAGATAGAAGTTTCATTAAAACCCCAAGTATTTTGCCTGAAATAGAGGGTTTGGTGTATTAGGGGTCTAGAGGTCTTGGACCTGGAAACAAATCATGGAATTGGAGGTTTTGACACATAACATACTATTTTTTGAGGAGTTTGAGTGAAGATTTAGTGTTTAAAAGGTCATCTCTTTATAAATAGGGCTAATTTAGTAGCCTTTATGCAAGGTGGTCTATTGGATCTTAATGATGGTACAAAGAAACATGGTATGAGCTCTTAGAATTTTTCTTAGGGTCTATGTTAAAGCTTGATTGATGTTTGGTTGGCCATTGGATGACCTTCTCTAAAAGATAAGCCCATTTAATGAGATTTGGAGACTATAAGTTAGGCAAGGGTTTATTGAAAACCCATACTCGAAACCTTCACACATCCAACCAAAGCCTAAAATACCTTCAAAAAGGTTTGCACAAGCTTAAAAGTTCAAGAGATATCACTGCCCCCAAATATTTCTTCAAACCCTAGCAGTAAACCACCATTTTCCACTAAAAAATGCACCATTTGACATCTAGGGCATCACCTAAAAACCCTCTATTTTCCTCCCTAGCACACAAAACTTTTCACACATGTTTTATAACCATAAATAAGTCTTTCCATTGAGTTATAGAAGCATACAGTGGATTAAAGGCTTAATATGACATTTTAATGCACTCAAAACCCTTAAAATAGGGTATACAAACCAACCCTCAGTAATTGGCTTCTAAAATGCACAAAATAACTTTAAATCCAACCAAACCAAACCTAAAATAGAGTTAAGTCTGCTTCCCACCGAATTCCATCAAAAAGAGAGCACAATCACCCTGTACAGAACCGTACAGTTCAATGAAACATCAAATCCCAAAGTGCAAAAGGGTAGCAATCTTTGACGGGGTATTACTCGAATACCATGGCGATTACAAAATCTTTTTCTAAACCTATGGGATCATTTTTGGGTCATCTACAATAACCTCTCTCAATTTTTCTTATCTCAAAGTGGTTTTCTCGTAGTTTCAAGTTTTCAATTGATGGAAAAAATGTCAAATACAAACATGGAAAGTTGCAAAGTGGTGCAACTTTCATTATGCAACTCGTGTGATCAAACGGACTGTTCCAACATGTCTGAATAAGTATGTTTACGTTAGGAATGGTCCTCTTTCATACCCAAACACGTAGAATCACTCTGAGCTATGTTCAACCGGATCGATCCCTTAACAGTCCAAAGTGCAAAATGGCTGTAAACTTTAGCATGATGCTACTTGGATACCGTGATGCTTAGAAACTTCTCATCTAATCCTATGGGATTGCGTTGGGACCCTCTACAATAACCTCTCTTAGTTTTTGTTATCTCAAAGTATTTTTCCTGTGGTGTCCAGTTTTTAGTTGATGGAAAAAGTGTCAAATGGAAGTAGTGGAAAGTTGCAAAGTGGTGCAAATTTTTTTCTACAACTCGTGTGACCAAACGAACTATTCCAACGCATTTGAATAAGTATTTTTACACTGGGAATGGTCCTCTTTTGTACCCAAACACGAGAAATCACTTTGAGCTACGTTCAACCGAATCGATCCCTTAAGGGTCCAAAGTGCAAAATGGCTGCAAACTTCAGCATGTTGTTACTCGGATATCGTGATGCTTAGAAACTTCTCATCTAATCCTATGGGATCACGTTGGGCCCCTCTAAAATAACCTCTCTTATTTTTTGTTATCTTGAAGTGGTTTTCCTGTGGTGTCTAGTTTTTAGTTGATGGAAAAAGTGTCAAATGGAAGCAGTGGAAAGTTGCAAAGTGGTGCAACTTTCATTATGCAACTCATGTGACCAAACAAACTATTCTAACACATCTGAATAGGTATGTTTACGCTAGGCATGGTCCTCTTTCATACCCAAACACGCGGAATCACTCTGACCTACGTTCAACCGGATTGATCCCTTAAGGGTCCAAAGTGCAAAATGGCTGCAAACTTCAGCATGTTGTTACTCAGATATCATGATGCTTAGAAACTTCTCGTCTAATCCTATGGGATTGTTTTGGGCCCCTCTATAATAACCTCTCTTGATTTATTTTTTTTCAGAGTGGTGTCCAATTTTCAGTTGATGAAAAAAGTGTCAAATGTAAGTAGTGGAAAGTTGCAAAATGGTGCAACTTTCATTCTGCAACTCCTATGACCAAACAAACTGTTCCAACACATCTAAATAGGTATGTTTACGCTAAGCATGGTCCTCTTTTGCACCCAAACGCACGGAATCTCTCTGAACTATGTTCAACCGGATCGATTCCTTAAGGGTCCAAAGTGCAAAATGGCTACAAACTTCAACATGTTGTTACTCAGATACCGTGACACTTAGAAACTTATATTTTGATCCTATGGGATCGTGTTGGGCCCCTCTACAATAACCTCTCTCTATTTTTTATCTCTTAGTGGTTTTCCCATGGTGTCCAGTTTTCAATTGATGGAAAAAGTGTCAAATGCAAGTAGTGGAAAGTTACAAAGTGGTGCAACTTTTGTTCTACAACTCGTGTGACCAAATAAATTGTTCCAACACATCCAAATAGGTATTTTTACGCTAGGAATGGTCCTCTTTCACACCCAAACACGTGGAATTTCTCTAAGCTACATTCAATCGGATCGATCCCTTAAGGGTCCAAAGTGCAAAATGGTTGCAAACTTCAACATGTTGTTACTCAGATACCGTGATGCTTAGAAACTTCTCGTCTAATCCTATGGGATTGCGTTGGGCCCCTCTACAATAACCTTTCTCAGTTTTTTTATCTCAGAGTGGTTTTCCTGTGGTGTCCAATTTTCTGTTGATGGAAAAAGTGTCAAATGGAAGCAGTGGAAATTTGCAAAGTGGTGCAACTTTCGTTATGCATCTCGTGTGACCAAACGAACTGTTCCAACGCATCCGAATAGGTATATTTACGTTAGGAATGGTCCTCTTTCACACCTAAACACACGGAATCACTCTAAGCTACGTTCAACCGGATCGATCCCTTAAGAGTCCAAAGTGCAAAATGGCTGCAAACTTTAGCATGTTGTTACTCAGATACCGTGATGCTTAGAAACTTCTCGTCTAATCCTATGGGATCATGTTGGGTTCCTCTACAATAACCTCTCTTGGTTGTTGTTATCTTAGAGTGGTTTTCTTGTGGTGTCCAGTTTTCAGTTGATGGAAAAAATGTCAAATGGAAGCAGTGGAAAGTTGCAAAGTGGTGCAACTTTCGTTCTGCAACTCGTGTGACCAAATGAACTATTCCAACGCGTCTGAATAGGTATTTTTACACTAGGCATGGTCCTCTTTTTCACCCAAACACGCAGAATCGCTCCAATCTATGTTCAATCGAATCGATCCCTTAAGGGCCCAAAGTGCAAAATGGTTGTAAACTTCAGCATTCTATTACTCGAATACCATGATGCTTAGAAACTTCTCGTCTAATTCTATGGGATAGTGTTGGGACCCTCTGCAATAACCTCTCTCAGTTTTTGTTATCTCGGAGTGATTTTCCTGTGGTGTCCAATTTTCAGTTGATGGAAAAAGTGTCAAATGCAAATAGTGTAAAGTTGCAAAGTGGTGCAACTTTCGTTCTGCAACTCCTGTGACCAAACGAACTATTCCAACGCATCCAAATAGGTATTTTTACGCTATGCATGGTCATCTTTTGCACCCAAACACACAGAATTGCTCTGAGCTATGTTCAACCGGATCGATTCCTTAAGGGTTCAAGTGTAATATGTTGAAATAGGCCATTCCACCTATTGTTCAGGTTGTGTCTCGATGATATGGGTCTGATGTAAGTAAGATAGGGAGTAGGAATAAGAAAATAGCATTGGTAAAGGCATTGGAAGAGATTACTAACATTGCCCCTATTCAAAATTCAAAATTGAGGCCCCTTAAAAGCAAGGCCAGAAGAGGTGAAAAGAAGAAATTGCTTGAAAATAAGTTAGAATAGGTTGGAAATAGGAATTGAGGAGTTGTGGAGTTTGATGTGTTCAAAAAGATGCGCAAAGGGGCGAGGGGAGGTCAAAAGTATGTTATGGCATGTGATGCCTACTGGTTGGAAAATAGGGTTTGAATGAAAAAAAGAGATGTTTGAGGGTAAAAGTGGGTAAAGTGAAGAGGTGGCATAATTTGGTGGTCAATTAAGTTTGTGCAGGAAAAATGAAGAGTGTTGGAATAGGTTTTGAGGTTCGGGGGTTCGGTTCGCCGGTTAGGCTCTATTTTTTTGGAGGGGGGTTTTGTTCGTTTTGGGTTTGTTGGTACAAAAATCATGTAAAAACAAAATATAAATATATATGTAGCCTAGAAGCATGCATTACGATTATAATATCACATAACATCATATAAACAACAAAACCACCATAAACTTGAATGTCATTTAAAACATGCAATGATAAATATTCATCTTTGAAACTTGAATTGTGGTAGCTTAATATACAGAGTCTATTGATGCTAGGGTTCAATTTGTATGATTTTGAAAAAAGAATCCAACTGAGTAGATTTATCATCGTTCTTCATAAATCATAAGAATTTTTTTAGTACACTAGCCATATGTTTTGATGTCTTCTTGCAGTCTCAAACATTATTTTGTATCATTGTTGCATTGGTCTCGAGATTGGTAGCTTAATATAGCTCCACAATACAAAATTTGGTTTACCTGTGCAGTGTAACAATGGCATAGGCAGATTTTTCTTTCAAATAACCAAAGGGTGAGTGCACAATTGAAGTGTATAAATACATATATTTTGTAATATCAAGGATACTTTTTGAAACTTCCATGCATTGCTAATCTAAAAGGAAAAGTCTTATACATATCCTTTGCTTAATTGAGTTGTTCCAATCAAAGGATTAAATATATTGGAATCTTTTTATCAATCATTTCATAGAATACCAATTGAAAACATGTTTTTTTTTCTTTTAGATAAAGTTGTTTACCATCAATCAATTAATTTATTCAAGACAAACCATGAAGGATAGCAATGATCAATGATATGGCTAACCAATTAATAAGTATACACGTGAATAAGTCAAGCATGTACATGTGAATAAGGGAAGCACAAGTAGTCACAAACACATATGCCTTGAAGTATACACACGAATACATAGTATACACAACTTAAGACAAAGTATATGCACAAATACAAGGTATACGCATGAAAACGCATAAGTCGCAAAGTATACATTGGAACACACATAAGTCACAAAGTATACACATACGTTGTAAACTAAACACTTCAATACACGTAACTCATATCTATTGAACCATGAATTTATAACATGCAAATATGGACACCATCGATAAAAAAGATATGTATTAACCAAATAGCCATGTACACATACATCAATATATGTTGATATAAGTATAAAATATAGGTACAAAATAGCCATATAGGCTTACGAGAATTCCATATAGGCATATAATTTCAAATATATCCAATACAAAATATGTACAAAACTGCCATGTAGGCATACAACAAAGGGCTCTGGAATCAAAAGTCATTTGCTCTCTAGGATCTTGAAATAAACTCTTGCCCTTTGTTGGTCGATCGGATGGCAATAGGTCTGTCACTCATTTTTTCTGCACTTGAGCAGTGCTCCTGCTACTCCTCCTACTACTATTAAGTTCTTGTGAAGTTTTAACTGTTACAATAAGAAGTAAAGACATTAATATATAGAAATTACATTATAAAAAATGATATATTTAAAAAAATAATCACTTACAGACATCTCATGATCACTCTCCTCAAGGGAAATATTCGCACCCCGATGCTGAGGCATGATCAAGCCCTATATAAACCATCCAAATAGAAATTAGACTACAAATCAATAATTTGGTTTGATTTTTCACTCGAACTAACATCTACAACAACGAATGTAAATTGAAATTTAGTAATTTTCCTCATACCTCCCCTGTCAGAGCCATCGAGGATTGTATAACGGATGAAACACCAATATCCATTACCCTCGTAACATTTGGAGGTGTTTCCACAACCAACATCTGAAAATAAAACAACAAATTATGTAATCACAAAAAAATTACAATAGCAATGGACACGTCATGACTTATAGTGTATGAGATCTAATGAACAAAATTTTGAGTACTTATTAAACTATATATTTTTGATTATCATGCTTACTATTTTCCCTATCCATATCTTGTTTGAAAGGACGTGTTTTTAGGCTTTTACCCATAGCAGCAAGCCGCTGAATCATTTGACTAAATGCTTTCGTAGACATGTACGATAACTATGGTGGCATAGAGAACTATTTGAAAAATGCTCAAAGAAATGGGGGTCTGTTATTTGATGGAATGCCATTACAAACAAATGCATGTCATGAAATTCCTCCATAGAAACGTATTTCTTTAGGAATTTTCCAAAAGTTTGTCACCTTCTCTATGATATATATTATACTATTAATAGCACATTAAGATATTTTTTCCAAGAAAGCATCCATAGTTTCTTGGAAAACACCTATTTTAGGCTTTTAGCCATAGCAGCAAGGAAGTGAGTAGTTTGATAAAATTCTTTGGTGCACATGTATGAAAAATGTGGTATCATAGAAAAGGTGGTGAGAATTTTGAAGAAATGCCTCAATGTAGTCTGTGGTGATGGAATGGAATTCCATCACCATGAGACCGTATTTTCTGTGAGGCATTTTTTGAAACTACTAACTGCCTTGTCTATGTTATTGCTTACTATTATGGTTTCATAGATTTTTTCCAAGCATCCATAGTTTGTCGTGCAAGTGCAACTTTGCAAACACATGCTTCCATGTGAAGAAATTGCATCACTGCTTATGTTGACTTTCTAAACAACTATATTGTAGTTGAAATTTTGTCATCTATCAATATCTAGTTATTAGTTATGGAATGTGAAGTAATGCTTTGAGTTTGAATGATGTGCAATGCAACGTAACCAGCGATATGAATATAAACTACACAAATCTATTAAGTACAATTCATTAGTTAAACTCTTTATTCTATTACCTGCATGAAGGTTTGAGTAAATCCATTGGCACTGGGAGGTGTTCCCTCAAAACCTCCAATATTACCATGTTCAACATCCAAAATCACATATTAAAATACCATTTTTAAAACAATTTTATTAACATGTAATAAATTTATAATTATTTACTAGTTACATACCCCGCCAATAGGTGTGCTGTAGAAATAAGTAGGTGGAAGGCCGGTGTATCCAATCTCAACACTGTGACCCTGCAATTTTATTAAAATCATAAAACTAAATTAGTTAATCTTGCATTTCAAAATCAAAATTTAATAAATTAAATTCAATGAACATGTTGACTTTTACCCGAGTATCAATTTCATACGTATCATGCAAAATGTCAGCCGCACTCT
>VDFB02058242.1:181668985-181716811 GCA_007258455.2 Sequoia sempervirens
TAAGTAAGGAGATAAAGGATCCCCCTGCCGGAGACCCCGAGAAGCCCTAAACAGATCTGAAGGCTCCCCATTAATGAGAACCGAGAAAGAGGCAGAGGTAACACAACTAAGGACCCAATTCACCCACTCCTCCGCAAAGCCAAAAGCCAGGAGAGTTTTTTGTAAGAATTCCCAACTCACCCGGTCATAAGCTTTAGACATGTCGAGTTTAATAAACATAGCCTTCTCCTTAGAGTTAGCCATAGAATGAATAGCTTCCATGGCTATCACGACGCCATCCAAAATTTGTCTCCCTTCAACAAAACCACCCTGCTCAGCAGAGATCAGAGAACCGAGGAGTGGTTTGAGTCGCTCAGCAATCAACTTGGTGATGATCTTGTAAACCACATTACATAACGCAATAGGCCTGAATTGCGCTAGCTGATTAGCTCCTTCCATCTTGGGAATGAGAGCCAAGAAGGTAGAATTCATGGACTTGAGCATCTGCTTGTTCCTATGTGATTCCTGAATCACCTCGAGGAGGTCAAACTTTATAATTTCCCAAAACTCCTGAAAGAACTCAATCAGAAACCCATCCGGACCAGGAGCCTTGCCTTTTTTCATATTAAACACCACTTTCTCCAATTCAGGTAACAAGATAGGACATAAGAGAACCCCATTCATCTCAGCAAAGACCAGTTGGGGAATACAATCCAAAATGGCCCCCTCCTCAGCCCTAGCAACAATATCCTCCCTAGAGAAAAGGTTAGAAAAATAATTGACAGCTTCCCTGGAAATATCAACGCTGGAGGAAAGCTAAGCCCCATCTTGAGAAACTAGAGAGGAGATAGAGTTCCCCTGCCTCCGAGCCTTAACCGAATTATGGAAGAAAGCGGTGTTCCTATCCCCCTCCTGAAGCCAATCAATGCGAGATTTCTGCTTCCAGAAGATCTCCTCCCGAAGCTCCCACTCTTCTAGTCCCTTTAGAGCCAAGGACTCAGCAATACTAAGGTCAGAGGTCAACCCCTGGTCACGAATCTGACGAGTGATGTAATCCAACTTGGACTGGGCAACCAACTTCTGAGCTTGGAGGTTCCCAAAACACTGTTTATTCCATCTCTTAATCCTGAACTTCACATGTTGAAGCCTCTTAGTGAAAGTAAACATAGCCGTCCCATGGGTAGGCCTCCCCTCCTGCCACCAATCCAACAAAAGATCATGCAAAGATTGATCTCTTAACCACATCAACTGAAATTTGAAAGAGGGATTTTTGGTGATTCCATAAACGGTGACAGAGAGCTTGATAGGCCAGTGATCAGAGCCCCTCCAGTCAAGAATTTCAAAACTTGTGATCAACCTACTATTCAGCCAATAGCAGGAGACAAGAAATCTATCAAGCCTCTCTGAGATAGCCTCACCACCACATCTCCTATTATTCCATGTAAATACACCATTGGTTGGCTTCACATCAATGAGATTCAGGGAGCCAATCATATCCCTGAGCAAATTTGCAGAAGGGTCCAGCCTGGCTAATCCACCATGTTTTTCATCCAAGCAAGTAACAGCATTAAAATCACCAGCCATAATCCATGGGAGGAACGGATCCAAAGCCTGAATGAATTGAATGTGAGCCCATAGACTAGACTTACCTGAAAGATCAGTAGGAGCATAGATATTAGATAAAAGGCACCTTTCTCCAGTCGCAAAACAAGAGGCAACCAGAGAAATAGAAGAGCGACTAGACATCCACCATAAGGGGGAAACTCGCCTTGGGTTCCAGAAACAAGCCACCCCCCTGCACTATTCAAAGCACCCACCCCCTGCCAATTGCCTTGGGGCCAGATACGCGGAGCACAACTCGCCAAACCGTCAACTGAAAGCTTGGTTTCCTGAATGAAGACCACATCTGGTGATTGAGATTCAATTAATCTGCGAACAGCCTTTTATCTAGGGATGCTATTCAACCCCCTTACATTCCATGATAAAACAATCATTTATGGGGGTGGGAGAAATGAGAATCAATGGGTTTCACTAACCCCGACTCAACCAAAGTATCACCCATGATCTTAACCTTCTCTTGATCAGTCTTCCTTCCACTCTTTGACGGTTTATCAAGAGGCCCCTTCTTAAAGGATTTCTGATGTAAGCCTAAGATAGAAGGAGCTTTGTTACCCTTTACAGATTCTGAGGCCCCCTTAGGAGCAGGGGGATCAGGAACCACCACAACAGAGCCCAACGGAGTCTGAGACTCCCGGAGAACCTTGAAATCCTGAGCTTGAGAAGACAAAGCCCCAGCCATCTGATCCACTTGATGGACCTCTGAAGATAAAATTTGATCCTCTTTCTTTTCATTCTCATCCTGAACTTCATGCAGACCCTTATCCCCATAAGAGATCTCAACTGGAATGCCTTCCTCTTGTGTCAAATTATCAAGAACTTCAAACCTGTTGAAAGTATCTTCATTCTGTCTATCCAGCCAGGATCTCTTTTTTCCCTTACCTTTATTACGGGGCTTACCCGGAATAAAACCCTCATTATCCATAGGTTCATTAGACATCGGAGCCTTTCCCTTGTCCCCCCTAGGAGGTTCAGGGGCAGCCCGAGGGGAGGATTTAAATCTGGGACATTTGCGGTGCAAATGACCGTATTCATGACAAATTCTGCATCTAAAGGGTAGGGTCTCGTAATCTAGCTGTTGGATCCAAGAAGAAGATCCCATGCGAATTTCCATAGAATCTGGTAATGGATTATTTAAATCTACTTCTACACAAATGCGAGCAAAAGAAATTACCTTACGATCTTGGGTTTGTGATGCCGATCCCACAGGTTTGCCAAGAAGCAGAGATATTGAGTGAAGAATATCTTCCCTCCAGAACTCCAGAGGAAGCCTCAGCAACCGAATCCACACAAGAACCCGTGAGGGGATCTCTTCAGCAGAGTTGAAGCCCATGTGCCAAGGCTTGATGAAGAGCCCGACCTGGTTAAAGAAATATGGGCCCCCTTCAAAAGCCCTATTCCTATCCATAAGATTTGAAAAGATAACCAGAAAGTAATTATTAGCAGCCAAAATCATCTCCATATCCCCTTCAGGGTTCCAAACCCGACGGGCCAAGATTCCAACACAGGTAGAGAGAGACGAAGGCCCAAAAATTTGCAAATAAGGGCATGATTACACCAATAATCAACATCCTCCGAAACTTGCTCAGGTTGAATAATCAGAATTGGACGATCCTCGGATCTCTCAAGACAGCCATTTACTTTCTTCAAACGAAGCATCCCTGTTGAAGAGGGTATTCCATCCCCCGATTGTGGTTTACCCAACTGCTCCTTTACATTGGCATGCATTGAAGAAGACGACTCTACCATCTCCAAATCTCCGGATGAAACCTGAGCCAAAAAACAATCCCGATTCTCCATGGACCGAGAGCATAGCCACACCAAGAAAGATAGAGCCGAGGCCAAAGACCCTCAGGCTCAGAACACAACACTCCTCCTGCAGAGAGAACCGCCACGCGCAACCAGAAGACACAGGGATAAAACCTGCCCACGAGCCAGGCAATGGTCGCCAACCCAAATGACCAACGCACCCCTAAATAAAGCATACACACCCCCCCTTGTGATCGCACTAGACAACTGCCCACCGAGCACTGAGAACGAATGACCAGGAGAGCTAGGGCACGTGGGCCCTAGCTCACACCAGGACGCCGCACAGAGACATCGCTTGCCAAAATCTTATCACAAAAAATAGTAAATATTAATTGTGATGTTTTATTTTATTTTTTTAAGAGTTATAATATTATTTTATTTTACTTCTTTAAGAGTTATTTTGTTTTATTTACTTGAAAAGAGTCATTTATAGTTTTATTTTTTATAAATACATGTTGGTTGTGTTTTAGTTTCTATGTAGATAGTCATGACAAAATGTTTTGTGCCTTGCTACTATTGTAGAACGCCTCTCAATGTAATTAAATGACAATAAATAATTTAAAAAAAAAAATTATCATCAAAGAAAAACTATAATAAAATAACAACTGATTAATATAGGTATGCCTATCTTTAAAATGCTCATGGTACATATGATTCTAGAGAATCAAGAAAAATTAAATGGATTGAGATAAACAATTAGCTAGAGAGAAGGAAGTCTCCAAACCCTATAAACAGTTTATAAGCATTTGTTATGCTAAAGATTGTACATGCTCTAAGTATCATGAGTATTGTTTGCCCTTACGTGTAAAAAAATGGAACAATAAGAAAACTATATAGAAATAATAATAAAGTTAACCTTAATGGAATAAACAGTAAGAACATTAGAAGAACCAACACACTAGCAAAAATTACTAATCCAAAAAGACATTGTAGTCAACATTCACAAATCACCAAAGTGTTTGCCCATATCCCAAATAGGACAATCTTGGTTATTTCTAATATCAACCTTAATATCATTCCAATTAGACACTAATTTAGTAAAAAAATCAGCAAGTAGATTTCCTTCCTTTCTATTATGGTTCCACTTAACAACATTGAAACCATGAATAATGTTGTTGATGTCTTTCTTAAATTCATTTAGCTACCATTTCTTGAAGTGAGAACTTTCTTTTGAAATAATCAACCAAGACTTTAGTGTCAAATATAAAAAAAAATACATAAAATGTATTTGCTTTATATTTTAAAAGAGCTTAGTGAATGATTGTAGCCTTAAAAAATTATTAGAATGACAACCAAGACTACCTACAAACTAGAACTTGACCTTGACATTATAATCACAACAAACACCTCCATGCTAGCATTTCCATGATTGTCTTTAAAGCACCACCATCATTAATTTTAATTAGTCTTTGATGAGGGCATCACCACTAAGTAAGTTGATAACTCAAGGGTTATTATTGGAAGAGTCAAAAGAGAAGCTACGAGAATTCCAATTCTCATTAAAACTTTGAATTCCCACCAAGAACTCAATTGACAATCTTGAATCCAAACATGACAAGTTGTTTTTAGATTGACCATTATTTTACCCTAAACCTAACTTATACTTATTGTACTTTTGGAAATTCTTTGATTTTTCTCCTGCCTAATATTTCAATAGATCAAACCAAGACCAATATCATGCAAAAGATTAAGGAACTTTAGCTTTAGAGAAGGTCACGATTGGTTCACAAGAGGTTCTTAGATATAATCAAAATTAATCCATGAAATTATTAACAAATCACAACATAAACACTAAAGAGAGTGAAAGCTAAAAGATGTCTACCAAACTCTTCATGTTGAAGGTAAATAATATATTTATTTAGATCAACAACCCCTAATTTTGAATATCTCAATGAAAAAAATTATATAAGATGCAAGCCACATTAAAGAATTAACCTTATGCCAACATTTAGGATGCTAGACCCTTTTTGAAAGCTTATAGTTATTAACTTTAGAGTTTAATTTTGTAAGAGTTTTATAACTAGCTTACACATTGTAGATATCTTTCAAGCTCTATCTAAGGAAATCTAAATGTCTATCTAAAGAGACCTTCTAGGATGCTAAAATATGAACTAAGTGATTAATAAGAAGAAGAAATATTGATTTTTCCAAAGATCTTTAAATTTCTATTTCCAAATCTTCATGCCATCCTACATGACTGCATATTGAAAATAGAAACATAAATCCAACCAAACTTCAATACATTTATTTTTAAATTGTACGAGGTTAGACAATTCCACACAAAGAGGGATATGTTGGTCTCATATATCATCTTAGAAAATAATGAGGTCTCCCTTCCCCACACTCTAGAAATGATATATTCAATTAGACAACAACCAAATTTAATAGTTTTTGATATTTGAGAACCTCTACTATGGGTTTGAATCCTAGGGATGAAAGTATGATTTTCATTATTTAGATACTTGAGCTTAATAATTTTCCCCCATAAGGCTTAGTCCTCCACACACCATCTCCAATTTGGTAGTAAGAGCTAAATATTAAGGAGGGGAAATATCATAGCTAAATCACCTCTTTATTTAGGTTGATAAATTTTGTCCCAAGTAACCAAATTCCATTTCTTTTTCTATGAAATTTATTCCCAAAGAAACTTTCTCATCTAATACTCCAAATCATGGATGATTCTTTTCATAGCTACAAGAGCCATAAATTTATAAACAAAGAGATATTGAATCACAACTTTATTATATAGCCACTTGAAGAGAGGTATTATATGTGTGTATAGTGATTGATATGACAATGAATAAAATCTAATGGAAAAATCTAATCTTTTTTATTAAAACAAGTAGGATAAATAAGGATACCTAGTGTAGACATTCAAATTATACTGATTGCTATCGTGCACCTGATCCTGATTTACTAACATCAATTATACCTAAATCACTTCTTTACTAACCATTTAATCAAATAATCTTTATTTGATTAAATTCATCCTAATTCCTCTGTTAATTAAATAAATCAACTTTATCTGATCAAATCATTATCTTCTCTTAATTGAATAAATCATTTTATTTGATTAATCCTAATGTTCCTCTTTTAATTAAATAAAACATTTTATTTGATTAAATCATATTTCTTCCTTTAGTTAAATAAATTAACCTTTATTTGATTAAATCTAACATCATCTCCTTTTAATTAAATAAATCAATCTTTATTTAATTAAATCTAATATTCATTATTCCTCTCATTTTGATTTAAACAAATCCAAAAATATAAATCAAAGTGTCAAATCAAACTAATCTTCATCTAAGTTAATTAAATCCTAATTAACTCTAACTCTAATCCATCAAATCCTCTATATTTTGCAACTTGCACAAGTAAATCAATATATAATTGATTTATAAATTCATCTATTTTCATTCAAAAGGGCATCTATTTGGAATATTCCTCCATTTTGAAATCTCCCTCCCAAAAGGACTTATCCTCCAACATGGCATTAAAGCCCCTTACAAGTCCTTTTTCTTGAGTCAAGTGGCATTAACTCATCTTTCTCTCTTCCTCCACAAGCCATCTTTCAAATTTCAAATTTCCACCTAATTGCATTTATTTGCACATTGATCAAAATGTGCTCCACCTCTCTTCAATAGCATGTTGACAAGTGGCACAATGCCATTGGCTTATGTTTAGTCCCACGTCCTTCATGTTTCTCATTCTTCCATCCTTCTCCATTATAAATAGGGGCCTTCTCTATTTGATTTGGCATCCACAATCCATGTAAGATCATCATGCTCATTTGAATCCACAATCTTAGGCATTTGATCCACAACTTATGCAAAGTCATTATCTACAAATTTTATGCAAGTTCATCCATTGTTCATCGAGGTTTTCATATATTCGTCCACCATAGTTAGATTATTGCAAATTTCATCAAGGAGCACCATTGATCATCTTCAAAGCTTGCAAGGAATTGGGAAAGAGCTATTTTCCACATAAAAATAGCACCAATTCCCCCATGGGATTGAGGGTTTGAGTGTTTTGAGCAAGATTAGATAGCTTTCATTTGGTCTATTTGCTTTGTTTCTTGTTCTTGACATTTGAATGAATTGAATGAGGAATGATGGTTTTGATTTGTATAGTTGACTGACATTGTGTTGTTTGTTCATGTTTGTGCAGGTCTAGATCCACCATTCACATTTTGGCGCTAGGAGGGAAGAAATCACAAATTTAACACATCCTTTTGGTCAATTTCATTGTTTTTCAATAGGTTTGTTTGTTAATCTCAATGTAGCGCACTCGTGGCTTCTTTCAGTGCATAGGTGGTGACTTTTGGTGCATCCAAGCTCTGTTATAGTGCATTGGCGACATCTTCCAATGCATTCACCTCCTATTTTAGCGCATCTGATCATTGTTTTAGCGCATCTGGTCACTATTTTAATGCATCTAGTCACTATTTTAGCACATCTGGTCACTGTTTTAGCTCATATGGTCTTTGTTTTAGCACTTTTATAGTCAATTTTAAAATGGCCATATCTAGGTCATACGAAGGTCTTTTTTGAAGTTTTTTTTAAATGGGGTATAATTTCATAAGCTATGCAATGGTGTAAGTGTTTCTTAATTTTTTTATAGTTAAAATTTTCAATTTTACTTCTAAAGTTAGAACATGTATCATAACATGATCTAAATTTTAGGGTTTTTATGCTTAATCATTCATCTAACCCTTATATCTTCTTGTTTCTTGAACTCATCTAACATTTTGAGTACTTTTACAGGTTAGGAAATCAAGAAGAGAAAGAGGAAACAAAGGGAAGGTGTTTTATGGCATTATTTCACAATTGTAATAAGTGTTTTTTAACACTTTAGGGACACCTATAACCCAATATTTGGAACATTGTTATCTTTCAGCTTTAGAACTTAAATACATTTCATTTGGGTTTTAAAAAGAACAATCAAAGGGATTAAAAAGAACTTTAGGAACTTGCTAGAGTTGGTTTTGGATCTAAAAAACTGAACAAGCAAACTTCACACTTCATCTTGGTGCTTAAAAAGAATCCATTCTTGCTTTTGAGGTTAAAATAAACATGTGTATTTTGTGTTTTGTAATCTCTTTTACAAAGTAATATCATTTAAAAGGCATATGAACTTCTCTCATGCGTCACTGTGATCTTGAGAATTAAAAGTCTTTTGGTGATATTAAGTTGTATAAAAGATTGCCTCCACACTTCAATTTGGGCACTTAAAACTGAACAAAATCTTGCTAGTGTGAGAAGTATATCCCGTGTGTTCTCTCTTTGTTCACGTAAACAAGGATTGATCGAACTACGGATATGCTTGCTTGCCTTTTTTTACCTTTAGAGGGGCCTGCCTAAGAGAAACATTTGAAAGGAGAACTTGAAGGTGACTCCAATGGGTTTTTCACTCAGGACAGTATACAAATGGATAAGAATAAACTATAAAGTCCTCATGGTATGTAGGCCTTAGCCATATAGTGTCTTTCGAAACAAGGTACTACCTTAAAAAGTATAAGTGCCCCTAGTAGGATCAATTAAAGCCTTTAGTGGCTTGCTAGACACTCGCAAGGTTCCATGTCCCCGATCACCCTGACTAAGAACCAATTTGTGTAAAAGCCAAAATCCCTTTCTATTTGTTGGTGCAAGAGGTCAAACCTCTGAAGCCGCCCTACATATTTGCGGTTCTTTGTAGAGATGAGAAGTTCGTCATGGGAGATTCATGAGAACTGAAGCTTGGCTGACCTGTAGAAGTGAGTTTCATGGAGGGGAGCTAGTGTGGTCAAGCTTCTAATCATCTACTCTGAATAAGCGCAACTGGATTTATTCAAGTGGGGATTAAACAAATATTGTCTCTTTCTATCCTAGGGTTGTGCATCATTTTGGAATCAAAACACTTTGCTTGGATCTAAAACACTGGAAAACAAACATATAACAAAATCATCAATATTTCAAACCCTTTAGGAGGAGCAAATACCTTTGAAAAAACCAAGTGCCATTGCTTGTCCCTAGGGATTTCATCCTTAGAGGCTTCTAAGTATTTGGATTTATATCTTAATTTTCTCTTACTAAAGTTAACATTAGGGAACTATTGCCTTGATTTTCTTGATTTCCACATAATGGACTTTGTGGGATGAAAATAAATTAAGACATTAAACATTTAGTTCAAATTCTAAGCAAGAAAGTGTTTGTGATAAAATCAATTCATTAATCAAGATGAAATCAATCGAACCTCACACATGTGCTTGTTTATATTTTGTCTTATGGTCTTTTGGGAAAACATTGATCTTTTGGTTTGAAGTGCTCTTAGGGAAAAACATGTTCTTCAAAACCTTGGTCTTGTAAACAAGTGCCTCTTAGGTTCATTTAGGATCAAAACAACCAATTATTTCATCCATCTCAAACATAAATCAAAACCCATCTCACAAACAACTCTTAGAATCTTGGAAAAATCACTCATACTAGAATTTTGGTAAAATCCTTCAAATCAACATCAAAATCTCCTTGTTTGACTAGGTGTGTGTGGATGAATCCTTCCTCATACATCTAGTTAAATTATCATCCTGATGGAAAAGTTTATTCCAAGATAACATCCAACATATTGGGGTTTATAATTCCATTACCCAAATCCAATCAAACCAATCCAATAAAAAACCCTAAAGTCTAGCATTGATCCAATGTTCCTAAAAGTTCAACACCCATATAATTCACACCTTTCATCCTTCATCTCATCATTGGTCCTAAATCCCTTAGAGGTCAACAAGGTGAAAACACAAGAAGAAAATGGAATATAAAATTGATTCATACATCATGAGTAATCCAATTCAACCAAACTATCAAAGCCTTACAATGCCAATTGATTATCAAAACTCACATTTATACAATCCATACATGGGATCATTATCTCCTACAAACCTCAATGGTACAACAAATGTGAGTATTCTTGATCTAAATTTTGGAACACCTTTCCCTATGGTAGATTTAAATCCAAATACAAACCTACAAATCTATCAACCAAACAATCAATGCATGAGTCTTCAACAAAACAACATTATCCCACCAAATCTATACATGCCAAATATACCAAGTACAACTTTACCAAAATGAAAATTTTGAATCCACAGTTGGTAAAATTTGGGATAGATATGTTTGTGAGTCATACAAATGTTGTTCAAAGTACAAACAATATGTTAATGACTCCATGTATTGATCCAAGTTGAGGTAACACCATGCAAAATCAAAGTTACCTAAATCAAGGCAGTGTGATTCCCAACCACAACAATGTTCAATTTCAACTTATCATGCCAAATCTAAACATCATCCCAAATTAGAACATTGTCCAAAATCAATTTGTCCATGATCCCATACCAACACCACAAGTATACATTCCAAATCTGCTTGAACAAAAACCAAATCAACTATATCAAGGGTGTCAAGACCAAATTTTGTGATTTCAAATTGCTACACTTACCAAAATAATTGATTCATTGTGCCAAGATACATCTCCACCCCACAATCAATACACTCTTTCATTGGTTAAACCATGTCATCAAAGCATTGATTTGTGTTCGCAGTCACATTAAGAACAATATCTCCAATTTCAAGAGGTTGGATATCAAGATCAACAACATAAAAAAAACACCAACCTCCACATCTCAAAGATCAATCATCACATCTCAAAGATCAATCACCACATCTCCAAAATAAATCACCACAAGGTCAATTTAAAGTATAAATCTCACAAGGTAACAAATGAAAATACACACCACTTGGGGAACCAATCAAATCAATCATGCAACAGTTGGTCCAAGAAAATCTCATCAAGATCCCCATTTATGAGAATTATCAAGAGCCTCAAGTGAAACCACCATGGTATAACGAGAAGCACCTTTGTGATTTTCACAAAATAAAGGGGCACATAACATCAAATCGCATTTGACTCAAAAATCTCATCCAAAACCTTATTGATCAAAAAATAATAACCATTGGGGACAATGATGAAGATTCAACCACTAGTGATAGCATTGACAAACCACAATTGTTGAAAAAAATGATCAAGATCTATCCATCAATGAGCACATTGATGAGGTTTCTACCTCATCCAAAGATCAACTCAACATACATCAAGAGTCACTTTTTGATCATGATAAGAATCCCTCAACAATATCCAACAATGATCTATTTCAAGGAGTGTTAACATTATTTGATCCTATAATCAATGATCCTTCCACCAATGATCATTTTGACAATACCTCTACATCATCCAATGAGTTAGAGGACATATCTCAAGAATTTATTTTAAAGCATGATCAACATCTTTCACCAAAGTCTAGCAATGGTCCTTTCCAAGACATATTGACATCCTTCAACCTCATGGTTGCAAATATTGAAGGAATCTTCAACTAAACACTTGATCCAGATTCACTCAAAGATCAAGAGGATATTGAGCCACTTCCTATGCCTAATGAAGATATCCAAGAACCCTTTGTAAGCAATCCATTCTTTGAAATTGACCCATGTCAAGAACTTGATCCAAAGCGTGTCGAAAGCAATTCTGAAATCATTCAAGATCAAGAATTTGTATCTCTAAGCCACTACAATGATCTAATGGACACTCTCCAATCTATACAAGATGTTGCAAATGATGATCACATCCACATAGCACATACTCCTCCATCTATTCTTTGGATGGACACGTAGATGATCTTCATTCAGAACAAGATTCCTTTACTCTTGACATTATTACACAAAAAGTGCAGGTTATTGATTCCTACAGTCAAACTGAGTTGTCAACATCAAGACCAAATATATCCCAAATTTAGATTGAGGACATCATGTATGAAGATATCCAACATTATCCACTCAAGGAAACATGTCAGATAGAATAGGATATTCCAGAGTCAGCAGAGCAACAAATTGAAATAATGTCATCTATAGTGGTCATTTATCAGAGAATGCTTACTAAACAAGACATTTCAAAATAGGCAGAATCAAAGAACAAAGGTGCTACTACCATCATACTGGGGGCAAGTATGTCTCAAGAAAATGTCAATATAGGGAGCATGAAGAATCCTTATGATAAAACTGATGCCAATACTACAACTAGCCACATCATGAATCTCCATCCACCCATCATCCCATCCACGAATTGGGACCAACATCAAAAGAAATATTTTAATCAAAGTACAAAGAACATTATCAAAGAAAAAGAATTTGGGAAGCATAATGGACAAATCAAATACACATGGATACCAAAGAATACAAAGAAAGATTATCCCTATCAAACTCCATTAGTCAAAGAAACTATGGGGCAAAATAAAAGAGGAAAAAGTATCCATCAAAGATGTCCACAAAGGAAAAAGAAAGCTTCCCAAGTGAAATAAAAAAGTATATCAAGCTATTGGTCCTAATTCCAAGCACACTTTTGTATCCACCCATCATTTCTCATCTTCCCAAGTTTGGAGAGTCAAAGGTTCCAAATTATCAACCAATCTATCTTCTATTCCTAAACACACTCCACCTTCCACACCTCCACACATGATATAAAATTCTTATATTTACCATGCATTGGCAATGACCCTTCATCATAGGGATTCAAAAGGCACTCTATGGCGATGCATGCACAAAGACAAAGTTAACTCTAGAATCAACAAAGCAAATCAAGAATCTCAAAAGTTGTATTCAAGTGCATGTATTTTGGAAAAAAAACTTCTTTAGGTAGGATATCGATGGCACATTATGAAAGAAGCATCTACATCAATAATATCAGATGATTCAGCGTGAGCTTAAGAATCTTTCACAAAGAAATACAAAAAAATATGAAAAAATAAAAATAAAATTAAAAAAATCATGAAAATAGTAAAAATAAAAATTTCCACCAGTGAAAACCACTATGGTGGCACTTTAGACAGGTACCATGATGAAAAATAGGCAAACAAACATCATGTGACATCATGTGTAGAATCGAGCATCTACGTGTGCTAGTTTAGGTGAAAGCATCTCATCCCATCCATAATAAATCCAACATTCCATCCATCTCATCCATAATAAACCATTCATCCATTAACCATTTATCCAATCCATTTTCATCCATCTACATCCATAGTCCAAATTATCTTGATCTTGACAAAGTTTGGTGCACACTTTGCACTTGCTTATGGTAAACATCTTGACATGGGTCATTTTTATTGATGCTATCTTACCCAACATTATATGAATCATGAAGCACTATCCAAATGAGCATCCTTTGTTTGAACACCTTATTTTTTAAAGATAATCCATATCCATCCATCCATATACCTATCCAAGAATCCACCCGCGGCATTCCATACATTGCTAGACACTTGGGACAGATATTTACATCTTGCTTCGGGAATAAATCTTGATCTATATCCTCTAACTTATGTGGTGATCTGAACATTGGAAAACGTAAAATCAAATTGGTCAAGCACTTGTGAGTGAAAAAAATCCAAATCACTAGTCTATGGCATATTTGGGGTCACTCAGGCTTGGTATGAGAAGATGGACTCTTTCTTGCTTTCCTCTCACTTCACACGTTGTCATTCCAATCACACAGTGTACATTCAACGTTAGGAGGGTGATCTTTTGATTCTTATGCTATATGTTGATGATCTCATTCTTATAGGTAGCTCATCCTCCATGATCCAGAGTGTTCAAAGAGCTTTGATGGAGCAATTTGAGATGACAGATCTTGGTCTTTTGCACTTCTTTCTGGGTCTACAGGCTATTCAGTCTTCGGATGGGGTTTCAATATTTCAGCAAAAGTATGCTCTTGATATGCTTCATCGATTTGACATGCTTGATTGCAAGTCTATCCCCACACCATTTCAGTCAGGTGTTGTTTTGTCTTCCACTTGTACTACTCCTTCAATGGATTCTACTTTATATAGGTAGTTGGTTGGTAGTTTGTTGTATCTGACATATTCTCATCCTAATCTTTCCTTTGTGGTTGGCCTTGTTTCTTGGTTCTCCCATGATCCTCATGAGAGCCATTGGCAAGCTGCCAAACGTATCTTGAGGTACATTTGGGGTACCACTCATTATGGCATTCACTACACTTCAGGATCCCCTCACATTGTTGGCTTCACTGACTCAGATTGGGCTGGTGATGTCAATGATCAGAAGTCTACTTTTGGCTTTGTTTTTTGCCTTGGTTTTGGTCCTATCACATGGTCTTGCAAGAAGTAGTCTATTATTTCATTATCATCTATAGAGGTTGAGTACCGTGCAACAGTGTTAGCTAGTCAAGAGATTCTATGGCTTCGACAGTTGATGACTGAGTTTGGGTTTCCTCCTGATAGTCCCACTATTCTTTGGTGTGACAATCAGAGTGCCATTCATATTTCCTGCAACCCAGTGGAGCATCAACAGACTAACCACATTGAGATCCACATGCACTCCATTAGGTAGTTGATTCAGGATGGTTTTCTCATCTTGGACTACATTCCTACAGAGGAGTAGGTTGCAGACATCTTCACTAAACCTTTGGCATCGCCGTGCTATCTTCAGTTGCACTCCATGCTTGAGGTGAAGTAAGTTGTCCTTGGGGGGTCTCTGTGAGGCCTTCCTTCCTTCATGTTTTTTCATCTCTTTTTGGAGTAGAGTTTTTCCCATGAGGTTTTCTCTATTTCTCCACTTTATAGAGATTTGGTTGTGATTGGGTACCTCATCAGGCCTAGTTGTCAGGACCCAAGTTTGCTTTCTAGCTTGTAGTTTCATTGTTTTCATGCATTTAGTTTGTAGCTACTTCCTAAGTTCATCTTAAGGGCGGGTGCTAAAGTAAAAGGTTCATTACTTAATTATTTTAATTAAGTTACCTTTTATATTTCTCTTAAGATTAACTTAGTTTTCATTTTTTAGGCATTTAATAATTATTCTAATTATTAAATGCATCCCTTTTAGGTTACACATTAGGGTTTCTTAATCTACTTCATAAGGATTGATCTCTTTGTATTATTTCATTAAGTCAATACAATTTCTCTTAAAGCTTGCAGAGCACCCTTGCTTTTTTTTCTCCATCTCTTCCTTTCTATGATAGGTTATTTGCATGCAGGTGATCTTCAGGTTCTGTGAAGTTGGCTTTCTCAATGAAGCGAGTGAAGTCAAAAATACAGATGACACATGATTATGTGCAAGTGACCCCAATGACACTACTCAACCAATGGAAGTTGAAAATAAAGGTTCCAATAGTCTGAAGAACAGTGATCAACTGAGGATGGAAGATTCTTTCCAAGGAAAAAACAAGGAATCATTAACACGAATAGTGTAATACCCCTCATAATGCTGACTGGGAGAGCTCTTTAGTTCCATCCATGCAATTTTTCTAGATTTCGCTCCACGTAAACTTTATTCAGTTTTTTGTGTTTTCACACTTTGGTGAATTACCCCAACATATTAGTTCCTGGGAACTTCTCATTTGCATGAGATGCTTCATTTTTTTTGTTCTTTATGCATTTCCAGTATTTTTTCCTTTGTGGGCATTATGAGCATCATTTGTAAGCAATCTTCTATGTAAACACATTGAGATAAAGTGCCACACTATTGTACATGTATTTTGGGGGATTTTGCACATAAGGTTGTGCCATGTTCTGTACTCGCACTGTATTATAAAGCTCCATGGGGGGTTGTGTAGTGCTTTTTTTTTCCATCACACCTTTGTTCGGTGAGTGTCCCTCCATGACAACAATGGATCCATATGATTCCAACCTCATGCATGTGTGCTTTGTTTTGCACACCACTTTTTCAGTTGCAGATGCTTTCTTGTGCACTTTCAGATGTTGTTTCTTCTCCTTCATGCACTATAGGGTGTTTCACAACATTTCAGTGGATCTGTCAAGCTCTCCCATTCAACATTATGGGGGGGTATTATACTATTCGTGCTAATGATTCCTTGGTTTCGCCTTGGAAGGAATCTTCCACCCTCAGTTGATAAACGTTCTTCAGACTATTGGCACCTTTATTTTCAACTTTCATTGGCTGAGTAGTGTCGTTGGGGTCACTCGTACATAATCATGTGCCATCTATATTTTTGATCGTTGTTCAAGTAGTGTCTTTGGGGGCACTCATACATTTTTTTGTCTTCTTGATCCTGATCATCCTATCTTTAGAGGAGCTTCTTCGGCACCGTAGCAATCATCTTTCGATAGTTGTTTGAATCTTCTTCTTCTTTAGTGATGTTCTTCATGTCTTGTGTTTCTCTCTTTTGGATAGGAGTTTTCTCCCACAGGGTTTTTCTCCTTTTCTTCATTTGTGAGAGATTCTTCATTTGTGCATGGGTACCTAACATGGCCTTGTTGTTGGGACTCATCTTTTGCATCATTTGCATAATAATTTTCTCCCTAAGTTGCACTTATGGGGGGTGTTGGTGTAATTAATTATTTCATTACACTTGCATAAGTTTACTTAGGAAAAATATTCATTTTTAGAAAGTCTTAGTTGGATTTTCTAGAACTTATCTTATCTAGTTGAAATAAGTAAGCTTATCTAGTTGAGTTTTCTTTTAGTTCAAGTTAGGTTTAGGGTTGTGCATGCATTTCCTTTTTAAGGAATCTCATGTATCAATTGTAAAATACCTCATTTTGAATCCTTGATCTATATTCAACAAGCTCTGATACCATGTAGAAGTTGAGAAAGCCAACTTCATAGAACCCGAAGATCACCTGCATGCAAATAACCTATCACAAAAAGGAAGAGATGGAGACAAAAAATCAAGGGTGCTTTGCAAACTTTAAGAGAAATTGTATTGACTTAATGAAATAATACAAAGAGATCAATCCTTATGAAGGAGATCAAGAAACCCTAATGTGTAACCTAGAAGGGATGCGTTTAATAATTAGAATTATTAAATGCCTACAAAATGAAAACTAAGTTAATCTTAAGAGAAATATAAAAGGTAACTTAATTAAAATAATTAAGTAATGAACCTTTTACTCTAACAATTTTTACTAGAAGATGTTCCTTATCAAGCTTCGCCTTTCATCGAACATCAATCCAAACAATCAATATCAGTCACATCTAATTTTCACATCAAGGTCACATCAAATCATCCAACTTTTGTTCCAAATCAATCTTCAAAATCCTGATCAATCAAATCCAATCAATCCCTCATCATCTTAGGATATCCTTCCTAATCCTTGTGTTGCTTAACACTATCCTTGCATTGTTGTGTATCCTCAACAATGTTATCATCATCAATCCATCGATCCAATCAATCAACCTTAGCTTGGTTTTCAACAAAATCCCAAAATAGATCACTAATATCATCACACATATCCATATCGTCAAAATCATGCAAAAATCCAAAAACATCCAAAACATATCAAAATCCAAAAACAAGCCAAAATGTCAGGAAAATGTCAAAAACATGGTATTTGAACTACGTCGTCTCTGAGCTTAAACATAGGCAAGGCTAATCTTTGATCAGCCCTCGAGACACAAAATCCAAAAACATTCATAAATCTAGAAAAAAACACAAAAACATTTTTAAAACATCTTGAAAATACCAAAAATGGCCTCAAAACATCTAAAACATCCAAATATTTGAAAAAATCCATCCATCCCATTTCGCTTTCACCCGTAATAATCTCATCCATAATAAACAAATCATCACACTCACCCTTTGGCAATACAAATAGAAAACAACCAACCATCAGCAAAAGCAAACTTCAAATGCAAAATCAAAATGGAGACACCAAACTTTTAAATGCAAAATCAAACTCTTGATCATTCACAAACATGTCAATCAACCTCATATCAATAGCCTTTCAAACAACCTATCAACTTTCCACCATCCACTAACATGTCCTAGGATGCATCCTTCCTACAACGGGCATTATCTATTGGCAATCACTTCAGATTCTTATCCTCAAAACACCTCCCTTTTACTAGAGGTATGCAGAACATTGACTTGTTTGTTCACTTGATCTTTTCTTTGATTTATCTTATTGTGCTCATTCCAATGACCTCTCAATGATGTCTATTAAAATTATTTAGAGAGAAAGGAATGGGGCATTGATCATTATCTTTCGTTTGTTGTACTTGTTGGATGTTCTTGTAATATAACTTGGTGAATACTTGCTTTGTTAGGTATGTATGGAAGGTGTTTTGGGCAACTTATTGACTATTGCATTGATAGGTTATACCTTTCTATGTTTTGGTCCGAGATGTTTGAAACTTCTAAAGTGCATCCTAGCAAGGTTTTTGTATGTCAAGTGTGAACAAGAATACTCCTTTCTGTTTGTCAAGTCAAAGACCATCTCACTAAATACAATGCCATCCTGGTTCTTTATACCTTGATGCATCGTATCTATGTGTGTTATCAAACATAAGGTAAGTATGCCCTTTTAAATTCCCAATTCCTAATAAGCAATACATCATCATCACTCATCATCATATCTAATAAATTCTTAATGACTCATGGACTTGTTGGACTCTTGCATTGTCTCAAACTCAAGGGTTCATCCATCTTATTCTTCTTATTCTTCTATCTTTACTAACATGAGGCTACCCATGGCCGATGAATTGTCTACAACATCAGAATTGTCTACATCAAACATTCAAGCTTTCTAGTCCTCTTTGAGGTAAAATGATCTTGAATCTTTATAGTGAGCTCGACCCTCAAATCGATATTTTCGCTTGATCTCTCGAGGGGGCAATGTACTAGTGTAATTCTTCTTGCTAGGGCAGTAGTGGGGCATCTAAAAATAAAAAAAAAAATTGAATTTTGATCTCGACAAAGATTATTCTTTGAACCAACACAACAGGTACATTGCTTCAAAGAGGGGAAAAATGTAGACGTTCAAATTATACTGATTGATATCATGCACCTGATCCTAATTTAATAGCACTAATTCTACCTAAATCACTTCTTTACTAACCATTTAATCAAATAATCTTTATTTGATTAAATTCATCCTAATTCCTTTGTTAATTAAATAAATCAAATTTATTTGATTAAATCATTATCTTCTCTTAATTGAATAAATCATTTTATTTGATTAATCTTAATGTTCCTCTTTTAATTAAAAAAACCACTTTATTTGATTAAATCATATTTCTTCCTTTAATTAAATAAATTAACCTTTATTTGATTAAATCTAACATCATCTCCTTTTAATTAAATAAATCAATCTTTATTTAATTAAATCTAATATTCATTATTCCTCTCATTTTGATTTAAACAAATCCAAAAATCTAAATCAAAGTGTCAAACCAAACTAATCTCCATCTAAGTTAATAAAATCCTAATTAACTCTAACTCTAATCCATCAAATCCTCTAGATTTTGCAACTTGCACAAGTAAATAAATTTAATTGATTTATAAATTCATCTATTTTCATTCAAAAGGGTATCTATTTGTAATATTCCCCCATTTTGAAATCTCCCTCCCAAAAGGACTTGTCCTCCAACATGGCATTAAAGCCTCTTATAAGTCCTTTTTCTTGAGCCATGTGTCATTAACTCCTTTTTCCCTCTTCCTCCACAAGCCATCTTTCAAATTTCAAATTTCCACCTAATTACATTTATTTGCATATTGATCAAAATGTGCTCCACCTCTCTTCAATAGCATGTTGACAAGTGGCACAATGCCATTGGCTTATGTTTAGTCCCACATCCTTCATGTTTCTCATTCTTCCATCCTTCTCCATTATAAATAGAGGCCTTCTCTATTTGATTTGGCATCCACAATCCATGTAAGATCATCATGCTCATTTGAATCCACAATCTTAGGCATTTGATCCACAACTTATGCAAAGTCATTATCTACAAATTTTATGCAAGTTCATCCATTGTTCATCCACCATAGCTAGGTTATTGCAAATTTCATCAAGGAGCACCATTGATCATATTCAAAGCTTGCAAGGAATTGGGAAAGAGATATTTTCCACATCAAAATAGCACCAATTCCCGCATGGGATTGAAGGTTTGATTGTTTTGAGCAAGATTAGACAAATTTCATTTGGTTTATTTGCTTTGTTTCTTGTTCTTGACATTTGAATGAATTGCATGGGGAATGATGGTTTTGATTTGTATAATTAACTAACATTGTGTTGTTTGTTCATGTTTGTGGAGGTCTAGATCCATCATTCACACCTAGATATTTGAAAGGAGGAGAAGTAACTTGGAAATGAAGAATATTAGCAATATGTTCCTAAAGATGAGCATTGGCATGGAAAAATAAAACTTGAGACTTCCATTCAGTCAAGAGGCGATCAAATGCATTGATATAAATTTCAAGAGCTTACCTAAGAGAAATAACTTCCTCAAGAGTGGTATTACTCATCAAGAAAGTTCCATATACAAATTGAAGATGGGAAAGTGGATTCATACCTTGCACAATGTAAAATCTAGAAAAAGAGCCAAAATACTTAAGGTGTTTTAAAAACCTACCTAGTCCTTCTTCCAAAATGAGAAAGCAATATTGAGAGAGGGGATCTCTTTGATGTAGACCTCTTTTAGAGTGAAAATAGTAAAAGGAGAGCCATTTATAATCATAGAAAAAGGATCTACATGTACAACATTCAATGTTTCATTGGATCCAATTATCATCTAAACCAAAGACACACAAGATATCTTCCATTTTTTTGGGGAAGCTCCATCATAAGCCTTAGAAAGGTCAATTTTCATGAACATGGAACCTTTCTTGTAAAAATCTATAAAGTGAATGAATTCCTAGACAATAACAATAATATTGATGATTTTGTAACCTTAAAAATATTACAAATAGTACTACAAAGAGTTATGGGTTGAACATAATAGAAATATAAAGTGATTTTAAAATTTTTTTTATGTGCATAATTCCTCAAAAGCCTCCAAAATGTCATATATGACAGTAGCCCAAAAATATTGACAAATTTCAATACGAAAACCATTTGGACTTTAAGTTTTATCTTTTTTCATCATAAAATAATCTTCTTTAGTTCATCCATAGAAATAGGGTCATTGAGGAAGAAATTATCCTAATGAGAGATTGTAAGGAAGTAAAGGTAGCAAAATTAACCACTAATCTTGAGAGGAATGGTGTATACAAAAATTTAAATATGATCTGAACTATTATAAATAATATGTAGAAAAATATATAAAAGCATAAATAATACAACACATAATAACAACATTGTACATGGAGAAAACCCTTACAAGTGAAAAATCCCCACACTCCAAAACTTACTCAATGTATTATGAAATCAAACAAGAGATTAAAACATGCTTGTAGATGAATATTTAATAGGTTCTTCACCAACATCAAATTCCAAATTAATTTTAATAGCATTCAAACAATTAAAAATTTCATACATATAGAACTATAACTCCAACACCCAATTTATAGTCAATGAGAATCCTCAAAACCATAAATGGTTTTACAATGTGCTAAATCCACTTGGTGGTATGGTGCCCAATCAAAGCCCCAAACCTAATGTTCATCTAGGAAGATTCCATATTTTTGCTAATAAAGTAAATCATTAGCATATTTGTAACTGCTAGTTTGACCACCAACTTAGGTACCTAGATTGTCATAACTTTACTTTCAAAAAATAGTGTTACATGATAAGTATACACATTTGCCATAATGATGGTTAAGATTCCAAAGTAGCCTCCTTTATTTTAGGCTCTTACATGTCATGAAAATTGCCATACACCTGTCATAGGATCTCACTAAAGTAGGGCACCCCATTTTTGTTATGAATACACTTGAAATTAAATATTTCTTACAACTACTTGCAACACACCAACACATGGCCAAATATGACACTATAAATTCCAACACCCCATTTGGTTGGAGCATAACTTAAATAATACTATATATACTAAAATGTAGGAAAATGATAATGAATTAAAATAACAAATATAGGAATTTTACAAGGTTGAGACACCTTAAGTCGTAGAATTCTCCCACGTTTTGAGTATCTTGCAAGAGCCAAAAGGAAACATGTCATCATGGGATCTAACTGTTGGGGGTTGAGAGGCCCATACACTTTGGACATCATCTAGTTTTATTTGTTCTCGTAGGCTTTGTCAATGCATCTCTAACATTCAACAAAGTTTGAATTTTCTCTAATTTCACTCTTTTATATTTAATCACGTCTCTAACAAAATGATACTACATATCGATGTATTTGGTTTTGGCATGAAATTTTAATTTTTTTGCAAAGCAAATTATACTTTGATTGTCACAATAAAGAGTAATTGCACCCTAATTCAACCCAACATCTAAACACAATATTTTCAAAAAAAATGATTCTTTATAAACATGATTTGTTGCCATATACTTTGTCTCAATAGTAGACAGAGCAACCATAATTTGTCACTTTCTCATCCAACTTATTGCACCACTATTTAAAGCAAAAAAATATGTATTGGTGGATCTTCTACTATCAACATCTCCAACCAAATCTATGTCCATGTAACCATAAATATCCAAGGAATTCCTATCTCCTCTAAGATTGTCATGATAACACATGTAATACTCTAAGGTACCCCATAAATACCTAGACTCTTTTGATTACATACAAATGAATTCATCTAGGATTAGATATAAATCTACTAAGAATTCATATTGCTTGGACAATGCGTGTCTAATACAAACCATAACGCATTAAATTTATTACTACAATCTAGTAAAGTATTATATTTCATCTTAGAAGGAGAAAAATAACATTGTGTAATAGATAATTTTATCTCCAAAGTAACAATAACATATAATGGTATAGAACCGTACATGTTAAACCTCTACAAAGTTGAATTCACATACTTACTTTGGCCAAAACATACCTTTCTATTTTCATTATTTTTTATTATATCCATACTAAGATTGTGTTTAGCGGCACTAAAATATTTGATTTTAAATCTAGTTAAGCAAGTTGAGACTTTAGCTTTGAAATCAATTATTTCTTTTTTCCAATGAATAACATATCATCAACATATAATGCAATAATTAGGAAAGAATCATCGCCAAGTTTATAATAAACACACTGATCCAATTTAGAAGGCTCAAATTCCAAAATCAACACAAACACATCAAACTTCTAGCACCATATCCTAGGAGACCACTTTAGGCCATTAAAATATATTTTTAATTTACAAACCAAATTTTATTTACCTTTCACCATGAAGTGTTATGGTTGTGTCATATAAATTTCTTCCTCCAAATCACCATGAAGGAAAACAAATTTTCACATCCATTGATTTTGTAGACACCTAAAATATTTCTTGGGCCTACTTCCCATCACCTAGTCCTAATCGACCAATATAATCACCTAGGACATGCCCCCTTCACCTAAAGTTTGTCACTTAATTAATTAATCACATTATTTAATTAACCACATTTTTCCATCTCCTCACAATAAATTAATAAATAATTACATATTCCACCTATTATCCATCTCACACATGTGACTGAAATAGTTAGGCCTATATTCCCTCAATGCATTCCAAGATTAATTGGCACCTATGAACGCTTGTCCTTATGGTCCTATTATTCTCTCAACACATTCCAAAAATAATGGTCACCTAAGAACATTTGTCCTTATGGTCCCCTTGTTCTCTCAACTCAACCCAAAATTTATAGCCTTCTTAGATGCACATGTTCCTAATTTCCCTCATGCTTACAATTCCTTACTAAATTTGATAAGTTAATCCTAGCCACTTAAATTCTAACTACCTTCATCTCCACCCTTGATCTCATAATCAAATCTTAGTCATCCATTCCCCATTTTCAAAATTTATAAATTTAGGCATCCTCTCATCTAAATCAATCAATTATTATTTAAGTATATGTTGTCAAATTGGTAACCTTCAAGGAAAAGGCACCCACATACCAAACATTTAAGAAGCAAATCATTCAATAATGGAGGCTTTTGGTAACATTTAATGTTGGTTTTGATGTTCTTATCTTGTTTGCTTTCACCTATTGAGATCTATCTAAAGATTTGTGATGGTTTAAAACTGGGCCTTTTGCATTGGAGAGTTTCTATTTGCAGTTTTGAATTCTCACTCACATTTTGGTGACTTTGTTGGGGACTATATTCTAAATCTGTTTGTGCATATTGGGGTTGATTTCACTTATTAGTCTTGTACATTTTGGGGTGGTCTTTGGTATCAATTTTTGTGTTTATCTCCAAGGGAAAAATAGATTGTCCAACTGCATTTAGGATTGATTAAGAGATGGATTTTGACATAAAACACTTAGTATTTTGCTGACAATTTTTTTTGTGGTGATTGTAACTTCTAACAAAGGTATACAAAATCTATATTGTTCGTACCATACAATAGTTGTATGGTTGCACATAAAAATCATCATATGAAGTATATAATGTTTTAATTCAGTAGATATACAAACTATTTAGGGCATGTATACAGGGGTTTTTTCTTGACATAAACACATAATTTTGATTTAAATGCATAGGGGAAGGACCCAATACTTGAGCATGTTCCAATAGTTGTGATAGCATTTGTTTATATAATGCCCAATATTTTTAACAATATTGGACAATAGTTGTGACTTTAAAGTTATTAGTGTTGACAATGACTACCCCTAATTAAATGAAATGTATTCCTAAGATCTAAAAAGCAACAAATCATGTGATGCCACATCAGCACCCAATAAAACATGATGTAGATGCACGAGTATCGGTCTCACTTTTTTTTGGGGCATTTTTCGACACCCTGACAAAAAGCACGCTGATGTGGCATCATATTTGATGATGTGGCCTGAAACCTTAGTTATAAATAAGGGACTTGCCAAATAAGCTGCTGTAAAAAATTGGGAGTGATTGGAAATTTCCATGTAAGATTTTGAGAAAAGTTAGGATGCTCAACTACAAGCGTAAGAGTGGGATATACTCACTCCAGATATACTCAGAGTCAGGCACAAATGGATATATACACAGAGGCACTGTGGAATAAGGAAGATACTCACGAATGACTGCATATTGGCACAGAGAGGGCAACATATACATATTTGGGGAGTGTCTACTTATCACGAGCTAAGGTTTATTTGCTTTTGATTTCATTTGAAATCCGCAGGGGGCAGTTTTTAGCAAGTTCGTTTGAAATCTACGTTGAGTTCCGGCGGTATGGGAGCAATAATGAAATGTTTATTCATTGAGTTCTAGAATTTACTTAAATTCATTTGAAATCCGCCCATATACATTCCAGACTCCTGCTAACATTCCATTGTTTAAAAATCCGTTTCAATTCCGTCAATTTAACTCCTTTTCATAGTCTTGGGAAATCCCCAAATTTAACAATTTTCTATAAGTTCTCAGGTCCACCAAAATCGGCATCAAATCGCTTTTGATAAGTTTTAAATTTTATTGAGGTTTGGAGTTCTAAAGGTTTTAAAATTGAGTGCTATAAATTTTTAAGTTTGACTTTCAAATTTGGTCAAAAGTTCTTTTAATGTTGTTTAAACCCGTTATACATCTTGTGGAAAGTTGTGCTATTCTTGTGGAAATCCACCATAAACTGGGTCAAATGGGATTTTAAATTTGTGGGAAATTTAAATATTTAATAGTATTTAAGTCATGTTTTAAATCTGCGAGGTTCCGAGCTCGAATCTTATTCGCATTGGATGAAACAAGTCGGGGTTTTCGTGATCAGATCTATGGCTTATGGTCATGTTAGGAATCAGGGGTTTACGCTAGGACTTTAGCCCTCAGTCATATGGCCTTTAAGCCCTCAATTCCTCTCAGCCCATAGGGCCTTATCCTTAGCACCTTGCAGACAGTCCTTGGTCATTGGGCAACCAAGAGCCAATCGAAACACCATCCAAATTTCTAAAAAACCATCTATCACTCAAAACACAATAATTTTTTCAAATTTTATTGAATTTTCAAACTTTTACAGGCGTTAGAATAATGACTTCACCATGCATGCGACGGTGGAGGTATTTTGTCAAATTTTTTTCTAGAATTTAGGTAATATTGTTCAAAGTCAGATTTCCATTTTCAAACTTCATTTGGTCATAAATTTCATGTTTTTTTTATCCTTTTTCAGTGCTTTTTTTTATTTTTTAAGAAAATCCAAAGATTCTATTTTTACGGTTTGTTTTTCATTAGGATTAATTATTTTTCTATTTTTAATTTATTTTTGTGTGCATGCCTTTTCATCTTTTCAATCTTTCAATCTTACAAACTACTAATTTAAATGGTTTTGCAAAACATTTAGTTGAAAACTTGATTATAGACATTCTCTTTTTTTGTGTGCTTTGTCTATTTTGTGCTTTCTCACATTGAAATTGGGTTAAAATTCACTTTCATACTTTGATTTGGGTTAACAATTTACAAGTGTTATATAAACCCCAAGCACACTTACATATTCTCTCCTCTCACACCTTAGGGTGATCTTGAGGATCATAAACAAGTATTGACTTGTTTTCTTTTTATAGGTCTGCTTGGGGATTTCATCACCCCAAGGGATGACCTCAACTCTAGTGTTCTAGTGAAGTATACTAGTAAGGGGTGAATCAAAAGACATGCCTCTTGGAAGTTATGATTTTGTCATTCGACCTTATAAGCCCCCAAGAAATTTATACCTTGGGGAAGTTAAGGAGAAGGGTGGGTTACCCTCTTCTCTTGGTTGTTTGAATTTCTTGCAGTTTCAAATTCATAGATTAGGCCTCATGTACCCTTTTGGTATCTAGAGGATTCCTTAAATAAGCCTTGTATAGCCTAGTTTAAGACCTTTCATCCATTGCTTATTGTGTTTCAAGATACAATATTATGCCTAAAGCTACTCATCTTGTACCTTCCTGAGTAGAGATAGAAGCTCTTTGGGGAAGCTGTAAGAAACCTTTAAAGAAAGGGAAAAGGTGAGCCCTTATGCCACTAGACCCCTACCTAATGACTCTTGAAAGAGAGGTGTCTCACACCAATACTAAGGTATAAGTAGATTAAATTCTATGGTGGGCCCACAACAAGTTAAAACTCCTTTTATTAAATAAATTTAGGCTTATTAAATTGTGTCTTCTTGTTTGAGTGTTGTACATACCAAGTGCTTGTTTGTAAACCTTCACTACCTAGTTTGAGTCAAGTCCATTTTGAAGTCCTTTTGCCTGTTTGAAAACACATTTTTCATTGGTATCCATGACACATAAACATTGAAGAAAAATCTAGGATAACCATAATCCCAACATCTCCCACATCAACCACATACCTTGTCCATTTCACATTAACCAAACTTAACCATATCCCTAGTCCTTAATCCATTGTCCAAACTTTGACTTATCTCATTTTCTAACCATCCATAACACACCTTTGAGTGCAAGGTACACATCTTTTTCTCACTCATTATCCCCTTGGTCATAATCTTAGTCACCTTTGAGTCACATCCAAGAGAACATTAGGATACCCTTGATCACCATATCATCATCATCGTCATCTTTTATTCATATCATCCTTATAGTCCACACCTATCATCAATCCAAATCAATCCTTGGTCATAGTTGAAAGCATCAATTTTGGATATCTTAATCAAAATCCTCACCTTATTGCACCCTGTGGGACCCTTAATCGTCCTAAGCCCCATTGTTTAATCCTTGGAAACTCTACACCAATCTATAGAATTCCAAAATCAAGTCACAATCAAATCATCCTAAGATCCAAGTGTGTAGACTTAAACTATAATCCAAGTTTACTAAGTCAAATCCATATAGTCTGATAGCAAGATGAGAGGGCTTGAAAGGGTTTGAAGTGCTCTACAAAAGCTTCGTCTGCGTGCGTGTGAAGTCTCCCTTCTGTGGAGGAGGCTCGACCCTCCTCTACGTTTGTTAATAATTTTCGTTCTCCTATGGAGTGTCTGATTAGTCCTGAGGTGTTGATTCCTTCTGGTTTTTCATGTGTTGTGGGACAGTTCTCCCATGCCGACGGCTTGATTAGGGTGTTTTTGCATGTACGCTCTTTGTGTTGGATCTAGACTTGATGGTCGGGGATACAGATCCTTCGGGGGTTTCAAGTATTAATGCCTCCATCCCATCTATCAATCATGATTCCCCTAAATCCTTTTGAGACATCGTTGTGGGTGAGAGAGGAAAATTACCAGTGGGTGCCAAGTTTTCGCTCAAAGGGCTCGACAAGGAACAAGAAGATGGTGGAGAAAGACAAGGTAAGCACTCCTCGCTTTCTCCCTTGAAAGATGTTTTGATTCCTAACAACGCTTTGAATGAGGCTATTTTAGAGGAGGATAATAGATTGGTAAAAATAGCCATTTTCTTCGCGACTGTCGACCCTAATAGGGTTTTGACGAGGAAGTACCTGGATGAATGGTTTTCTAATGTGTGGGAAAAAAAGTTAGGGTTCCAATTTTATTACTGTCATATGGTCCAAAAAGGTCTATACATTATATTTTTCAATAACCCTAATTCTTAGTTAGAGGTAACCAAAAAACAATTTTGGAATGTGGGTACGGTGGTTTTTCGGGCCTTGGCTTGGAATCTAGAGGCTGTGGAGGAAGAGGTCCTTGCCCTCTCTAGCCCGTATTGGTTAACTATTAAACGTGCCCCGCCTTGACTATGGAAGTTTGTTCTGCTCTTGTTGGAACCATATGGAAGTGTGATAAAAATTGATGATACTAGAACCCCTCTTCCTTACTCTGATGCTCGAGTTCTAGTTTCCCTTTCTCTAGGTAAAGAGCTTCCAGGAGTTATTGAAATACAGATAAATACTAGCATTATTTGCTGCAAAATAAAAGCCTTGGGAGGACTTAATGCTTGCTATTTATGCAGGTATGAAGGGCATATAAGAAGGAATTTCCCTCTTATAAGAAATAGAACAAATGTTAAAACCGCCTCTAGTGGTATGGATAAAGGTAACAATAGGAATAATAAAACAACCTCTAAATTGGAGGGCCGAGCAAAAAATAATGATAAAACTATTGGGGACTTGATGTAGTCTAGCCCCATACCCCACAACAACTTGATGAACGATTTCCAAACCCTAGCTTCAATAAAACAATAGGGGTTAACCCCTCGCAAGAGGAAAATTCTAACTTGAGGAAGAATGTAGATGCAGTAACTAATGTAGAAGATAATTTATCCTCTCTCCTCTCTGAATTGGAGTATAATTTAAAGGAAGGCAATAAATTGAATGAGGATCAATTGAAAGGAAATGTGGATTCCATGCTTGAGGCTCCAAGGAGTTAAGGTAAACTAGAAAGCAATCTAAAACTGAATGCTCAATAGTTGGCTCTTCTAAAAATGATGCAAAATAAAGCTTCTAATGACACAAAGAATAAATCAGATCAAGAAAAATAAATTTACACTTTTAACTCTAAAGTCTTCAAAGAAAGTAATGTGGAGGACCTTCTTTTTGAAGGGTGCCTTCTGGATGAGGGCAGTAAAATGATTTCTCGAACCCCTAGGGTTGAAAATAAGATTTTGGAAGCTAGGGATGGTCTCTAGGATTTGGATGTTCTCTGGAATGAGGGACCTAATGGAAACAATGATGTTGGCCTAGCCTCCCTCCCCAATGTGGACCTGGGGACTAAACTAGAAGCCCCTAGAGCCTTCAAAACCATATCTTTTATGGGGAAATGAGAAAGTGCATGAGATTGTGATTCCCAATATGCCAGAGAATCTTCCTAACCAAGTATTAATGGACTGATGAGCTCTGATGGTTTTGCTTCACAATCGGGCATGGACTCTGTAGATTATTTAGGTTTGCTATCTACTAAGGATGCCACTAATGGGGAGGAGAACCCCATGGAGGTTGTTGTGAGGAAGACTCAAAGATACAAAAAGAAGAAAGGTCTAGATGCTAATAAATTACCTCTGGATAAGGATCTCTCCCAACCTCAGAAGGATAAGAGGAAGAAACTTAGTGGGATCATACCTCCTAATGCAAAGACGGTGGAAGCATAAACCAGGCTTCCTAAATGCTTTGACAATTTTAGGAGTGATAAAGGACCTCCCTCTAGTGAACAAATCTAATGGAGGTTAACTATATTTCCTAGAATGTTTGGGGACTTGAATCCCTTGATAGAAAACATGTGGTAAGGAGATTCCTTGCTCAGAAAAAGGAGAAATATTTTGTCTTATTGCAAGAAGTTAAGGATATTGGATTCATCCTTAAAACAATCCTGAGAGTTATATGGAAAAATGCCTCACAATGTACTACTAAGCATGATAAAGGTAAGGGAGGTGCTGCCCTCTTGATTGCTAACAATTGGGCCCAATATGTGACTAGCTTTGGTATGTGTGGGTGATTATAAAGAAAGATTCAAGCTTCTTTGGGGTATGTTCGATCTATGCCCCCAATGATTATAGAGAAAGAATTATGCTCTGGAATTGGCTTTACTCTTTACAAGATGTCCCGTGGATTATTGGAGGCAACTTTAACTTTGTGGAAAAGGAGGAGGACAAATGGGGTGGAACAGGCTTTGATTGGAAAGTAATGAAAGGTATTATTGGTAGAGGATGAAATCTAGACTTAGGATTGAAGATCCTATTGAAGTTAAAAAGAAGGACACCCATGCAATCTGGTTTACTTGGTGCAATGCTCAAAAAGGGGGCAGAAGAATCTATTGCAAGTTGGATAGATTCTATATCAGTAAGGAATTCTTCTCAGACTCACGGTGAAAGATGGATGCAAAGTTGAGGTTTTCCCCTTCACTCTTTTAGATCATCATCCCATCAGGGCTTCCTTCTACTTGAGGGATGGGATGCCTAAGGTTGTTGGTTACAGTAACAATTTTTGTCTGAATACCAGTCTCTTGAAGGATGTGGACTGTAGGAATGCTATCCTGTGTCTTAGGCAAATCAACAAATGGATGTACAAATCTATGTCTCCTATTGAGAGATGGTCAGTGAACACAGGGGTGGGTGCATGAAGTTGGGTAGCAATTTCATGGCCACTTTATAAAAAAAGTTTCAAAATGCTATAACATGAGTGTGTTATAACGCGCTCGCGTTATAGCACATTAAAAGAAAAAAAAAAGTGAAAGTCCTCATTTTCACTTCGACTGTTTTCTTCTTCTGCTTGGGTCCAAAACCCCAAACTTTTGCGCTCACGTTCTAGGAGGAGGTATTGAGCACAAATATTCAACAAGATTTGCTATTTCTTTGTAAGGATGGCACCACGACGATGAAGAGGTGGGAGAGGTAAGTATTGTTTGTTGTTTGTTTTGAATTTCTTAGTTTTAGGTTGATTTTGTTAGTTTTAGGTTAAATTTGATATATAAATTTTTGAATTTGTAGGAGATACAAATGAACCCACAAACCCACAAAATCCTCAAGAAGAAGAGCAACCAAATCCTGAAGAACATAATCCTTAACAAGAAAATAAACCTCAACAACAACCTCCTCCACCAATCCCTCAACACCCTCCTGGCACTCAACAAAATTTAATGAGTGAGATTGAGAACAACAAAAAATAGATTGAGGATTTTATTAGTAGGTTGAGTGATCCAAATGGTTCAGCCATAGAAAGAATGACCCTCCCAAACTCATTGAAAGATATGTTAAAAAATGTAGATTCAATTAGCAAACAAATAAATGGATGGCAAGATAGGAGGCAGGAAACTATGGCATATTAAGTAGATAAACTATCATATAAACAAGTAAAGGATTTAAAAATTACAAAAGGTGATTTGTGCTCATTATTCACTGACCCACACACAAATCAAAATATTAGCCTCAATGCGAAGAGGTTTCCTATTCATTAGTGCCACCACCAAGAGATTAGGAACCATTTTTATGATAGGTGGTACATGGTCTTTGATGACCAACCATGCAACAATTGTGAAGTCCCCCAGTATTTTCTTTGGAAACTATACAATGAGTTCATATTGAACAAAATATTAAATTATTTTGATATGAGGGACTTCCATGGGAGAGGTGGGGGGTCGGCTCAGGATAGGCCTGATGCACAACCGAATCCTATGCGGCAAGGGAGACGAGCTCTCGTTAGGCCGCTTCGTGAGCATGTTGTTATGCCTACAGTCGTGAAGGAGAGTGCGAATGTAGAGACACTGCAGGCGATCAACACTTTGAATTGGAGTGTCATCCATCATACTAGCCCTATTCTATAGCACCATCCAAGGGAGTCTTTGAGTGGTGGCCTTCGAACCCATGTGTGTCAATCTTGTGGGGCGACTTGTTCATATGACCCCACCGACACTCAAGAGGCTATTGCAAAGGATCCTTATGCAACTACAAAGATGGAGAGGGTGGCTGAAATTTTGCATGATACGTATGGAATTGATACTCGGGAAAAAGTTAGCATGTTCATTGAATTTAATTTATTAAATTTTGATTTTGAAATGCAAGATTAACTAATTTAGTTTTATGATTTTAATAAAATTGCAGGGTCACAGTGTTGAGACTGGATACACTAGCCCCTACTTATTTTTGCAGTACACCTATTGATGAGGTATGTAACTAGTAAACAATTATAAATTTATTACATGTTAATAACATTGTTTTATGAATGGTATTTTAATATGTGATTTTGGATGTTGAACAAGGTAATATTAGAGGTTTCGATGGAACACCTCCCAGTGCTAGTGGATTTACTCAAACCTTCACGCAGGTAATAGAATAGAGAGTTTAACTAATGAATTGTACTTAATAGATTTGTGTAGTTTATATTCATATCGTTGGTTATGTTGCATTGCACATCATTCAAACTCAAAGCATTACTTCACATTCCATAATTAATAACTAGATGTTGATAGATGACAAAATTTCAACTACAATATAGTTGTTTAGAAAGTCAACATAAGCAGTGATGCAATTTCTTCACATGGAGGCATGTGCTTGCAAAGGTGCACCTGCACGACAAACTATGGATGCTTGGAAAAAATCTATGAAACCATAATAGTAAGCAATAGCATAGACAAGGCAGTTAGTAGTTTCAAAAAATGCCTTGAAGAAAATGTGGTCTCATGGTGATGGAATACCACTCCATCACCATGAGACCACATTTCTTTTTCTTTGAGGCATTTCTTCAAAATGCTCACCACCTTTTCTATGATACCACATTTTTCATACATGTGCACCAAAGAATTTTATCAAACTACTCATGCTTCCTTGCTGCTATGGCTAAAGGCCTAAAATAGGTGCTTTCCAACAAACCATGGATGCTTGGAAAAATATCTATCAAAGCATAATAGTAAGCAATAATACTGGTCATAGAGAAGGCAATGAACTTTTTGAAAAAATGCCTGAAAGAAATGCATTCTTATGGTGATGGAATGCCATGACGTGCATTTGTTTGTAATGGCATTCCATCACCACGAGACCCCATTTCTTTTGAGGCATTTTTTCAAATAGTTCACTGCCTTCTCTATGCCACCATAGTTATCGTACATGTCTATGAAAGCATTTAATCAAACGATTCAGTGGTTTTTTGCTATGGGTAAAAGCTTAAAACACATCCTTTCGAACAAGGTATGGATAGGGAAAATAGTAAGCATGATAATAAAAAATATATAGTTTAATAACTACTCAAAATTTTGTTCATTAGATCTCATACACTATAAGTCATGACGTGTCCATCGCTATTGTAACTTTTTTGTGATTAAATAATTTGTTGTTTTATTTTCAAATGTTGGTTGTGGAAACACCTCCAAATGTTATGAGGGAAATGGATATTGGTGTTTCATCTGCTAAACAATCCTCGATGGCTCTGACAGGGGAGGTATGAGGCAAATTACTAAATTTCAATTTACATTTGTTGTTATAGATGTTAGTTCAAGTGAAAAATCAAACCAAATTATTGATTCATAGTCTAATTTCTATCTGGATGGTTTATACAGGGCTTTAGCACACCTCAACATCGACGTGCGAATATTTCCCTCGAGGAGAGTGATCATGAGATGGCCATAAGTGATTATTTTTTTAAATATATCATTTTTTATAATGTAATTTCTATATATTAATGTCTTTACTTCTTATTGTAATAGTTAAAACTTCACCAAGAACTTAACAGTAGTAGGAGGAGTAGCAGGAGCACTCCTCGAGTGCAGCAAAAATGAGTGATAGATCTATCGCCATCCGATCGACCAGTAAAGGGCAAGAGTTTATTTCAAGAGCCTGGAGAGCAATGACTTTTGATTCCAGAGCCCTTTGTTGTATGCCTACATGGCAGTTTTGTACATATTTTGTATTGGATATATTTGACATTGTATTCCTATCTGGCATTCTTGTAAGCCTATATGGCTATTTTGTAACTATATTTTATACTTATATCAACATATATTGATGTATGCGTACATGGCTATTTGGTTAATACAAATCTTTTTTATCGATGGTGTCCATATTTGCATGTTATAAATTCATGGTTCAATAGATATGAGTTACATGTATTGAAGTGTTTACTTTACAATGCATGTGTATACTTTGTGACTTACGTGTGTTCTAATGTATACTTTGTGACTTACCCGTTTTCATACGTATACCTTGTATTCATGCCTATTCTTTATCTTAAGTTGTGTACACTATGTATTCATGTGTATACTTCAAGGCATATGTGTTTGTGACTACTTGTGCTTCCCTTATTCACATGTACATGCTTGACTTATTCACGTGTATACTTATTAATTGGTTAGCCATAGCATTGATCATTGTTGTCCTTCATGGTTTGTCTTGAATAAATTAATTGATTGATGGTCAACAACTTTATCTAAAAGAAAAAAATACATTTTCAATTGGTATTCTATGAAATGATTGATAAAAAGATTCCAATATATTTAATCCTTTGATTGGAACAACTCAATTAAGCAAAGGATATGTATAAGACTTTTCCTTTTAGATTAGCAATGCATGGAAGTTTCAAAAAGTATCCTTGATATGACAAAAAGATATGTGTTTATACACTTCAATTGTGCACTCACCCTTTGGTTATTTGAAAGAAAAATCTACCTATGCCATTGTTACATTGCACAAGTAAACCAGATTTTGTATTGTGGAGCTATATTAAGCTATCAATCTCAAGACCAATGTAACAATGATACAAAATAATGTTTGAGATTGCAAGAAGACATCAAATTGGCTAGTGTACTAAAAAAATTCTTATGATTTATGAAGAACACTGATAACTCTACTCAGTTGGCTTCTTTTTTCAAAATCATACAATTGAACCCTAGCATCAATAGACTCTGTTTATCAAGCTACCACAATTCAAGTTTTAAAGATGAATATTTATCATGCATGTTTTAATGACATTCAAGTTTATGGTGGTTTTGTTGTTTATATGATGTTATGTGATATTCTAATCCTAATGCATGCTTCTAGGTTGCATACATATTTATATTTTGTTTTTACATGACTTTTGTACCAATGAACCCAAAATGAACCGAACCCCACTCCAAAAAAAATTGGCCTAACTGGCAAACCAAACCCCCAAATATGAACCCGAACCTCAAAACCTACTCCAACACTCTTCATTTTTCCTGCACAAACTTAATTGACCACCAAATTATGTTGCCTCTTCACTTTACCCACTTTTACTCCCTCAAACATCTTTTTTTATTCAAAACCCCTGTTTTCCCAACTAGGGCATCATGCCATAACATACTTTTGACCTCCCCTATCCTTATAGACAGTTTGAACACATTAGACTTCACAACCTCACCCTATTTCCAACCTATTCTAACTTGTTTTCAAGCAATATCTTCTTTTCACCTCTTCTAGCCTTGCTTTTAAAGGGCCTCAATTTTAAATTTTGAACAGGGGCAACATTAGTAATCTCTTTCAATTCCTTTACCAATGCTATTTTCTTATTCCTACTCCCTATCCTACTTACATCAGGCCCATATCATTGAGACACAACTTGAATAATAGGTGGAATGGCCTATTTCAACATATTACACTCGAACCCTTAAGGAATCGATTCGGTTGAACATAGTTTGGAGCGATTCCATGTGTTTGGGTGTGAAAAAGGACCATGCCTAAGGTAAAAATACCTATCCAGACACGTTGGAATAGTTCGTTTGGTCACAGGAGTTGCAGAACGAAAGTTGCACCACTTTGCAACTTTCCACTACTTGCATTTGACATTTTTTCTATCAACTAAAAATTGGACACCACAGGAAAACCACTCTAAGATAATGAAAACTGAGAGAGGTTATTGTAGAGGGGCCCAACAAAATCCCATAGGATCAAACATGAAGTTTCTAAGAATCATGGTAGTCGAGTAACAACATGTTGAAGTTTGCAACGATTTTGCACTTTGGACCTTTAAGTGATCAATCCGGTTGAACGTAGCTTAGAGTGATTCCACATATTTGAGTGCGAAAGAGGACCATTCCTAACGTAAAAATACCTATTCGGATGCATTCGAACAGTTTGTTTGGTCACACGAGTTGAAGAACGAAATTTGCACCACTTTGCAACTTTCCACTGCTTCCATTTGACACTTTTTCCATCAACTGAAAACTGGACACCATAGGAAAACCACTCCAAGATAACAAAAAATGAGAGAGGTTATTGTAGGAGGACCCAACATGATCACATAGGATCAGACGAGAAGTTTCTAAGCATCACGGTATCCAAGTAGCAACATGTTGAAGTTTGCAACCATTTTGCACTTTAGACCCTTAAGGGATTGATCCGGTTGAACGTAGCTCAAAGCGATTCCACGTGTTTGGGTGCAAAAGAGGACCATGATTAGCATAAAAATACCTATTCAGATGTGTTGGAATAGTTCATTTGGTCACATGAGTTGTAGAACGAAAGTTGCACCACTTTGCAACTTTCCACTGCTTGCATTTGACACAGTTTCCATCAACTAAAAACTAGAAACCACAAGAAAACCACTCCAAGATAACAAAAAATGAGAGAGGTTATTGTAGATGCTCGCAACACGATCCCATAGGTTCAGATTGAGATTTCATAAGCACCATGGTATCTGAGTAATACCCCGTCAAAGATTGCTACCCTTTTGCACTTTGGGATTTGATGTTTCATTGAACTGCACAATTCCATACATGGTGATTGTGCTCTCTTTTCGATGGAATTTGGTGGGCAGTAGAATTAAATCTATTTTCATTTTGGTTTGGTTGGATTTCAAGTGGTTTTGTGCATTTTAGAAGCCAATTACTAAGGGTCAGTTTGTATACCCTGTTTTAAGGGTTTTGAGTGCATTAAAATGTCATATGAAGCCTTTCACCCATTGTATGCTTCTATAACTCAATGGAAAGACTTAGTTATGGTTATAAAACATGTGTGCAAAGTTTTGTGTGCAAGGGGGGAAATAGAGGGTTTTTAGGTGATGCCCTAGATGTCAAATGGTGCATTTTTGAGTGGAAAATGGTGGTTTACTACTAGGGTTTGAAGAAATATTTGGGGGCAGTGATATCTCTTGAAATTTTAAGCTTGTGCAGAACTTTTTGAAGGTGTTTTATGCTTTGGTTGGCTGTGGGAAGGTTTTGAGTATGGGTTTTCAATAAACCCTTTCCTAACTTATATTCTCCAAATCTCATTAAATGGGCTTATATTTTAGAGAAGGTCATCCAATGGCCAACCAAACATCAATCAAGCTTTAACACATACCCTAATACAAATTCCCAAGAGACCATACCATGTTTTTTTGTACCATCGTTAAGATCCAATAGACCACCTTGCATAAAGGATACTAAATTAGCCCTATTTACAAAGAGACGACTTTTTAAACACTAGATCTTCACTCAAACTCCTCAAACAATAGTATGTTATGTGTCCAAACCTCCAATTCCATGATTTGTTTCCAGGCCAAGACCTCTAGACCCATTATACACCAAACCCTCTATTTCAAGCAAAATACTTGGGGTTTTAATGAAACTTTTATCTCCCGCACCACCCATACCCAAACAAAGCACCAAACACACTTACCAGACCCTACACATGGTGAATAATACATTACATGGACAGTCCTTCACACATTTTATCAAAACACCACTTGAAACCCTCATTTTCATCATGAAAATACCCTGCTACTACCCTAAAACATCATCCCAAACACCCAACCTTCACTCCACAACATTCTAAATAGGTTAGGAATGTATTTTACAAGTTAGAGGACCCATTCCACAAGTTACAGTAGGCAAAAAAAGTGGAATGGGTCGAATTACATCATGAAACCCTTCAATCCAAGAACATTGTGAAAGTAGGTAGCAGCAATAAAAACAAGATAACCTTCTTGCCCCTCCTAAAGTTTGGACTACATCCATTACCTCCACATAAAACTTGACATCCTTGGTCTTGTTGGTTCCCATGCCTTGATATGGTTATGCAAATGAAACTGAAGCAAAGTAATCATCTCCTTCTCTGCTGGCTAGAAGAATGCATGCTTAATGTTTTGATACATGATATCAACTCTCTCTTCTTCTCTCATGGTTGAATATCAAAATCCAGTATGGTGGGCCTCCAAAGTTCTAGTCATCTTTCTTCCTCTTCCACCAAATGCTAGCGTGATCCACACGTCTACCAACCTAATTGGTTTTGTTTTTGAAAGCTGAAGTTTCTCCTAAGTCACCAATTTAGCTTTCTCTGCCTTTTCAGACTCTTTCATTGCTACAAATCGTCTCTGGGATTTAATCACCTGGACCACATGGTTGATGTGCTTTGAATCCTTGCATCTAAAGGAAATTTCCTTTACATAAATATTGCTAGGGAATTTCAATGTTGCCATGTAGTTGGTATTAAAGTCGGTACTTGCAACATGAAGAGTGATTCTGTTTCCTCTTCTACATTAGAGGGTTCATATCCTTGATCTGACTCTTCTGAATTATCAGAATCAAAATCATTAGCTTCCATATTCAAAAATTCCTAACCAACATATTCAATAAATTTATTTGGATAATCACTAATAGTCTTCAAAATTGGCCTCTAGTACAAGTTCATTATGCTTTCATAATACTTTATAACCATGCAGTTCAGCCATTCATTGATGCCATCAAGTGAAGATTGAGGAATGGCGTCAATGCAGAGTACATCCCACTTGAAGTCTTTGAAAGCAATAGCCATATCAAATTCCTTTTTCCTAAGTCTTACTCTCTCAAGGTTAACAATCTCAATCTCACTAATATCGATTACTAAGAAAGGTAATTCCACCAACTCTACCAAATAGTTTACCATAAGAACAATAAAAGTAGAGGCTTTGAAAGGAACTCCATGAAAACCAAGCTCTCTAAATGTTACATATCAAACTCTAGTTCAAAATATTTTAGATGAGGCTGCTCCCATAGCTCTCTTACTCGCTTGACAAATCCTTGAAATTCTGTATTGATTTTATTTTTCCTGTCCCTCTCTTTTTGTTCTTCCTCAATTTCATCAAGATCATACATTGACCTTCTTTCCCCTCCTAAAATTTGGACCACATCCATTACCTCCATATAAAACTGGACATCCTTGGTCTTCTTGGTTCTCATGCCTTGATTTGCTTATGCAAATGAAAATGAAGCAAAGTAATCATCTCCTTCTCTGTTGGTTGGAAGAATGCATGCTTAATTTTTTGATGCATGATATCAACTCTCTCTTCTACTCTCATGGTTAAATACCAAAATCTAGTATGGTGGGCCTCTAGAGTTCCAGTCATCTTTCTTCCTCTTCCACCAAATGCTGGCCTGATCCACTCATCTGCCAACCTAATTGACTTTGTTTTTGAAAGCTAAATGGTGCAAGAGAACTCAAACCTCACCCTCAATTTGTGATTGTTTGATGGTAAATTGGGAGGAAAGTTTGTAAATTTTAGTATGTTGAGGTCTTTTTTTCTTGAATAAGGTCTAATTGACCAATCTTTTATGTACTTTGGGAATTAGTAGGTTAGGGTGGACAAATGTGCAAAAGCACACTTGAATTAAATAATTGTTGATATTGCCATAAAGGAAAATTATGTAAAAATTAGGTGGGAGTGTAGAGAAAGACTCTGAAAGTCATGTTATAAGGGCGTCTAAGTGGTCCTAGGCCTTTAGAATAATAAATTTGCATGATAAAGCTTATTAAGCAAAACCATTGTTAAATACTAGTATTTGTAGGCTTAATAAGGGTTTGGTGGTTCAAAGGTAGTTATGGGAATTGAAGGGAGATGATTATCAATTTAAATGAATTACAAAAATCATTCAAGCCCAAATGGGGTTTCAATCAATAGCTTTTTTGAAGATTGGTGCTCTTCACAATGCCTAAAACTGTGGAATTTCAACATATTTCTGAGTTTTTCAGTTTCTTTTCTCTGTGTACGGCCCAGTACAGGCCTCCTATGAAAAAAAATTCATGAAACACTATGGTGGTAGGTCTTAACCTAGATTTCAATCTTTTTTGATACACCTTTAGTTGTTTTAGTGAAAGGAAAATCCATTTTTCTTTATTCAGCCTGTACAGACCAGCAGGGTTTGAGTTTACTTTATTTTTTGTGATGGAGCCCTTCCTCCTACTATGGTGAATTGTGACTCATTTTTAAATGCTTACAATGTGTTTTTTTCAAGTTTCCTCAACTCTTTTAATAATGGTAAGGCATTTATAGGGCTGGTGATGTTGTTTTAGGCTGAGAATGTGAGATTTTGGCTTGAAATGGAGGAACCAAAGTGATGTTTTTGAGATATACTAAGTCTAAAGGCTAGGTGAAGGTTTATTATGTGTGTTAAAACCCTAAAAAACTTGTTTGATGCTTTGGTGAGGTTTGGAAGGCCTTGAAGTTGTGAGATGCTGAAAACCCTAGGTATTTGTCAGGAAATTAAGGGTTTTAAGAAATTATGGCTTAGAGGTTGAGTGCTTGTCTAAAACTTGTGGAATTGGGAGTTTTGTGACCTGTTTGATGACTGTCCAAGAGCTTGTGGGGTTAGAAGAAGTTTAAAGACCAGTTTGTTTGTAAAACAGGGCTAATTTTGTAGCCTTTTTGCAGGGCAATTTGAAGGATCTCCAAGAAATTGCAAAGAGACCCTATATGTTTGGCTTGGGAATGGTGTTAGGGGTCTGAGTAGATGCTATATTGATGATGAGATGGTCCTTGAGAGGCCTTCTCTAAAATTTAAGCCAAATTGTTGAGTTTGGAAGCCTTTTTGTTGGTAGTTGTTCCAAGATGGCTGAATGAAATAACAAAGTTTGTTGATTTACAAGAATCTGATTTGTTTGAGTCTTCTCCACCTTGACTCTACATGATTGAAGTTTCTCCTAAGTCACCAGTGTAGCTCTCTCTGCCTTTTCAGACTCTTTCATTGCTACAAATTGTCTTTGGGATTTAATCATTTGTACCACATGCTTGATGTGCTTTGAATCCTTGCATCTAAAGGAAATTTCATCAACATAAATACTGCTACTCTTTGAAGGTTAACAATCTCAATCTCACTAATAGTACATTTACAACCATATTCAAATATTTTCCTTCAAAAGGCTACAAATTCAAATATTGAGTTAAATAGCCTTCCAGAGGCTTTAAATAGCCTTTACAAATGATTCTACATCTTTCCAATCATGCCTAACTGTTCTTTTTGTAACTAGCATGACTTATTACATTATAAATCAATTGTGGATGTGTTATGACCTTATTCAATTGAAAAAACTCAAAACACAAAACTAACTTAAAAGACTTTTGTGAACCAAATTTGCTCAGTAACCTTGGTGCCCCTGCACCAAATTTCATTATTTCAGTAAATATCATTACAAGTAAATCTCATTACAATGCCTTAGGTACTCTATTCTCACAAATATTTTACAATGCCACTCATACATTCGAGATTCTCTTATAATGTCTATATCATAGGTTCTGATTTAGAGGTTAACTTCAAATGAGAAACTTGAGATTCCCTCACAAAGCTTCACACGCTCTTTTATAATGGCTTCAAATCATAATTGAGATTTTTCAAGATCATCAAAATAAGGATGTTGCATTTCTTTTTTGGCTGAGATTCTCTTCGATGGCTCCAAAATCAACATTTTCTTCAAGGAGAGACTAATCAATTTTTACTAGTTTAGTTACAGATACGCAAAGTAAAATAATAAAAAGAAATAACTCATCCAAAATGGAAATGAAATGAAAATAGATGGAAGGCACTTACAGATAGGCATGGAAGTATCTCAATTTAGTCATTCCTGGCCATACATCTTCACTGGGAGTTCCAAGATACCTATTGCACACAACACCTCTCATGAATAAAATGTCTTGAAATTCAAGATGCTCTTATAATTTATACATCATAGGTGCTCATGATAAGGTTAACTTGAAATGAATAACTTGAAATTCCCTCACCAAGCTTCGCACACAATTTTGTAATGGCTTATTTAATCATAATTGAGATTTGTCAAGATCATCAAAATAGGGATGTTGCATTGCTTTTCTGCCTGAGATTCTCTTGGATGGCTCATAAATCTGCATTTTCTACAAGGGGACACCAATCAATGTTTACTAGGTTACTTATAGATACAAAAAGTAAAATAAGATGATAGAATTGGCATCAAATAAATTAACATGGATACAAATATAAATTAATAAGAACCATTGTGCATATACTTACAAATTAATCCAATGAACCATCTGGGTCTGCTCTACTCTTTATTGTGTCAAGTATTGCCTCATGGTCAGACTCACAGACCTTCCACAAGGTCTTGTTCAAAGGTCTACCCCAGATTTGGTCAAACGAACATTGGATGCCACAACAAGGTTTGAGTAATGAAGAATCTTACGATGTGTGTCAAAGTCCTGAAACAACCAATGTTTAACACTCTTATGTGGGTACCTTCTAAGCCACGTTCCAGTAACAACAACTGAGCTTGTAGGGTATTCGATGTTTTCTCCATCTATAACTGGGCCTTCCAATTTATTTTTGGCCTCAACACAACGACACAAGTAATAGTTCATTCTGTCTTCGTTCTCTTCATCTGCAATAACTGCATAAACATGCCCTACATTGATATGTGTGGCATATCTGTTCAAATTAGTCAACATTACGAATATAGTACAAAGTAAGATAACAATATGGAATTTCAAAAACTAAGCAAGTAGACATATTACCTAGTTGAACTAGATCTGATACGTGGTCAAAGTCAACTAATGATTCCATTTGTGTTAGTTCCAATGCCATCGGAGGGTGATACATGTGAAGTGGGCTAAGATAACTTGTCAACCATTTGTCAACCCACTCCCTTGACTCACAATCATTCTAGGCTTGCATTGTACATGAAGAACAAAAGCCATGCCATCTTACGTGTATCGATACTCCATGAACTTGCATTTGAGCTAAGGAAAGAGTGTATCTCACTTGATCCTGTTAGTTTACAACAATCCTCATATGGTGTATGTTAGTATCATCCATCAACCAAAAAAATCTATGAACTGAAGACGTACCTTCATTACCTAGACCCATCGAAGCATTACACCACTCGACGATTGATCTTGCATCTATCAACTTTGTATTGTCTTTATACTTTAACTCTTCTTGTGCTAATGCTCTTTTCACACATGCTCCTGCACCATCATGCTCCCCCTTTCCATGCCTGGCCTCACAAAATTTTCACATATGCTGAACACTTGTAGTGAGATGCATCCTGCACAACTAGTAGAACATGTGAGTGTTCTTGAACTGTGTTGCACAGTTATCTGACCATATTATATGCCAACCATATGCTATGCCCTTATGAGCCAAATCACTATAGAACATCTAGAAGCAACCTTGCACGAACTCTAGAGAATGTGTGCAATCATCACTAATATAAAAGTGATACTCCCTCAATACCTTCCTTTGGTCCTTTGTACTATCAGCTGCATGAATGAATGCTATGTGCACAAATATCGAAACTTGTGTGGAGTTGTAATATTGTGACTGCACCTCACATTGTGGCTGTAGAGTGTAGTTCTCTGCAAATTCAACCAGAGATACTATGCTACCAATTGGAAAGGTGTCCTTGCATAACTTGAATTACGTGTCCATCCATCGGGCTCTATGGGTATGCCTTGCATACTCATACACTAGATTCTCATGAAACATGGACATAAACTGATACACTGGAATCTTCTCAATAACCAAATCACACCTTTTTGCTTGAGATCCATCTTTTGTAGCGTATGCCACTATTTTATACTTCTTGAAATCTACTAGTTTATGTCCCACCTCATCTGTGCTTTCCATATGTTGACATATTGTAATTCGTTGCAAGCCACCGCAACGCTCACATGAACCATCCAAGCATGCTATCATGCAGAATGTTTGGCCATCCTGTATTTGACATAATTATTTTGATAAGAACTCTCTTGAAGATTTTTGTGGGGATTCTATGCCACAATCTTGTAAAACATTGTTAGTATGCAAATCTAAACATATAGAACGATAAACATCATAATGGTTAGATAATTCAATATGTAGTCTACAACAATAAGTAGTGCATGTGTGATTTATCTTGACATAAAAAGGTTTAAGCATTTCAAAAAATCTTTGAGAAATACTAATTTGAGGATAATCATTTTGAAATTTACGAAAAAATTGGGTTTGAGTCGTATCCAAAAAATGCTTTGGATGTGGCTCATGGTTCTGACTACCGATTCTCCTTCTTATGACATCTATTTGATTTAGAGATGGTCTTGTGTTATTCTTCCAATACTCTTCAACTAGTGTTCTCAATGCTTCAACAACTTTTTAATCTTTATGTGGCAGTCTTCCTGAGAATGCCCATAATTCATTTGAATTGGTGCCCTCAATTCTTTGCCGCCTTTGAACAACTTTTGATAAAGTTTTTCTACTAATTCCCATTTGTTCACTTGTCTTTTTAATGAGATGATATCTCTTTGTTTAATAGCTTACCAAAGTCAATGTAATGACACGTTGGTTGCCATTACTATCCTTTGAGCGTGAGGTCTTACCCACACTCTCATAAGCATCCATTAGATTCTTCACAATAGTGTTTTCACTTGATGCATTCAATGTTCTCAACCCAAGAGTCTTCATGATGTTTCTGTACTTTAAACCCCGCATCATTTGAATGAATATTTGACATCTTGCAGTGTCATTTAGCCTTTCAAAGAATATTTTCCAAATCTTATCAGCATATCTTCTACAAGTGTGTTATGGAATCTTACCTTCCATGTGCTGCAAAATATCCTCATCAATATTAATCAAAAACTTTGGCTTTCTACGCAAAATTCTAGGTTGTGTTCTCCTAGGCACATACATCTCAACATTATCAATTTCATCAATATTTAATTGAGGTGGGCTAGATTGCATACCTTCGATCGAGGGTGGAGTTGAAGAGATACCTTGATCTTCACATGGGGATGATGGCATACCTTCTTTGTCAAATATGAGTGATGATGTACTCTCAACTTGAGATGCGATGGATGGTGTACAATCATATTCACTTGTAGTAGAAGGTGTCCCTCCATATTCACTTTTGCTTAATGGCATCCCTTCATATTCACTTGTGGTAGAGGGTGTGTCTCCAACTACGATATTTGCATCTGTCCTAGCATGACTCTTTCGCATTCATTCCCTTTGTGCTGCAAATTTATTTTCTCTTTTTGACGGTTGAGGTTCCTCTTCAATTGGATTGTTTTCATCAATCATTTCCAATTTCTTCTTTTCATGATATTTTTCCACCTGTTCCCTCTCTTTTTTCTTTGAAGGTTTCATACTCTTCCTCTGTTAGTTTCTTCCTTGTTCGTTTCTTTGGCATGACATATAATTTTACCTGTAGCATGGTAATGAGATGAATATTAGTTCCTCAAAAATGTATCCATTAAAATAAATGAAATATATATGTCATTCAAGGCTTCATAGATAAACACTAATCTTGCACACTTTACATGTAAATTCAAAAACTTTCCTTCAAAGGCTACAAAGATACTTTAGTGCAAGATCACCATTTTTCACATTTTAACACCTAAACTCAAAAAAATCAACCTAAGACATGCTTAGTGGTCTTGATTGACCTTATTAAAAACAAAACATGCTCAAAGACTCATCCACCTACCTATTAACCTCCTAATTACCATCAAATGATCAAATAAGGAGGATGAGGTGTAGGTGCTCCTACACCAGGGTTGTAAAAGTGTATTAAAGAGGGAGACCAACGATCACCTCTTTCAAATGCTAGTTTTTGAAGTTGAAGTGGTTTTTTTTAGGAGGGAAAAATTATCAAAGGCCATGAGAAACTTGAATGGAGGATGATCCTTGGATTGGGCGTCAAACCAAATGAGGAAATGTTGAGATTTCCTTAAGAAAAATGAGGTTTTGGTTAGTGAAATTGAGTTTTTGAGTTGGGAAGTGTTATTTTATGTTAGATTGAGCATGAGTAGGGTATTTTAGACTTGTTTGAATAGTTTTCAAGTTTTGGAGTGTTTGGCAAGTGCTACTTTCAATAAAACCTAGGGTTTCTAAGCCTAGGGAGAGGGTTTTATGGTTTGGGTGGTAAATGATTGAATGTCTGCAATCTAACATTGTAATTTGAAGTTTTGACAGATATAAAGTGCTGCCCCAAGGTTTCAAGAGATTTGGACAAGTTTTGAAGGTGGTCCCTTTGTAAAAGTGGGCTAACTTGGGCACTTATAAGCATTGAAAACCTGATTTGTGTAATTTGGTACAAAATAATCATTGGTGATTGTTCCCTGATGTTTGTTGTGTTGTGAGTTGAAAGGTTGTGTGAGTGGAATTATATCTGATTGAGTGACTTTGATATGCTATAAGGGACAATGTGAATATGCTAAATGAAGAGGTCCTAATGAAAATGTAAATTGAAAATTGTGTTTGCAGATTGGAGTTGTGTGTTTGTCTGTTGCAGGCCTCCCCCTACTACATTAGGAGTATATTCCAATTTTTTAGAGACATTTATGGAAAATTTGGTAGCATAGACAAGGAAATCAACTAGTTTGTATAACTGTTTGAAAAAATACCTCAATGAAATCTTTGAAAGCATACACAAAGTAAGTCAATTGTTAAATAACAAAATGTCTCAAAGAGATGTGGTTTAAAAATGTAATTGGAAAGTGTGTAGAATTGTGTAATTTAAAATGTCCATTGAAAACCTAAGGTTGTAACATGACAAACAAACAATGATCAATATGGAATATGCAAAACAACAAAAATGAAAGCAAGCCATAATAGAATGAAAAAAATGTACAAAGACTTCACATACCTAAAAAACCAGAGTTTCAAATGGAGGAGTTCTACCCAATTATGTAGCCTTTGGTTCTTCTTTCCTCAAACTCCTCAACAATTTGACTTAAATTCAAAAGCTTTTTCCCCTCCAAAATTCAATTGTATATTAGTTATTAGTATAATTCAAAATTGAATTGATATTATATGTCTTTCAGCGTGAAAACTTTGCTATTTCATGCAAAGGTGGTGGAAAGATCATGAAAAAGGTGGTGGAATCTAAAAATCATGCATGGACACTTCATTCAATCATCAAAAAACTACTTTTTGTCAGAGCACCTGTAGAACTAGGATAATATGTAGAATGTGGGCTAACATCATGGGTATATTGTGTTTTTTACCATTTTTATTGCAA
>VDFB02058242.1:181717050-181767996 GCA_007258455.2 Sequoia sempervirens
CTCTCTTCCTCCCTCCCTCCCACCGTCTCCCACTGTCTCCCACTTTCTCCAACTCTCCCAACCTCTCCCACTCTCTCCCTCTCTCCCACACTCTCTCCCACTATCTTCCTACCTCTCCCACTATGATCCAAAAATTTTGGTATCTTGCGAAATTCTGTGTCAATCAAATTTTTTTGAAGTTCTGTCGTGTGGTTGAATTCCTGGGTTTTGGTTTGGGTTGTGTTATCACTTGGATTTTGCACCCTGTCGAATGTAAAATTCAACAATCCAGTGCAACATGGGAAGACCTCAAAAGCTGTGGTTTTTTGTAAACAAAGGTCATCCTCCGGAGAAGGCCGACTTCCTTTGTGGTATCATCTAACTACTGTTCTTTGAAAGAAAAGGGGACATAGAGTGCATGAAAATTAAAATTTAAACCTATGGTGATACACTGAACTGATAAGAGCAATGAAATACTTGATTTACACTTGAAAAATGACGATGAACATAAGATTACACATCAAATCTGTATAATATTTTCATTAATATATCACAAATAGGTTTGATTCACACAATTTTTTAAGAGAGCAAAATATTTTTTACAGACTTGAATCCATATGTGATTATGTAAACACAGTTTGTTATTTGTATAATGATACTTTTGCAAAGGAAGGCATTGAAACAAAGGATAAAGTCATAAAGGAATAGAAGAAATTCACAAAATAACTTGATTATGAACCTGAAATGCACAACACTTTGCAAGAACAAGATGGTAATTTGAACATCAACAGTGACTAAGGTAAACTCTGTATATAATGCTCCAACATGAGTTACAAAAGTTTGCTAATCTGAGGAAGGACTGCAAAAGTCACTAAATTTTGAAAAGCATAAGGAGAACTCTCCTACAAAGAGGCAAAAAATGCCCTATATATAAAAAGATGTCGGCCCCTAGGGCTTACAAAAATATCAGCCTTCCAAAAGATCTGCCCTTAGATCTTTTCAAATGAAGTTAATGTTACATTCCAGTGTATCCTTGCTGTCCATGTCAGTGTGAAAGATCGCCCTCAGGAGATGCCCTCAGATCTTTTGCAACCACAGTATTAATTTCATGGCCTTCGTGTCCACCCTCGAACTTTATTGCCAAAGCACCTTGAATGTCCTAAAGTACTATCATTAATGTCTATCGACCCTTGCCAGTTGACATCCTAGTTGTCCCTGCAGTCTCTGCCCTTCTATTGATGACGACACCTCCTGGATATCGAACTGATTCATCGCTTTATTCTTAGAGCAGATCCACATTGCTTATGCTCTATTGATCTCATTCACAGGGGGGAGTCAAATAGTCAAATGGCTCATGGTGCGTCCTTAGCTCCCTTTGATTGGTCAAACTCATGCCATGTAGATTCCTGGGTAGTCAAAGGTTGCTTCATCAAAATCACATGTCAGTGAGACACTAATCGTGTCTCCCCAATGTAGTTAGACCTTGCAGCAACATTCGGAAAGACAACACCAGGTTGGTGGGACTTCATAGCGAACTCCCCTATTCTTCCCGAGCTCACTTCATTTTGACAAGACCCTATTAGGTTGGCAAGACATTTTTTCAAAGCCACCTATTTCGGCGAGGGCCTATTTCAATCGGGGATACCTTGCTCAGTCGGTGAGACCTTTCACCGAGCTCTTTTCCTTCGCGTAGACACCATCGGGTCAGGGAGACTTCCCCTCGAACTCATTTCATTTTTCTGAGACCTCTAGCAATCAGCAGGACATCACTCTGACGGCCAGACATTACGTCGATGTCATCGATGTCGGTGAGACCTTTCGTTATCGGTGAGACCTCTTAGCGAACACAAACCACTTTCCCCAGGCTCAAAGGTCTCTTTCGGTGAGACATTGGAAAGTCAGGAAGACCTCACGCCGAAGCACAATCCCTCACCAAGATCCCCATTAGTCAGCAAGACCTCATAGCGATGATGTCTTCTTTCGTCAGTGAGCTCGACTTCATTTCGGGGGGACCCCATTTTGTCGGCTAGAGGTTATACCGATGAGACTCCATGTCGGTTAGACCTTTCGCAGTCGAAAAAATGTCTCCCTGAAACCAACCCACTTTGGCGAGACATTCCATCATCGATGAGACCTTATCCCGAGCTCAAAACTTATCGCTGAGAGTTCCACTCCTTCGTGAGGACATCTCCCCGAGACCACCATCTTAAACCGAAGGAACCATCCTTCGGTGAGACATTATTCAGTTGCCAAGATGTTACAATGAGGCCCTTCCCTTCTTTGCGATGACATTTATTTTCACTGAGACCTCTCAACAAATGCAAGCCCTTCTCCCTGATAACAAACTCTTTTCGGCAAGACCCCCCGCAGATTGGAAAGACTTCTCATCGAAGTCATCTTGTTTCGGTGAGACTACGATCCATCGGTGAGACCTTACACTGATGATGCCTCCCTTCACCAAGACCTCTCTCTTTTGGCCAGACCCTTCACCAAACTCCCTTTTCTTGGTGATGCTAGCACTATGCAACAGTCTGCGAGACCTCATCAAGTTGGGGAGACATCATGCCAAACACAAACATCTCCCCAACGCCAACTTTGTGAGTTAATATCGGCGAGACATCCCAAGCGGAGAAACACATAAAGACTCATGGTGACCCGAATGTCCTGGCGACCGGTGTATTCAAACAAATAAAACACACTGCTAGTCGGCAAGACAACAGGAGGGCCTTGCTGACTTTCTGCTCTGATGAGTTTTATGCCAAAACTGACTGAGGTGTGGCTTTCCAATAGAATTCCTTGTGAGGTAGCACCAGATAAGGACCTTGCCAATGAAATCTAAGCACCTGCACACTGGGCTCAGCCCTTATGGGAGCCACATTTAATCCATGTGCGAATTTGAAACATAATTTCCTTTGATTGAGCCCGTAGGTAAAAATTGGGTAACATTTCTGGCGACCTCAGTTGGATGTTTGCTTGCTAAACATGGAAACTAGTAGCCAAAAATTGTCCATTGGGCATGGATTCATTAGGAAAACTCAAAAAAAATTAAAACATCCGCTTTGTACATAGCTCAAAATGTGTTTGTAACTTATAGATCATAACAGGTTGTCCAAAACTTAAGAAACAGGGGAAACTGAAATGAAAATATTTACTGTGCTGAAACAACACTTAGGAAATGGAAAATAATTAAACTAAAGTGCAGAAGCACTTATGGAAACATAAACCTAACCTAATATGTACAATGGAGGAACCTATCAGACCTAAAAACAAGGCTTGAGGTGTATCCCATTAACTGGGATAGGAAGCACTTCACCTTTAGTTGTGGCCAGTTGGAATGCATTGTGTTCTTTGCAGTCTTTAACAATAAATGGACCCATCCACATGTTGTCAAACTTGGTGTGATGGCTAGGCCTACTTTTCAGAACATCCCATTTGAGAACAATATCACCTTCTTTAAACAATCTTAGCTGTAGCTTTCTTGTCAAATGTTCTCTTTGTTTGGTGCTGAGGATACTCCAAAGTTCTCATTGCTTTATCTCTTGATTCTTCGAGCTCCATGAGCTCTGCATATCTCACGGACATTGGGTCCTGCTCTTCATACATCTCCAACTGGTGAACAATGTCTAGAGCTGGAAGCTCTACAGATAGAGGTAGTCTGCCCTCTTTACCATAAACGAGTACATAAGGTGAATTACCAATTGATCTCTTGGGGGTTATTCTATCTTCCCAAAGTGCAGATTTCAATGTGGTATGCCAAACTCTTTGGTTCTCTTCCATAGTCCTCTTAATGATTCTAATCAAGTTTTTATTTGTACTTTCAGCTAACCCATTACCTTGTGGGTAATAATTGGAAGAAGTATTCAAATGAATTCTGTGTTTAACAGCCCAATCTGTGACTCTCAATCCAAAAAATGCAAGAGCATTATCTGAAATGATGGAGTTAGGAACTCCAAACCTGGTGATTATGTCTTCATAAAAGCTCAAAACTGAAGACTCATTTGCTTCTTTCAAAGTTACTACCTCTATCCACCATGTGAAATAGTCTGTAGTAGTTAGCACCCACTTGTGACCAACATTGGATGGTGGATTAATTGGCCCAATAAAGTCGATGCCCCATCTCATGAAGGGTTGTTCCACCTGAATTGGATATAGAGGCATAGCAGGTAACTTCTCTTTTCTTGCAAACAAAGCAAATTTGATACATTTTCTTGACCATGCATATGCATCTTTAAACAAGTTGGGCCAGTAGTAACTAACTCTCATAATTTTCCAAGCAGTTGTCCTTGGAGCAAAGTGACCTCCCGAAACTCCATCATGAAACTCATGCAGTACCTTTTTTGTTTGATCAGCATCAATACACCTTAACAAGACACCATTAGGATCTTTCCTGAAAAGAATATTATAAATGAGGACATAAGGAATTGATTGCAATCTAAAGTATCTTCATTTTGCTTTGTCTAGACCTGGTGGACATTCGCCAGTATGAAGAAAGTGGGTCATTTCTTGAACCCAACCGACAATTGATGTAGGTATATCATTTTAAACATTTTGAGGCCCATCTATATTAGCCAAAACAACACCAGTTTCTGATTTCTGCACCTCTTCAGGGTTTGAGGTAAGTTGCTCACAGATCCCTCTACCTCTAACAAGTCTTGTGATGTTGATGTTGACATCAAACTCCATTAATTTTGTGATCCACCCTGCTCTTTTCTCACTCAAATATTTGTTCAACAAAAATTCCTTCACACTTGAGTGTGCAACCAAAATATGAATTTTATTGTTTGAAACTAGAGGCTTAAACTTCTTTAGGCTTCTGATCATAGTGAGAACATGTTTCTCAAAAAATGTATATTTCTCTTCATAATCAGCAAGCCCTTGGCTAAAGAAAGCTACTGGCTACTCTAAATTATCACTATTTTTCTGTACCAGCATAACAGAGATTGAACGAGCGCTTCCAAAAGTATACAAGAAGAAGTCCTTGGAGAAATTTGGATTTACTAGTGTTGGAGCTGATGCTAAAGCTTCCTTGATCTCTTCAAAACTACGTTTTGCTTCTCTATTCCAACTGAAAACTACGTTCTTTTTAAGCATGGTAGTCAAGGGCTGTAGTAAATTTGCAACATCAGGAATGAATCTTCTTAAAAAGTTGATTCTCCCTAAAAAGCTCTGCAATCCTTTCTTGTGATTGGGTAATGGTAGTTCAAGTATAGCTTTAACTCTTTCAGGGTCAATGGTAACTTGGTCCTTTGAAACTATGTGACCTAACAACTTACCTTCATGAATTGCAAAAATACTCTTTGTCGGATTGAGAGATATTCCATATTCACTACATTTTTCAAAAACTTTCTCGAGATGTGACAAGTGTTCATTGACATTCTTTGAATATACAGTTATGTCATCTAAGTAAACCAGCAGAAACTTTTAAATTAAATTCTGGAATGCCATATCCATGGCACGCTGAAAGGTGGCACCAACATTGGATAAACCAAAAGGCATTCTTTTGTAAGCCATAGTGCCCCATTTTTTTGTAAATGCTATTTTATACTAGTCCTCCTCTTTGACCATAATCTGGTTATAACCAGAATATCCATCCAGAAGAGAAAATTATAAGGAAATCTAGGAGCGCATCTAGTGAAAACTCCATACAGTAGTGCCTTCGGTAACTTTCAATTCAATTAGGTTGCCTCAAAGACACGTACAACTATGTCCTAAAGTGGAAATAGATAGTTATTTCCACATTAATCCTTCTGAGAGAAACATATGTAGAATCAACAACAATCAACAACACAGATGAAAGACACTACATAAAATAGAACAAAAAGATTTTATGTGGGGAAAACCCTTTCGGGTTAAAAACCCCACTCTCCAAAGTTCAAGCCATTGTATTATTTAGCAACAATGGTTACAATACAATTGCAGGCTGTTAGCCTTTTCAGAGATTACATCTTGTTCATCTAGATACAACTGGTAGCAAACACCCCCAAAGAGATCAACCATGACATTCATGTTTAGGAGAGATTCCAGCATAACCCTGCCTCTCTCACTATTTGCCTCGACCTCATGGATCCAGCCTTTCGGCCAGCCACTCGACCTTTCTCTATCGATCTCTCTTTGGCTCTCAAATCTTCAGCTTCTCGACTTGTCAACCTTATCTACCTTCTCTATAGAACGTCCAATGCATACATATATGCATTTTTTCTCAACAGGATCTCTGTGAATTGGTTCAAGATCACACTTCAACAATCTACCAACTCGGCATCCCTATCGTCGTAGATGTTTCCACTCCTGTGTAGATTTTTCCTTTCAGACTATTCAGAAAATCTAACCACCAACCATTTGAATTTTGCTTCCTCTGATTGGTCCATGTGCACCATGTCAGATAGTCTTCACTCTGTCAACAGTGATCAACTTGTGTCGCATGTCGGTGAGACACTAGAAGTGTTTCCCCAATGCCACAAGACCTGATTACATGTTGTCGCCAAGAGTCCTCTCCATCGACAAGAGGTTCCATCAAGCTTACGAGTTACATCGACCTCAACAAGCACATAGGTGAGACTATCGCTATTTCTAGGAGTTCACATCGAGTCTTCAAGTCATACCGAAAGCCAAATAGTCGCCAAGAGTCATACCAATATCAGGTTTCCCATCAGCAAGAAAATCACTCTTCGCCAAGAGATAATACCGATGCCTCCATGTTACTCTGAAGTCTCCCATTGGCCAGACATTCCATCTTCGCTAAGACTTCATATCGAGCTCAGGAGTCATACCGATCACATTCAAGAGTTGGCGAGGCTTATCGTCTTTTCCAAGACCTTATACTGAGGTCTTAAGTCACCATGAGCATTGCATTTGCTAGTCGGCAAGAGTTATGTCTTTCGCTGAAACTACATACCGAGCACCCATGTCTTGCTGAGTCGGCAAGACATTTGAATTCGCCAAGACCTTTCGCTGGGTGCTGAGAGCTACATCAATGACTTTAGTTGCATCCCCATCGGCGAGACCACCACCTATCACCAAGACTTCACGCCAAAGTCTCCAGGTTACCTCTGAGCTCACCTTTCACCAGGAGTCATGCGAAACACATCCCACACCGTCGGTGAGACAAATTCCTATCGCCAAGACTTCATAGCGAAGCCTTCAAGTCATACCGATGTGTTCCACTATTAGCAAGAGAATCAACCTTCGGCAAGACTTCTTACCGAGGCTTCCATGTTATCCCAAAACCACTATTCACCAAGAGTCACACCGAACCGATGACCCCCACAAGCTATCGACAAGACTTCTGATATTCGATGAGACATCATATCAAGACAAGCCTTTCGGCCAAGGGTCTTCCTGATATCTCCGAAGGTTACATTGTCGCCAAGAAAATCCTTCATTGCTGAGACTTCATATCAAGACCCTTAAGCTACTACGAGTGTATACAGTCGGCCAGACATCTGCCAGTTGCCAAGAGATCTTACCAAATGTTTAAGTCACCCTGATGACTACAATCGGTGAGACATCTCCCTGTCACTAGGACCACATACCAACACACTTGAGTTTCCCGACGGCTCCAGGAGAAAACATATCGGTGAGACAACCCTCCATCGCTAAGACTTCATATCGGAGAAAATAGGTTACACTGATGACTCCAGTCACCATAGGTCACACTGACATACACTAGGCACCCAATAACAAACCCTTCTGTCACCGAGACATTTCCACTCTGCAAAGGGTTACAACGAATGCACCAAGTTAGAGCGATAGGTCCATTCGGCAAGATAGAAGCAAAGTCACATCAACATGAGCAAAACACAAGATTACTGAAATGTCAATCATCTAGACACCATGAATGTCATAGCGACCATGCTTTCTCAAAGGATTCAGCCTGTGAGATTGAGGCACATTTTCCAACAATCTCCCACTTGACGAAGACACACAGGCACATCCAAAGCAACCAAGAACTAAGATCACACTATCTCCACTAGTTCAAACCCCGCAATACTCAAGACACCCAATCAACATGATTCAACAAATAATAGTCCACAAGACAATTTGCAACAAAGACTAGGCATCCAATTGCAACTCACTGACCAATAAAGCAACCGATCACAGCCATCCAGGAAACCACATAGACCTCAACATGCTCTCATGCTCTATCAAGAAATCAGCTCCAATATCCAAGATGTTCACCTTCAGGCAACAATCCTGTCATCTTCCGACATGCCACCTGTGGAAGAAAAATACAAAGCCAAGGTGTATAAGCACCATTCCAACGAACACAAGCAAAAGAACCCAACGATCTCACCAACAAGATACTGCTACCACTTCACTGTGTTCAAAATGCTATACAGAAGCAATATCAATTTTAAAGCTTCAAACAGAACACAATAGTGAAGTCATTATCTAGAAACAAGAAACTAAACATCAGTTAGAACAACAATCAGACTAACTGCTTCCATCCAACTGATAACTCACGCGACTAAAAATAGCACCCACAGCTTGTGCTATACCATCCGATCTCACATACCTCACAGGTATCAACATTAGTAAACTTCTGCCAATCCATTAACAGCAAATACAAGTTCCAGTGTCAACCAGTCAAAGAAGACAAGACACATACAAGAACTCCCACTGCCAGAGTAATTTAGATCTTAAATATCAAAGGCACAAGAAGTCTACCAATTTCAGCACATAGAAAAATTAACCATGTAGTACCAAGGAAATATCCACAATGATATGCACAACCTACAACAACTTGCCACAAGAACTCTCACCACAAACCTTCACGGCCACAGAGAGAAACATTGCACATCATCTTCCTGTAGAACATCCTCCTACATACACTTCTAATAGCCAGCTGTGTCAAGGATGATCTTCTTCATATCCCAAAAGAAATCCTTAACAACATCCATCCGTTCAATTACCAAGATCAAACTATCTTTAAAACCAACATGGATGTAAGCATCTCAAAGAAGATCAAGCTTGTTCATTTCCCATTTCAGGAAATCAGCCCATACATCATCTCCTACCAATTCTCATTAGTAACAAGGAGATAAAAGAAACTGTACAACTTCCACTATGAATCTTCCAGAATCATTAAACAGTAATTCAAGAATCATATCATGAAAGTAAACTTAATAAAACACATCGGAAAAATATAATGGGCCACATACCTTTCAGATAAACTTCTGAGAAGACCAAGAGTGGGAACGAGAATACTCCTTCAAGATATACAAGTCATCATGACTAATCCAAGAGCAATCTCCTCATAGGTCTCTTATTGAACTCACATTCAACCAAGGTGAAGGCTTCTCAAACTTTCTGCTGAACAACTTTAACAAGAGTAACAAGCAGCAACACATCTCTCATAAGAGAAAAATAGCCTCACCTTATTCTGCATGTATCCATGAGTACTAGCAATTGATCATCTCATGCTAAACTTCAACTGCATTACTGCACTAACACGAAGTATCAAGCAAGTAATCAAAGCACTCAATACACAAAGAATTTCCAGACCACTGTCAAAGTTCCAATCAACTGAATCAGGAACTTATCATTACATCATGATCTTCACATCCCCATAGGAGATCCCATGCTTCAGGTGACTTTTCCATTGTCTCAAGTACAATGCACAATGCCAAAACTCTAGTGTACAACCAAGAGAATACCATGACATAAGCAAATAGACTCAAAAAATAGTATCACCTGTCAAGCACCACCAACACCTTAGCCAAAGACTCCGAGCGTCTTCCATGGTTCCAAGATGTTGCACATCTTCAAATAATTTCCATGCAAAAGTGCAAGAACCCTTCTGCAACACTAAAGAAGACCATTCACCACCATGTGATGAACCCACAGTCACTGCTAGAGCTCCCACTAAAACATGACATCTGAGCTCTCCAAGCATCATGACCACCTGCTACAGGTTCCCATAACCAACTATTCAGGTACTCAATAGTATCCATCCTCTCATCTCAAAGCAATCACACCAATGCACAAGTGACCATAGACAAGGCTAGCTAACAAGTTTGTACCAACAATGAATCAACCTCGTGGATATAGACATTCCACTTCTGAGTTGTCTCATAGCAAACATGTAGGTAAAGAAAGCCCACAACATTGCACAACCCGTAGATCCATTCAACAGAAACGTGCAAACCTATCATTGCATTGGAAACTGCAACACTGAGATATCAAAGAGAATAACCACATAGACAACATGACTCAAACACTAGATCATGCCAAATCTAATTTTCCAATCATGTCCACAACGAGCACCATAATCAAGGAACACCACCACAAGAATGTTGAGTGAAAAATCACGTACCAACACTCCCATGCAAAGAAGAAAAAACACACCTCCTCAAACCATGCACCAAGCATGCATGTAGACCTGCAACTATCTCATCCAGCAACACCCCAAAAGGCCAATATCTAGACAATAGCTTAACAGCAACTCCACATGACCACAAGTTTTTCTTAACCGTGTAAAACCTGCAAAACCACAAAGCCATGCAAGTACAAAACATCCTTAGAAAGGAAACAACAGTTCAAGAGAATCTAGACCCCTTTCAGGCCAACTCTAAACCACCAACATGTACATGCATCCCAGAAAGAGAGAAAGAGAGAAAGGCTATTTCAGAGGCTTGCAAATCATCTAATGATTAACTTCATAGCCTTCAAGCATTTGAGGTTAACAAGAAATAGTGCCTTCCAACACCAGGAACCACCACCTAGCATAAGCACTCTGAAAAATCCACCTCATACTTCAAGGTTAAACCTCTACCAGCCAGGAGACACAGATCACAACATGATCAACTACTTTTTCCATCTTGACCATCCTTCAAACTGCATGCTATCTTAGAATACCACAAGGCTTCCACTCATCAAAGGACCAATCCATCAGTCCATTCCTCTAGATTTCTTCTAGCCCATCAAGCTAAGAAATCCTCATAGGAGAAATATCCAGAACCAACAACCAAAAGAAGGCTCTAATACCACTTGTAAGGAAATCTAGGAGCGCATCTAGTGAAAACTCCATACAGTAGTGCCTTCAGTAACTTTCAATTCGATTAGGTTGCCTCAAAGACACATACAACTATGTCCTAAAGTGGAAACAGACACAGTTATTTCCACATTAATCCTTCTGAGAGAAACATATGTAGAATCAATAGCAATCAACAACACAGATGAAAGACACTACATAAAACATAACACAAAGATTTTACGTGGGGAAAACCCTTTCAAGTAAAAAACCCCATTCTCCAAAGTTTGAGCCATTGTATTATTCAACAACAACGGTTACAATACAATTGTAGGCTCTTAGCCTTTTCAGAGATTACATCTTGTTCATCTGGATACAACTGGTAGCAAACACCCTTAGAGAGATCAACCATGACATTCATGTTTAGGAGAGATTCCAACATAACCCTGCCTCTCTCACTATCTGCCTCGACCTCATGGCTCCGGCCTTTCGGCCAGCCACTTAGCCTTTCTCTATCGATCTCTCTTTGGCTCTCAGCTCTTCAACTTCTCGGCTTGTCAACTTTATCTACCTTCTCTATAGAACATCCAATGCATAAATATATGCATTCGTTCTCAACAAGATCTCTGTGAATCGGTTCAAGATCACACTTCAGCAATCTACCAACTGGACATCCCTATCATCGTAGATGTTTCCACTCTTGTGCATATTTTTCCTTTCAGACCGTTCATAAAATCCAACCGCCAACCATTTGAATTTTGCTTCCTCTGATTGGTCCACGTGCACCACGTCAGATAGTCTTCACTTGGTCAACAACGATCAACTTGTGTCGCATGTCAGTGAGACACTAGAAGTGTCTCCTCGATGCCACAAGACCTGATTACACGTTGTCGCCAAGAGTCCTCTCCATCGACAAGATGTTCCACCGAGCTTACGAGTTACATCGACCTTAGCAAGCACATCGGTGAGACTATCGCTATTGCCAAGAGTTCACATCGAGTCTTTAAGTCATACCAAAACCCAAATAGTCGCCAAGAGTCATATCGATATCAAGTTTCCCATCGGCAAGCCAATCGCTCTTCACCAAGAGATAATACCGATGCCTCCATGTTACTCCAAAGTCTCCCATTGGCTAGACATTCCATCTTCACTAAGACTTCATACCAAGCTTAGGAGTCATACCGAACACATTCAAGAGTCAGCGAGACTTATCGTCTTTTCCAAGACCTTATACTGAGGTCTTACGTCACCTCAAGCACTGCATTCACCAGTCGACAAGACTTATGTCTTTCACCGAGACTACATACCAAGCACCCATGTCTTGCTGAGTCGGCAAGACATTTGACTTTGCCAAGACCTTTCGTCGGGCGCCGAGAGCTACACCGATGACTTCAGTTGCATCCCCATCAGCGAGACCACCACCTATCACCAAGAATTCATGCCGAAGTCTCCAGGTTACCTCTAAGCTCACCTTTTGCCAGGAGTCATGCCAAACGCATCCCACACCGTCGGTGAGACAAATTCCTATCGCTAAGACTTCATAGCGAAGCCTTCAGGTCATACCGATGTGTTCCACTATCGGCGAGAGAATCAACCTTCGGCAAGACTTCTTACCAAGGCTTCCACGTTATCCTGAAACCATTGTTCGCCAAGAGTCACACCGAACCAATGACCCCCACAAGCTGTTGACGAGACTTCCGATATTTGATGAGAAATCATATCGAAACAAGCCTTTCGGCCAAGGGTCTTCCCGATATCTCCGAAGGTTACATTGTCGACAAGACAATCCTTCATCACTGAGACTTCATATCAAGACCCTTAAGCTACTTTGAGTGTATACAGTCAGCCAGACATCTCCCAATCACCAAGAGATCTTCCCGAATTTTCAAGTCACTCCGATGACTACATTTGGCGAGACATCTCCCTGTCGCTAGGACCACATACCGACACACTTGAGTTAGCCCAATGGCTCCAGGAGAAAACATATCGGTGAGACAACCCTCCATCGCTAGGACTTCATATCGGAGCAAATAGGTTACACCGATGACTCCAGTCGCCATAGGTCACACCGACATACGCTAGGCACTCGATAACAAACCCTTCATCACCGAGACATTTCCACTCTGCAAAGGGTTACAACGAATGCACTAAGTCATAGCGATAGGTCCATTCGGCAAGACAGAAGCAAAGTCACAGTGACATGAGAAAAACACAAGATTACTAAAATGTCAGTCGTCCAGACACCATGAATGTCACAGTGACCATGCTTTCTCAGAGGATTCAGCCTATGAGATTGAGGCACATTTTCCAACAAAAATATCTCTGAACCAGCATTGACTTGGAGAATTTGTTCCATAGATGGCAACGGATAATGATATTTCAGAGATGCTCTGTTAAGGTCTCTAAAATCTACACATAATCTTATCTCACCCTTCTTTTTCTAACCGGAACAAGGTTAGAAACCCAGGATGTGTGTTTAATTGGAAACACAATACCCCCCTCTACCAACTTGGTCAGCTCTTTGATCATCAAAGGTTCAAACTTGGGGTTCAATGGTCTCTGTTTTTGTCTAACAGGCTTGACACCAGGTTCTAACTCAATTGTATGTTGTGCAATATGAGGATCAAACCCTCTTAAATCAAAATATTGCCAAGCAAAAACATCATGATACTCTTGGCATAAAACAATGAAAGCTCTCTTATCTTTAGCTAAACAAATTTTTCCTAATTTGAGAAGCTTACCTTTAAAAATTTCAACTTCTTCATAATGATCTTCTTTCACTTGGATGCCAACTTTGTTCTTCTTGAGCTGATCATCAGAATTAAATATGGATTCCAAGGTAACCGGCATTTTGGGAAGTTTATTGGTCTTTAGCTGTATCACTTGATCATCATACTACTGTTTAATCTTTTCCTAGTTTACCACAGAAAATTGGTCTTCTTGGAGCAAGAAGGTTAAAATCTGTTCATCATTTTCAAATACCTGCGAGTTAATGTTGTTGTCAGGAATTGATGGCCTGATAACTACCTTAACATACTGCTGTACTTTGTCCTTTTTAATATCGCCTGGGATGTCAAATTTTGCTCCAATTGCTGCAAGTTTGTTAGCATTCTTATTCTGATTTCGTGGAATAGAAATCAGATTGAAGGAATTAAATTCTTCAATTATGTTCCATACTCTGTTTCTGTAAGACTTCAAAGCATCATTTTTGGCAACATTCAGCCCCCTAACCTAATTAACTATCAGTTCATTGTCTCCGTAGACTTTCAAAAAGTTAATTCCTCTTTTCTTTGCCCATTCAAGGCCTTGAATGAGTCCTTCATACTTAGCACTGTTGTTAGAACATGCAAAAGCAAAATGAAAAGCTAAAAAATATTTATCACCCTGTGGAGAAATCAACATTGCACCTCCACCTGCTCCATTCTTGCTTTTGGAACCATCAATTTTTTTTTTCCCAAAGTCCACTTTGTTGTTGCAACAACTGATCTGAATCCTTTTCAAGGTTTGAAATCTCTGCATCAGGCTCAAGCATCACATAATTACCCATACCAACATCTTGAATAAGGTCTTTAGGACTGTCCAAAATGTTTTTAGCTGCCCATTCATGTAGTAGCACATCAGGAACAACTTTTGCTTGAAGTTCTTGAGCGGCAGCCAATTCACTGTTAGAAAAAATGACACAATTTGTGTCTGCAACAGTATGGACAATATTTATGGGACTTGGGTTATATGGCTCAATGTGATTTTTAGCCAACTTTTCAGATTTAATGGTAACTTTGGTTCCATATCTAGTTCTAAACAGCATATGTGACCAATCAACTGACACATAACCACCTATCTTAGCTGTAAAGTCTCTTGAGAGACACAAAAGAAAAGAAAGGTGGGAGATCTATGACACATATGTCCTGAGGAACTAAAAAATTTGGGCAAGCATGAAGGGTAAGATTCAAGCCTTTAATAACCCCCAATGTATTAAAAGAATTACCATCCAATTGAATCACTTCTTTCTCTAAAGGTTGATACTTTAGTCCAAGCTTGTCAGCAATCTCCTTTGGCATTACTGAGCTACTAGCTCCACTGTCTACCATACAGTTATGAACTAACTTATCACCTATGATTACTGACACGTAAAATGGAGGTGGTTTGACTTCTTTTCCCACCTCTTTGCTGGGCTGTTTATCATTTTCTTGAGGATTATTTGTCAACAAAGTTCTAGCTTGACCTATTGGAGACTCAGATTGATCAGACACTTTGAAATTTGACAAAGCCGACTATAACATATCTTTTTGACCTAGGATAGCTAATGAATCCCACATAGACATCATTACATTCATCTTTTTCATACTATCAAGAATATTATAAGGTATAGCTGGGTTCACTTTATGATGTACCTTTATGCCAGCATGATCAGCTTGCAAGTGTGACTGCTCCTTGACTGGGAGTTACTGATTTCTTTGTAAACCATGGGTCACCTGAGACGTAGATGGTTCTACAGCTGTTGTTTTGCCTTTATCAGCTATTTGATCTAACTCAAAATCTCTTTTCTTTTCCATTGTGTTAGCTACAGCTGAAGAATCATTTGCATTCAATCCACATAATTCTTTACCTTTCCAGTTAAGCAGGGTAGCATCATTGATAAGTTGATCTTGGTGTTGTGGAGATGCATCATTAAGTGCATTCTGCTATGAACTTGATGCATTCTATACCATCAGTGCCTAATTAATAAGTCTGTTTGAGCAAGTGGCTTGATTATGAGGCTAGTTACAAGGGTAGCACCATTCATAATCTACTGCTAAGTTGTTTTGAATAGGGACAAGATCCTTAAATGCATTAACAGGTGTCGGAGCATAAGCCTGAAAAGGTCTTGTGTTTACCCCTTGTCTCGGGCCCTGATAGTTGATTTGATAAGCTTGTCTATTACCTTGATATTACTAATGCTGACCTGAATTCAACTATTGATAAGGCCTATTATATAATTGTTGCTTCTCCAAGGTCACAAGCTTATTTCCAAAAGTCTGTAATAAACTTTTTATCTCCTGCAGCTCATTTGAAAGTCTTGAAACAATAGTTTCTTGAGTTATGGTAGCTGGAACAGGTGGCAAAGGTGCAAAAGGTGGTATCTGCAAAGGGATATTCGCATGAATCTCTAGAAATATAGGCATTAGTGGCCTAAGAGCAAGTTTACCAGCCTGTATTAGACTATTTTCAGCTTTGATTACTATTTCAAAGGCACCCGACAAAGACACTCCTCCCATTGATTGTATTAAAATTGAAATGTCGCTATTTATAGCTCTAAGATAATACAGGAAAGAATATTCAGGTGAAGGCCTCACCATTGCAGGGATTCTATCCGAGGTTCTTTGAAATCTAAAATTAAAATAATTCATTTGCTCTTGTGGAGCCCTCTTAATCATAGTTAATTGTTCTAATAAAGACAAATTATCAAACCTGTCCTGAAATTGTTTATGCAACTTGTCTCCAAATTTGTCCCAAGTTGCGATTGAGACGACTGCTAAGCCCCTGTACCATTGCACAACTCTTCCTTTTAGTGAAGCAGCTAATAATCTCACAACAACATCCTATTGAGTTATGTGATGGACTCCGCATAACGAAGGCGCATCTTGCATATGTTCAATCGGGGTAGTCTGATCTTCCCTAGTGAAAATTGGTAGACTTTTCAAGGTTGCCATTGGAATGTCATTGTGCTATGCCAAATTTAAGGGACTCCCTCCATTGAAAGCAACAAATGGTTGATTCCTTGGAGTAGCCATTGGAGATGGCTGAGGTGGATTTACTCGCACTCTAGGTGAAATAGAGAATGGGACAACAATACGAGATCTCAGGGATGGAGGAGTAGATTTGGCTCTTCTAGAATAAACAAATGTTGTCCCTGACCTCTCTGTTAATCTGCCTTGTCTTCTGGGTGGTGAAAATTGCAAATATTCAAAAGGGAATGAGCTGCTCCTTGTCTGAACTCTTCTCATAAACTATAAAAGCATTGATTATGAAGTTCTTTCTCTTTATGGAGTCGCCAAGTATGCAAGAATGAATTATGTAAAGTCTAAAACTTGCTGGTTGTATACCAAGCCAACAATATAAGTTGGAACTGGTCCCACCGGGCGTGCCAGAAACTATTGTCACTTGGATTTTGCACCCTGTCGAATGTAAAATTCAACAATCCAGTGCAACATGGGAAGACCTCAAAAGCTATGGTTTTTTGTAAATAGAGGTCAACCTCCGGAGAAGGCTGACTTCCTTTGTGGTATCACCTAACTACTGTTCTTTGAAAGAAAAGGGGACGAAGAGTGCATGAAAATTAAAATTTAAACCTATGGTGATACACTGAACTGATAAGAGCAATGGAATACTTGATTTACACTTGAAAAATGATGATGAACATAAGATTACACATCAAATCTGTATAATCTTTTCATTAATGTATAACAAACAGGTTTGATTCACACAATTTTTTAAGAGAGGAAAAGATTTTTTACAGACTTGAATCCATATGTGATTATGTAAACACAGTTTGTGATTTGTATAATGATACTTTTGCAAAGGAAGGCATGAAAACAAAGGATAAAGTCATAAAGGAATAGAAGAAATTCAAAAAATAATTTGATTATGAACCTGAAATGCACAACACTTTGCTAGAACAAGATGGTAATCTGAACATCAACAGTGATCAAGGTAAACTTTGTATACAATGCTCCAACATGAGTTACAGAAGTTTGCTAATCTGAGGAAGGACTGCAAAAGTCACTAACTTTCAAAAAGCATAAGAAGAACTCTCCTACAAAGAGGCAAAAAATGCCCTATATATAAAAAGATGTAAGCCCCTAGGGCTTACAAAAATATGAGCCTTCTGAAAGATCTGCCCTTAGATATTTTCAAATGAAGTTAATGCTGCATTCCAGTGTATCCCTGCTGTCCATGTCGGTGTGAAAGATCGCCCTCAGGAGATGCCCTCAAATCTTTTGCAACCACAGTATTAATTTCATGGCCTTCGTGTCCACCCTCGAACTTCGCTACCGAACCTCCTTGAATGTCCTGAAGTACTATCATTAATGTCTATCGACCCTCGCTAGTTGACACCCCAGTTGTCCTTGTAGTCTCTGCCCTTCTATTGCTGATGACACCTCCTGGATATCAAACTAATTCATCACTTTATTCTCAGAGCAGATCCAAGTTGCTTATGCTTTGTTGATCTCATTCACAGGGGTGAGTCAAATAGTCAAATGACTCATGGTGCATCCATAGCTCCCTCTGATAGGTCAAACTCATGCCATGTAGATTCTTGGGCAGTCAAAGGTCGCTTCATCAGAATTACATGTCGGTGAGTCACTAATCGTGTCTCCCTGATGCGGTTAGACCTTGCAGCAGCATTCAACAAGACAACACCAGGTCAACGGGACTTCATAGCGAACTCCCCTATTCTTCCCGAGCTCACTTCATTTCGGCAAGACCCTATTGGGTCGGCAAGAAATTTTTTTGAAGCCACCTATTTCGGCGAGGGCCTATTTATGTCGGGGAGACCTTGCTCGGTCAGCGAGACCTTTCATCAAGCTCTTTTCCTTTGCCTAGACACCATCAGGTCGGGGAGACTTCCCCCTGAACTCATTTCATTTCATCAAGACCTCCAACAATCGGCAGAACATCACTCCGATGACCAGACTTTATGCCGATGTCATCGATGTCGGCGAGACCTTTCATTATCAGTGAGACCTCTTAGCGAACACAAACCACTTTCCCCAAGCTCAAAGATCTCTTTTGGTGAGACACTAGCAAGTTGGGAAGACCTCATGCCGAAGCACAATCCCTCACCAAGATCCTCATTGGTCAGTAGGACCTCATAGCGATGATGTTTGCTTTCGTCGATGAGCTTGACTTCATTTTGGGGGGACCCCATTTTGTCGGCTAGAGGTTATACCGATGAGACTCCATGTCGGCGAGACCTTTCGTAGTTGGAAAAATGTCTCCTTGAAACCAACCCACTTCGGTGATACATTCCATCATCAGTGAGACATTATGCCGAGCTCAAAACTTATCGGTAAGAGTTCCACTCCTTTGGTAGGACATCTCCTCGAGACCACCATCTTAAACTGAAGGAACCATCCTTCAGTGAGACATTATTGGGTTGTCGAGCCATTAGAACGAGGCCCTTCCCTTCTTTGGAATGAAATTTCTTTTCGCCGAGACCTCTCAGCGAATGCGAGCCCTTCTCCCCAATAAAAAACTCCTTTTGGCAAGACCCCGCGTGGATTGGCAAGACTTGTCATCGAAGTCATCTTGTTTTGGCGAGACTACAATCTGTCGGTGAGACCTTACACTGATGATGCCTCCCTTTGCCGAGACCTTTCTCTTTCACTGAACTCCCTTCTCTTAGCAACGCTAGCACTATGCAATGGTTGGTGAGACCTCAGCAAGTCGGGGAGACATCATGCTGAACACAAACATCTCCCTGATGCCAACTTTGTGAGTTATTGTTAGTGGGACATCCCAAGTGGAGAAATACATAAAGACTCATGGCGACCCGAATGTCCTGGGGACCGGTGTATTCAAACAAATAAAACGCACTGCTAGTCAGCAAGACAATAGGAGGGTCTTGCCAACTTTTTGCTCTGATGAGTTTTATGCCAAAACTGACTGAGGCAAGGCTTTCCAATAGAATTCCTTGTGAGATAGCACCAGATAAGGACCTTCCCAATGAAATCCGAGCACTTGCACATTGGGCTCAACCCTTATGGGAGCCACATTTAATCCATGTGCGAATTTGAAACATAATTTCCCTTGATTGAGCCCGTAGGTGAAAATTGGGTAACAGGTTGTCTTGTCGATTGCATTATTGGTTCATTATACAGTTTATGCGGCTTGTATTTAATTGATTTTAAGGAATTTTTGTGCCATTAATTTTTATCATTTGTCTTCTATCAATCTGAGGGGCTTGATCTTGAGTGCTTGGCTTAATTTGACGTTTGGATTTATGGATTCCTGGATTTGGTGGTGAATTTCCTGGGCGTTATCATAATTACCACTGTTCGCTAGGGCACCTAAACTTGCTACTCATCATTGTTATAATCAAGTGCATTTCATCAATGTTATGTAATTATTTAATGAGAATAATTCTTTGGCGTCTCTAGTATGCTTGGAGTCTAGATTATTATTATTATTTTTTTGTATGATTGGTATTGAGCATCTTGAAGCTAGGATTATTCGATTTTGCTAGATTGACGACCCTAAGTGAGTTTGTGAGCTTATTTTTAGTTTCAATATGAGATAGCTTGCTTTTAGGCCATGAAGGATCTTTCTTTGAAAACCTAGTAATATGAGTAAGCTAAGTCAAAGCTAGTTCTGCATGTTCATGGCTGAATTTTAGGGTTTGGAGTTTAGGGCATTACCAATTCCCATTGATTTGCTTCAAAATAAGCCTAGAATTTAAAGATGATTTGTAAGAATCTTAAATCAAGCTAACTTTAAGCCTAAGGTTCTCAAATTCGTGATCGTTCGACCAATTTGAGTGAAGTTGCAAAGAAACATTGACATTCGGGATTTCGAAGTCTTCACGAAATTCCTTAACTGTCAGAATTTCTCGATTTTCTGTTCTTTCTTCATTTTCCCAAAGATATGAAAAAACCTAGAATTGTGCTTACCTCGTGGATTTCCTCTCCTAAAGGATTTTCCTGAAAGTCCCACCAACTGAAGAATTGAAGAGATAAATGGATTAAATGTTGTGTCTTGATATTTCATGGTTAATTTGAAGAATTAGAGAGATGGTTAATGCTTCTTTTCTTTATTCGGATGATCAATTTATGATATTTATGCCATGATTGTTAAAATCTGCCTGGCATGGAATTCCATGAAATTCCTTTCTTGCTTGATTTCCCTGGATGGCTGAAAATCTTGGATTTCTAAATTGTGCCTTATGATGATTTAAAAGATTTTAATTATTATTTTTGAATTATTGAATGATAAACATGTTGTTTATGATGAGTTGACCTTGATTCTAATGCGGTAAAGAGGATTTATTGTGGTCTCTTATCGATTGTAGACTGAATCAAGTAAGGTAGTTGCAAGTGGAATGAGGAGTAAGCAGATGGATTAGGGTCCTAAAGGATTTTCGGTCTTAGAAGCAAAAAGGATCAAAATTGACATAAAGAGTAAGCTTCTTGAGTCCAAGCTCTCCTCCATTTGGACTGAAGCAGGTGACACCAATATAGGTAGATGGGATTACGAGGAATTCAAGGCAAGAATGGCACAACAGGACCCTCCATTGTTGGTTAGAAGGTTAGTGGAATCAGGGTTGGCTCATGTGGCTGGTTTTCCTCCCATGATCCAATGTTATGAGCTAGTGCTTGAATGTGCTAGACATTATGAAAGAAGTACACAAAGAGTGATCGGTCCTCAAGGTAGGGTGTTGGTAAACTTTTCTCTTGTATCTATGGCACAAACCTTTGACATGCCCGAGATCTCGTGTGGTGGCTTTGGACTTAGATGTTGCTAAAAATTATTTTGAAGATGATTCAAGCAAGGCTCTGTAGGTGGTCAATTCTTGGTTGGAGAAGCCTAAACCCCACATATCAAAGCTTCCAAAACAATTATTCAAGGAAAAGTTCAAACTAGAGTACTATAGTGCTATCACATTACTTAGCAGGGTAATAGGTTTGAAGAGTGCAAGAGTTTTTGAGAATTGGATGTTCCTTGCTAGCACTGCTTTAAGACAACACTTATCTAGGCCTTTACCATCACTAGGATCCACTTCTCACCCAAGGTAATTCCCAAATCTCAATCAAGCTCTCACCAATCACACTCCTATCATGAATCTGATACCTCAATTGCTGCTAGTTCCTCACCTAGGACCTCCTTTGAGTCAAGTTCCACCCGCAATCAGCTACACACAACAAAATGTAAATTAGCCTCTTCATCCATAGCCTCATGCTAGTTTTCCCACATACCTATAGAATTTTGAAGTATTGAGCCAATCATTGAATACTGGTACTATAGTAGGATATCCTCAAAACAATGCAAATCAACCTCCATATATAAATCTTGATAGAAATCCTGACAAGGAGAGATTGGATGAACTGACCGAACAAGTGAAGAAGCTAAAAATGGAGGTAACTTATTTGAGAAACTAGAATAGTCAGCTCCAGGCTACTCAAATAAGTATGCATTCTAATCATAATAGGGAAAACTGAGAAACTCGGCAAGGACAACATTTTGATAGAGGACATCATCCTGAAAGAGGACATAATTATGACAAAGGACATAATTATGATAAAGGACAATATTCATGCCAAAACTTTGATAGAGGGAAAGCTGGTGGACAAGGGTTTGATAGGAGACAACCACCCAAATAGAACAAAACTTGGAATATAAGGCCTAACAATGGAGGTGTCCCCACCCCATTGGATCATCTAGTCAACCAAGAAAAACCTCCAAGTTGTGTATATTTAGCTGAAGTTACTTTATCAGGATGGTGTAGGCTTCATAAAAAAGTCAACATTTCAAATTAGATTGTCCAGAGTTCTAGACAACAACTTCAATCTTTCAATATGAGGTGGAGAATAACACAAGTAATCAGGAAATGGTGCCATCTACTCCTTATGATTCAGGTGTGAAATCATGCTCCTTTTCCATAGAACAAGGATAATGTACTTGAAGAAGAATCAAGCCAATTTAAGGAAGAGGTGGATCAGGTGTTCAATGGAGATGAGATTACACAGTTGTTTCATGAAAATCTTGTGAATGAAAATGGCCCCATGGATGAAGAAGAAACCCATATCGATGAGGTTTAGACATTCCAGTGACTTGTTAAGAAATATGATTTGAGGGATCTTCCTCACAAACATCCACAGGCCGGAGGCCCCTTCACTACTATTCCTCCAAACAACTTCACCACACCTCTAGATCCCAATGCCAACAATAATCCAACATATCCTCAAGTGTCTAGGCAGTACTTATCTAAGGATAAAGGACTAATGGATCTGTCAAAAGGGAAAACTACTGAAACAAGCAAAGAAAAAGTAGTGGAATACCCAAAAGAGGCTCTTACTAATCTGAGTGCAGAACAATTGGCCACATATGTTGCATAAGAACTCAAGAAGCTAAAGGTAAGTCTCTTTGCATTTGAGTTGTTGAGATTTCCAACTATAAGAAATGCAGTTCTAGGAGCTTACAATGCAAGTTTAGTATCACAAGATAAATCAGTCAATGAGAGTGTCAATAAAGCATCCAATTCCCAAGTAGTAAAAGGTCACAATTTGATTCACATACCACCTAGAGATAAAGGGAAAGAGAAAGATAAAACTCAAGTTGCTCAGGTAGATACTCCCTTAACTCTATTTCAGGGGAAAATGGACACTCCTCCATTTATGATCTCTATCCCTATATTTGGTAAAACTCGCACAATTGTTTGTTGGATTCAGGTGCTTCTACCAATGTAATGCCCTTTGGTGTCTATAGAGCCTTAGGTATTACTCTTGCTGACTCCCAAAAGAAAGTTACCCAACTAGATAGAACTGAAGTTAATGTTGTAGGGGAATTGAACATGATTCATATGTAGGCTGCCTCTAACCCTAGAATTCAACAAATTATTAAAATACAGGTGGCAGATATACCTGATGCCTATAGTCTAATCTTGGGAAGAGACTTTACTAGAGCTCTAAATGGATATTTATCAACCAAACACTCTCATATGTGGCTTCCCTGGAAGGGAGTGCCAAATCAGATCAGGATTGAGAGAGAGCCTAGGATGAAATATATGATCATAGAATATCAGAATACTTCAAACGAAATACTAATATCAGAGGTGAGCATGGGTAATTACGTACTTGTGGCTCCATTTGAGGAATCTAAAGTGGAAGAAATCCTTATGCTACATGCTACACCTATGGATCTCACAGCCGAATCCAGTGGTACTGGAGCCTTGGTGGAACCAATAGATGATGATGTTCCTAAAAATCGTCAACTCAACTTGTTGGATAATTTACAAGAATACATTCAAAAGTGCATTGAAGATCAGATCTAGTTGGGTAGAGGAATTAATTTTGGAGAATTACTTTTTCCAAATTGGTGTAGAGTTCACAATGCCTCCAACTCTGAACTGGACTGTTGCTTGTGCCAGGCTACAATAGAACAAGTGTAGAAATGCATCAACCCTACTCTTGTAGTTAAAATCAATATTCAGAATATTCAAGGGGATCCTAAAGGGAAGAAAGTGATGCTTTTTGAAGAGTCCTCCAGTAGTAATAGTGCAAGAGATGCAACAAGGAAGTTTGCAGTTGCTGGTTGTTGGACGTTAAGATTTGACAGATCTAAATCGAAGCAAGGAGCTGGGGCAGGATTTGAGTTAATTAGTCCAAGAGGTAAAACTTTTTCTGCTGCTCATAGACTTTAGTTTTTATTATACTAATAATGTAGCAGAGTATGAGGCTTTGATTCATGGGTTGCTTATGGCACTAAAGGAAAAAGTTAAGATTTTGTAAGTCTTTGGGGATTCTGAGTTAGTGGTTAAGCAAGTTAGGAGGCATTACTCATGTCATGATAGAAGGATGAACAATTATAGACATAGAGTATGGGACCTTATTGAAGGATTTGATGCCTTTAACATTCAATTGATACCGCGTAATAAGAACCAAACAACTGATTCCCTCGCTCAGGAAGCTATAACTTTAAAATATTTGTCTCTTTTTGGATTGAAGAAATTTACAGTGGAATTAACCCCAGTGCCTTCAATACCTGACAATGTTACCAATTTCTAGGTTTTTAAATATGATAAGTGTTAGCTCTCAAAAACATAGGCAAGGTGCCTCAAAAGGCTGCCAATCTCTTGATACGCTTCAGGGTAACAGACAAGGTCAAAATAATTCAACCTTCTACTCTTTAGGTGCTGCAAAACCTGGGTGGGTGTACCTCTTTGAATGGTGCAAACTTAACTTGTGATTATCTTCTTAAAGCAATTTGTTCACAATGGCAATGGGAGGTGAACAAATGAAATCCAACTTGAAAACAGTAACAATATTCTGATTTGAATCTTAAAATGAATGCTTGACTAATAGATGTAAAGAAAACTGAATAAGTTCAAATATAAAAGGATTTAGTCTTTACTTGAAAGAACCAATCAATCGATCACACAAGTACAGCAAATGTGCACTTGATAAACTAAATACAAACTTGTCATATCAATTTAAACAATCAGCAAGAATCCATCTTGGAGACAACTTAGCAATTCTCTTATTAAATTCAATAGATAACTGATACCAGACATGTGCAGCAACATCAATTGACATTCATCAATACCTCCATTTTAGAACATGCATCATAGCCTCTGATTTGATAAATTTATTATTTTTTATCCATACAATTTTCCTACTATATCGAATAACTGATAACCACTGCCCTTTTACAATTACAACGATGCCAATTTATACACCAGCATGAGAAAATAAAACATATTGAAATATCATGTCAGCCCTCCACAAGATTTGGGCTCCAATCGAGCTGGCCTGCAATGGTCATCAAATGTATACATGTCGGCCACAATATTTGAATTCCTACTATTCACCAGTGAACAGTCGGTGAGACATAATGCATTGTCCTACCAAAGACAACTCATTCGTTATCATCCTGTGTGCTCCCTGCTTTATTTGCATTCGTTGTAGCTCATCTAGGTTGGTAAGATGTCACATAGACCATTTTGTGTCTTACTGATATGCCCCCTACCACCTGTATATCATTAGTCTATTCATTACTTGAAGCCACAGAGTACCATTATGTTCTGTCGTTGTAACATTGCAATATCTGGGAGACAAATATATTGAGATCATTATGTCAAGCCAAAAGACATTCATTATTTCCAAGTCGCCAACACTCTCACCAATAAGCCTTCTTTATCTCGCTCACAGTCACCATAACACCCATATGTCGGGGGGACCTCTTGTAGATTGTCCAATGCTTCACCGAAGGTCTCCTGCCATGTTATTCCCCAGTCGTCGAGACAAGGCAACACTTACGCCGACAAGGATCTACTGTCACTATAACCTCCAACCCTCGGTGAGATGTCATGTAGAGCATTTTGTTACACCGAAGAACCAAGCACACCGAGATCACCAAGAGAAATAAAAACTCTCGCCAAAAGATGTTCACACATTGAGAGAAATCCATATTGAACATTGTCGGCAAGACCCGACCCCTTAGCTATGACTTCCCACTGAAGATAAATTGTCTAGCTGAAGTGAATCCTTATGTGATGTCGGCGAGACCAAAGATCACTTGCCAAGAACTGATGTCGAATACAATGACTCTGGCTAAAGTAGACCAACACGAGCAAATCAGTAAGACATAGAATGTTTGCTATGACGTTTCATCAATGGTATAACATATGCTGATGTGAATCATTTCAGTCGCCGAAACAATGTGAATATCTCACCGATAATTGTCAGTGAGTGAACTCCAATCGCTGTGACACAGGGAATGTCTTGCCAATAGGCAACTCAGACGTTTACAAGTAGAAGAATGGATTGGGGAGACCCAGAAATTATCACGCCGATACAGACCAGAATGAGAAAAATGCACAACTCATGGATTCAATGGGGTAAAATGGGTGAAATATGCACATGGTAGGAACCAAATCAGGAAATTAAGAGTGAAAACATATGTAAAAACATCAAATTTTTATAGTCCCCACAGTGGCTCCATCTGGGGGTGAATGATAGTGAGATCATTGCAAGGATCCAGAATCTTTGGGTGAGCAGACCACACACAAAATGATAAACCAGTGAGTAGAATGGAAATGGAAATGAAGCACGAAGGAATGAATGCAAAATGAATGCAAGATGGAGGTGGATGGAAAATGAGAGTGAAATGGATATGGACAAAATCCTAAAATACTATGCATGGAAAATAATTTTAAAAAGGATAAGCAAGAGTTTTCCATGCACTGGCAACCCTTAATCCTTTGTGTTACTTAAAAGAAGAAGAGCTTCAAGAATTGCCCATGAACAGGAAATTCCTGATCTTCACCAACTATATTCTGTAGATAGTATGAGTCCTCACCCTTATTTCCAACAACAACAAAAGGTCCCAGCCACAAATCTTCAAATTTTCCATGCTTTCCTTTCTCCTGACATCTTGCACTCCACATTAGTACCAAATCATTCTCTTCAAATTTTCTATCCTTTGCCTTCTTGTCAAATAGATACTTCATCTATGTCTGTAACTTTATATTTTGGTTTTGGGCAACTCTCCTTATTTCATCAAGTTCAACTAGTTGCTCCATTCTGTCTTCCAAAGGTTTAGGAACATCCAAATCTTCCTGAAGGATAAACCTGTAGACTGGTAACAAATTTTGCAAAGGCATCCTGGCTTGTGCTCCATACACCAATTCAAATGGGGATTTTCCAATTGCTTTCTTTATAGTGATCCTATCAGCCCACTTAGCCAATTTTAACTTTGAATCCCAAACCTTCTTGTTCTGTCCTAGCATCCTCTTTATAATATTTAAGAGACTCTTATTGCTGGACTCTGCTTGACCATTGGCTTGTGGATGATAAGGAGCTGCATAAGAAATAGTAATGCCATACTTATCACAAAAGCTTTTGAATTCATCTGATCTAAAACACATCCCATTATTTGTGATCAACCTCATTGGTGTACCAAATCTGGTGATAATGTTGTCCATCAGGAAATTATTAACTACCCTACTTGTAGCTTGCTTAGTTGGGATTGCCTCCACCCACTTTGTGAAATAATCAGTGGCAACTAGTATCCATCTATGTCCTCCACTTGAATTCTCTTGTATCTCTCCAATGAAATCAATTCCCCATTGATGGAAAGGGGCATCAGCCTGCAAAGGTCGAAGTGGCAAAACACTCTGATACTTCAATTTTTTAGAAAACCTTTGGCAGGCCTCACATCTTCTCACATGTGTAAAAGAATCATTAAAAACCTTTGGACATTAATACCCAGCCCTGAGAATTTTGTGTGTAGTTGTCTTTACTAAATAATGTCCTCCACATACTTCTTCATGCATTTCACTTAAAACATGCTTGGCTTGTGACTCATCCAGACATAATAACAATATGCCATCCCTATTTTTCCAAAACAAATCTCCATCCATGAAGACATATTTTGATGCCTGCAACTTTAAAGTTGTTTTCTGGTTGTCACTCAATCCATCTGGACACTTCATGTATTTAAGATAATGCATGATATCAGTATACCAAGGAGTGTGTTAAATGATTGCAATTGCAGTCCCTTCTTCTACATTACAGACTTGACTTGCCTCAATATTTGATTCTGCCATCAGCCTAGCCAAGCCTTGACCTCTTACTAGCTTAGTGATCTGTATCTCCATGTCAAACTCTTGAATCTTGTTGATCCATCTGCATCTTTTCCTTATAACTTCAGACTGTGTCAGAATATCCTTAGCAACAGCATGAGGGACATAAGTAATTACCTTCACTCCAACAAGATATGGTCTGAATGCTTTTGTGGCCTTTACCAATGCAAAAGCCTATTTTTCCATTATGTCATACTTCAATTCAAACCCCTGTAATGATTTACTAAAGAAAGACATAGGCTGTTCATGACCATCATTATTCTTTTGTAACATAACAGTAGCAATAGTGTGCATTGAAGCAAATGAAAAAATCTGAAAAGGCTCTGCAAAATCTGGAGATTTAAGTACAGGAGCCTCCTTGATAGCCCTTTTGATTGATATAAAAGCATCTAAAGCTTCTACAGTCCAATCCATTTTTTGTCCTTTCTTCAACATTTTCGATACGAGCTTAATGATCTCAACAAAATTAGAGACAAATCTTCTAACAAAATTAATTTGTTCAAAGAATGACTGTATAGCCTTGACAGTTTTGGGAATAGGAATTTTATCAATAGCTTCAACTCTCTTAGGATCTATTCTAATTCCCTCTTTTGAAACAATATGTCCTAAGAGCTTACCCTCTGTGACTACGAAATGACACTTCTTTGGATTTAAACTAATACCAAATTCAAGAGATTTAATAAATACCTTTTCAAGATGTTGCACATGATCTTTAGCCTTCTTCGAATAAGTAGTCAAGTCATCTTGATATACTACCATGATAACATTAATCAAATCAGAAAATGCTACGTCCATGGCTCTTTGGAAAGTCGCTCCAGTATTAGTGAGACCAAATGGCATTCTTATGTATACATATGTTCCCCAAGGAGTTGTGAATGTTGTTTTGTATTGCTCAGATTCTTTGACTTTAACCTGGTTGTATCCTAAAAACCCATCCATCATGGACAACAGTTCACATCCTATCACCTTATGCAATATAGCCTCCATATTGGGTAGAGGATAATTATCTTTGAGAGATGCCATGTTCAGATTTCTGAAGTCCACACATAATTTGATATCACCATTCTTCTTTCTCATAGGAACCAAATTTGAAACCCACGTTGAGTGCCTGATTGGTTTGATAATTCCTCCATCTCTGAGCTTTGTCAATTCTTCCTGCATCTTAGACTCCAGTGTTGGATTTATAGGCCTTTGCTTCTGTCTAAAATGATTGGCATTTGGCTTCAATGGTATTTCATGCTGAAATAAATCTTCCCTGTATGCTTTCAGATCCTCATAAGACCAAGCAAAAATATGCTTGTATTTTCTAAGAAACTCTATCAGCATTCTTCTGATTGTAGGGCTTATCTTCTTGCCTATGTACACCTTTCTTGGTGCGATTTTAGTCCCCAAGTTAATCTCTTCAACATCTTCCTTTCTGACAGGTGTTTGCTTCATGAGGGACCGATCATTTCCGTCATACACCCTTTCTAGTGCCACTAAGCCTTTAGGAAGCTTATTTGTTTTGAGCTGCAATATTTCTTTTCCAAACACTGTTTTCTTCCCATCTACTTCTTCAACAAAAGCATTGAAATCAATTTCCTGTGCTTCATATTGATCTATACAATTGAGGAATTTCAAAAGGTCAGTATCATCATTGAAGACTTGCAACTATAAATGTTGTTAGGAACAACAGGCCTTGTTTTGAACTCAATCTGTGATACCCCAACCAATGTAATATCATCTCTTTTGAGCGCCACATTTGCTAAGAAATCAGACATTATGTTCTTTGATCTGTCAATCCACTCAATTGAAAACACATCAAACAATTCAATTGTATCCCATACAAAATTCCTATATTGTTTCAATCTTTTGTGCTTTGCTACATATTTTTATTTGATTTGTGAAACAACCAACTCAGAATTGCCTAAAACAGCCAACAACTTGATTTTATATTTCACAGCTATGTTCAAACTTGTCAATAAAGCTTCATACTCTGCTACATTGTTTTTACATTCAAATGCCAACAAGAATGAATATTTAAAAGTAGTATCTTTAGGTGAAACAAATACAATCCCAACTCCATTACCCTCTTGGCTACAGGCTCCATCAAAATACATCTTCCAGACACTCTTGCAATTCTGTGTAATGTGTTTTTCAATTGGATCACTATTCGTTAATTCTGGCTGAGCTGGTTCAATTTTAAAATTTCCAAGATCAACATCACAAAAACAATTGATCTGATTCTGTGGCACACAATCAACAAGCTGATTCATTCTTGGCTCCCTATACAACTTGACCTCTTGACCATTCACCGGAATTGTAGCATAAGACATATCAAATTGAACATTTCCACCAACAGCTGCTGTCCATTACTTTGATAAGAGCATCCCAAACTGAGGAGGGGTATCAATGACTATTATGTCTATATTATAAGCCACTTGTGGATAAGTAGCCAATTTGACTTCAACATATTTCATAATACCAACCACGGGAACATGCCTGTTATCCATTGCATAACACTTTCCTCCAGTAGTATCAACCCACATGTCAAGCTACTTCATAACTCCTACTGGCATAATGTTTATAGCAGCACCAGAGTCTATCATGCAATTCCTCAACAATTTATTATTGATAAGCAACGTAGTGAAAAAAGGATCAACTTGAGGGGGAGTTAATAATATATCATTCAAGCAGAATTCAAAATTATTTATTTTCTCCTGCCTACTGACTGCTTTAATAGCTACTTTGCTTTCAGAATTCATACATTTTTCATTTCCACTAGTTATCAATTGAATAGCAGTATCCCTATACTCTTTAATCTTCATCATCTCAAGTAGTGGAATAGACATTTTTACCTGGGATAATGCCTGAGTGAAGTGAAAAGAAGAGCCCTCCACCTTAACAGTCTTTTTTAGTTATGGTGCATTTCCTTTGTTTTTTCTTCCTTTTCTTTTCTATTAGGCTGGCCAAGTGCTTGTGTCTCCTTATGTAGTTCCTTCACTTCTTCCTTAACTTCCTGTCTTTGGATAGGCTTATGTTCATCTTTATCAGGCAGTCTCTTTTCTGACTTCTTCACAGTTCCCTATGTTGCCTTATGATCTTTCATAAAAATTCCCCCAGGAACGCCTTCTACATCATTTACTTTTCTGTTTCTCAACCATTATTTACTTCTTGCTTCCTCAACTGCAGCAACAATTATTCTCTCTATTTCATCTTTAGTAAGTCTCCTCACACTACATTGAGCAGGCACCTCATCAGAATGTGGCTCAGTATAATCTTCATCAAAATCATAAAAGATCTGCTGCTCAGCCATATGGATATTATACTTCTGATTTGGTACATCATACTCATATCCTTCATCCTCTGAAGATGAGTACCTCTCCTCCATATGGTGAAAAGTATTTGAAGTCAAATACACTGTGTGATCCTCGCCATTGTTTTCCATCAACATTCCTTACTCTTGCATTCTTTGGGCTACAACACAATAATCTGGGGAATGTGGCTGATTACAAACTTCACAGAAGTAATTATTACTCACCATATAATTTCCTTTCTTGCTCAATGGATCAAGAGTCTCTTTGTTTCTTGGCCTTGTTGTTATAGGTTTTCCATCCTTCCAGTCTGTATTATAAGGCATGTCATGTAACCTTGGCCTCTCATTTCTGTTCTCATTTCTGTATGTATTCTCCTATCTGTACTGATAATTGTTACCTTGCTGAGAATGCCTCGGGTTGTCTCTTTTATTAATTATACTAGCAGCCTTCCTGTTATTTTCAATTGTCAATGCAATCTTCTGTGCCTTAGCTAGATCTCTTGGAAATCTATTTCTCAGTTTGTACCCTATTTTGGGATCAAATGCATTTAAATAAACACTTAAAGCTACATAATTTAGCAACCTTGATCCAAGAGGTACCTTAGTCTACAATTTGTTAAATCTTCAATTGAAATCATAAACTGAATCATTTTGATTTTTTTGAATCCTCATCAGTTCATGAAGAGCTGCATATGGTGCGTTCAGATTCCCATACTGCTCTAAGAATCGATCTTGGAATACTTGAAGAGAATTAATTGAATACGTTGGCAAGCTGTTAAACCAATCCCTAGAATCTTCAATAAGTGACATCATAAACAACCTCATGTGCAAATCTTCATATGGAATACCTATGTCTTGAATAAACACATTGAAATTCCTTAGATGTTCTTCAGCAGTGACTGCATTGCTCCCTGTAAACTTAGGGACCAAACCTCTCTAGCTACTATCCATAAGGTAAGGGCATAGATGGAACCCTGCCAAATCAAACTGCCTGATCATTGCTGTGTATTGGTGAGGGGGAGGGATAAGTGGATATTGATACTGATGCATAGGATTATTGTATTGTGCATTATGCTGAGGGATGTGATGCTGACCAGGAGGTGGATGCATATTCGTATGCTATGTGGGAATATGAGGCGGATGATTTGGTTGCTTGTGATGATTTCCCATCTGATGGCTAGGAGATACAGGTGGACCAGAAGGCCCTGCACCATGATTGCCCTACTTATGAGGTGGCACATACTTTGGGGGGAGATCAATAGTCTGAACAGTGTTTTAATTTTTCTGCAATTCAAATTCTCTCATTGCTTGTATCATCTGGGCCTTTTCCTGTTCTTCTCTCTCCTTCCTCTGAGATTCAAACCATGCTTTGAATTCCTCATAAGTCAAAGATTCATAATCAATTTGAGAAATCACATTCTCATTAATCTGGTTTTGATCATTTTTTATCTTCTAATCATATTCATGCTGAATTCTGAGTCGTTTAGGCTCAAGTCTAGCTTCAAACTCAGCCTATTTCTGAGGATCGAGAGAAGAGAAAGGATTTATTTGATCTTCAGGGGTACAAAGTTCTACACTTGAATCATCTCTCCATGTATCATAACAATTATATGTTTCACCATGTGCTCTTGGTTCTTTGCCTTTGTTTGTTATGCACATATCTTCATTGATCCTCTTTCCTTTATTAGCTCTGTCATCCTTGTGTGTCAACTTATTGCTGTCAGCAGGGGCTTTAGTATGACCTCCCCTGTACTGATACCTTCTTCCATTCATGATGAACAGCTATAAAACTTTTGTCAGAGTCGCCACTCACATTTATCAAAAATAAGAAAATACTTGATATTTCTTATTCCCAATGGAGTCTATATATAGTTCCTGACTCTATGATTGAGGCCTTGATTCTGAATGTATCCCCAGTAGAGTCGCCAATTTGTTAGCTCTCAAAAACATAGGCAAGGTGCCTCAAGAGGTTTCCAATCTCTTGATATGCTTCAGGGTAACAGACAAGGTCAAAAGAATTCAACCTTGTACTCTTTAGGTGCTTTAAAAACTAGTTGGGTGTACCTCTTCGAATGGTGTAGACTTAACTTGTGATTATCTTCTTAAAGCAATTTGTTCACAATGGCAATGGGAGGTGAACAAATGAAATCCAACTTGAAAATAGTAACAATATTCTGATCTGAATCCTAAAATGAATGCTTGACTAATAGATGTAAAGAAACCTAAATAATTTCAAATAATGAAGTGAAAAGACTAGTGCCTTATTGGGTATACAGAGTCAAATGAGATCAAGATGAGCAACACTTCTCTAAGAAAATTCAAGTTATTTGGCATAGATTATGCTTACAGCTAGTATAAACATGCAAAAATATGATTACTAAGCTCTACTTGAATAATCCAATTGAATCTCTCTGATTACTGTGATTAACTAAAAGGATTTAGTCTTTACTTGAAAGAACCAATCAATCGATCACACAAGTACAACAAATGTGCACTTGATAAGCTAAATACAAACTTGTCATATCAATTTAAACAATCAACAAGAATCCATCTTGGAGATAACTTAGCAATTCTCTTATTAAATTCAACAGATAACTGATACCAAACATGTGCAGCAACATCAATTGACATTCATCAATACCTCCATTTTAGAACATGCATCATAGCCTCTGATTTGATAAATTTACTATTTTGTATCCATACAATTTGCCTACTGTATCAAATAACTAATAACCGCCACCCTTTTACAATTACAAAGATGCCAATTTATACACCAGCATGAGAAAATAAAACATATTGAAATATCATGTCGACCCTCCACAAGATTCGGGCTCCAATCGAGCTGGCCTGCAACGGTCATCAAATTTATACATGTCAGCCACAACATTGGAATTTCTACTATTCACCAGTGAACAGTCAGTGAGACATAATGCATCGTCCTGCTGAAGGTGATTCATTCGTTATCATCCTATGTGCTCCCTGCTTTATTCGCATTCGCTATAGGTCATCCACGTCGGTAAGATGTCACATAGACCATTTTGTGTCTTACCGATATGCCCCCTACCACCTATATATTGTTAGTCTGTTCGTTACTTGAAGCCACAGAGTACCATTATGTTCCGTCGTTGTAACATTGCAATATCGGGGAGACAATATATCGAGATCATTATGTCAAGCCAAAAGACATTTATTATTTCCAAGTCACAACCACTCTCACCGATAAGCCTTCTTTATCTCGCTCACAGTCCCTGTAACACCCATCTGTCGGGGGGACCTCTTGTAGATTGTCCAATGCTTCACCGAAGGTCTCCCGCCATGTTATTCCCCAGTCGCCGAGACAAGGCAACACTTACGCCGATAAGGATCTACTGTCGCTATAACCTCCAACCCTCAGCGAGACATCATGTAGAGCATTTTGTTACACCGAACAACCGAGCACACCGAGATCGCCAAGAGAAATAAAAACTCTCGCCGAAAGATGTTCACACACTGAGAGAAATCCATATTGAACATTGTCGGCAAGACCCGACCCCTTCCCTATGACTTCCCACCGAAGATAAATTGTCTGGCCGAAGTGAATCCATATGTGATGTCGACGAGACCAAAGGTCACTTGCCAAGACCTAATGCCAAATACAATGACTCTGGCCGAAGCAGACCAACACGAGCAAATCGGTAAGACATAGCACGTTCGCTATGACATTTCATCGACGGTATAACATATGCCGATATGAATTATTTCAGTCATCGAAACCATGTGAATATCTCGCCGATAACTATCAGTGAGTGAACTCCAATTGCCATGACATAGGGAAAGTCTTGCCGATAGGAAACTCAGACATTTACAAGAAGAAGAATGGATCGGGGAGACCCAAAAATTGTCACGCCAATACAAACTAGAATGAGAAAAATGCACAACTCAATGGACTCAATGGGGTAAAATGGGTGAAATATGCACACGGTAGGACCAAATCAGAAAATTAAGAGTGAAAACATATGTAAAAAGATCAGATTTTTACAGTCCCAACAATAAGCATATTTTGGATTTTATCACAAGTTTAGATGTCTTTTCTTTTGAGTTTATCGATGAAATTTAACCCCAAGAAGTAGAAATGGATTCAGAAGGGGTGATTAATTTGAAGACTAATACTATTCCGAGAGGAATGGTGCAACTAAAAAGGATTTTTATCTGCATAGGGTAAGAGATTGAGAGCAAGATGTTAAGAAGGAGTCCATTAGTGGACAATGCAAAACATATAACATGGGAACTCAGGATGATATTAAGAATGTATTCATTCAAAAAGTATGTACTCCAGAGGAGAGAAAATGAATTATTGATGCATTACATACATATCAAGACGTAATAGCCTGGAATTACAAAGACCTGAAGACATATGACACTTCAATTATAACTCACACTATCCCGTTGAAGCCAGGAGTAAGACCCTTTAGGTAGAGGCAAAGGCCAATCAATGCTTTACTGGAGCCCATAATTCAAAAGGAAGTACAGAAGTTGTTGTCTGCCAAGATTATATTCCCAGTCAGGCATTCAACCTGGGTTGGAAATCTGGTTCCTATGAGAATGAAGAATGGGGAAATCAGTCTGTGTGTGGATTTTAGGAACCTTAACAGAGCATAATAAAAGGACAATTATACGGTACCTTCACTGGATGAAGTACTTCAAATTGTGAATGGATCTCAAATGATGTTTTTCCTGGATGGCTACTCTGGATACAATCAAGTGATGGTACAGTATGAAGATAGGCATAAAACTGCCTTCAACACAAATTAGGGCACTTTTGCTTATAGGAGGATGCCCTTCGGTTTGATCAATGTTGGAGCCATGTTCTAAAGGGCTATGGACATTTCTTTTAAGGACATAATTGGTAAATGCATAATAATTTATATGGATGATCTATCAGTCTTTTCCAAGAGGCGAGGTGATCACATAGTAGATTTGTGCAAGGCGTTTCAGAGGTGTAGAGAATTTGGCATATCTCTTAATCCAAAGAAGTGCATCTTTGGAGTTACTGAAGGAAAATTGTTGGGACATGTTATTTTAGAGAAAGGCATTGCTATTGACCCTGAATGAGTGGAGGCCATACTTAAAATCTAGCAACCAGCTAGCAAGAAGGAGATGAAGTCATTCTTTGGAAAAATTAACTTTGTAAGGAAGTTTATCACATGATTTGCAGAAATAGTCAAGCCATTGAATGCCATGTTGAAGCAGGAAGCTAAAGTTGAATGGAATGTAGAAGCTAAAGAAGCATTTGCAGAAATCAAAAGGGACATTGCTAAGTCCCCAGTTTTGGTGAGTCCTAATTATGCTAAGCCATTTTACATATACTGATTTGCTTTAGCTCACTCTTGTGCTGTCATGTTGACCCAAAGGTCTGATCAAGGGAATGAGATCCCTATAGCATTTATGAGCGCACCATTAAAAGATGCAGAACTAAGGTATCCAAGTGTGGAGAAGCAAGCTTATGCCTTGGTTAGGGCTGTGAAGAAATTTAGACACTATATGCTCAAGAATAAGGTTTTCGCAATAGTTCCTAATCCTACAGTCAAGCTATTGCTAATGCAAAATGAACTGGGAGAATGCAAAGCTAAATGGGTGACCATGTTGTAGGAGTATGATATTGAGATTCAACCCATGAAATTATTAAGAGGGCAAGGGATTACTAGAAAAATGGCAAAGATAGGTCTTGATCTTGCAACTCAACATTGTAATCTTGAAGATGTTTATCCAGGGGACTGGTATGATGATATCATTCACTATCTCTTGAACCAATAGTGTCCAGATCACCTTAATGCTATGTAGAGAAGATCATTACATTTGAAGAGTGATATTTTCATGTTGAAGGGAGCCGTCCTATACAAAAAGAACCATGAAGGTGCCTACTTAAGATGTTTGGGACAATACGAAGATGAAAGAGTTATGGTAGAATTTCATGATAGATATGGTATTGGTCATGGATCTACACCATCCACTGCAAATCATATTTTGAGAGATAATTATTATTGGCCCACATTGTTCAGGGACACACACAATCATGTCAGTACATGTCATGTGTGTCAAACTGCAGCAACCAGAGAGAAGTATGCAACATTCCCACTTCAACCAGTCTTTGACGTAAAACCGTTCACACAATGGGGAATGGATTTCATAGGTCCAATCAATCCACCCTCTTTTTCCAATCATAGGTATATTCTTATTGTTACTGATTATTTCATGAGATGGACTGAGGCTATTGTATGCAAACAATGTACTTCTGAAGTGGTAATAAATTTCATCGAATCAGGTATTATTAATCGCTTTGGATGTCCTATGTCTTTGGTTTGTGATAATGGTCCTGCATTTGCATCATTTAAATTCTCTAACTGGGCCTTTGATCATGAAATTATAATTAAATTTGCATCCAATTATTACCCTAAGGGTAATGGTTTAGTTGAGTCCTCTAATAAGAACCTCATGGCAGTCATTCATAAGCTGTTAGAAAGAAACCCTAAGGAATGGCATACTCAGCTTCAATTTTCCCTGTGGGAAAATCATACAAGACACAAGACTTCCATAGGAACATTCCCTTACCATCTAGTTTATGGGTTAGAACCCGTGTTTCCCATTTAGCTAAAAATCCCCACCCTGTAGTTCATTAATGAATATTATGATGAAGGGGATAAATGAGAAGCCAGACTTGCTGAGTTGTTACACCTTGAAGAGAAAAGAGATGAAGCCCTTGAAATTTTTTCCAAACATCATGGTGTAGTCAAAAGATGGTTTGATAAGAGAGCTAAGGTAAAATCCTTTAGAATCTCTGACTTAGTTCTCTACTAGTATAAAGCCCACGACTGTAAGGGAGAGCATGGAAAATTTGATAAAATCTGGCTTGGCCCTTATCAGATTTTAGAGATCCTGGGAGATAATGCTTTTCACTTGAAAACCCTCACTGGGGAAGATATCCCACTGCCTATCAATGGGTAGTACTTGAAGCATTATTTCCAATCTTGAGCTATTTACAACTCCTTTCTTGTACATAGTTAGAATAGGTGTCTTTTCTGTCTACTTTGCTTTACTTTGGTTAGAGTAGGTTTCCCTTTTTGCTTTGTTTTGTTTGTTTGCCATTCTTGGTTAGTTTAGGTTTTCTTTTGGTTTGGTCTGCTTTTGCTCTGCTCTTGCTTGGGGGTTTTCCTATTTTCTGTTAAATCTGTGTGACAATCATATTATTATCTAGGATTGTTCCGAATATTTCTCTTACAAACTTCAATCATTTTTCTAGCATCAGTTGGTGAAGGTCCTTTATTTAGATGTCATATGTATTTAATGTTATGAGTGGATGAATCATGGACAGGTTAAATCTGGAACGTATTTGGGTCTTATATATATACACAGATCATTTAAAATTCCAAGGTTGCATGGGATCTTAATGATGTCTGATTAGGTAAAAAATATTATGTTCTACTTCAACGCCACTGTGATTCTCAGCCCTGAGTGTGAGCTTTGCTGTTCACAAGTTGAAAATAAAAAAAATGATGAAAAGAAAGAAATATCAAAAGAGGGAAAAGAGAAAATATTGGAAATCAAAAGAATGAATTCAACTTATCAGGAGTATCCAAGTATCTCTACCGGGGCTATCAACGCCTGATTGGTAGTAGAGCTATGGTTGGGAGAACCACAACGATAACCTTGTCGGGGCTATGGACGCCTAGCTGGCAGCGAGGCTCTATCCAAGATGCTTTTGGAGTTAGAATCTTTGTGTAGCCTAGTCAGACTAAATTTGGTTCCTATTGTAACTAAGGAAAACGGGAATGGATACATACGCACACACTTAGACCCAACTACAAGAAAGGTTTGCTTGTCTATGAGTTTTGAAGCTCTACCTAATCAATCATCTAATGTGAGGATTGAAACCAAAGATTCTGGGTTCTTGATTTTTGTCTGTCACTGAAATGCTTTGGATCATTTTCCCAGTAGAGTCACCATTTGTTGTGCAGTTTTCCCACACACGCCCGCTAAAAGTAGGGACCCTCTTTCGCTTTGTTTCTTGGTATTTTGGCCCTTTGATTTTGAGGACTTACTTGCTTTGGCATGATCTTGAATGTTTATCTTACTCGCATTGATGATCCCTCTATGGTATTTATTGAAAATCTTAAGTTTTAGACTCATTTCGGGTTTTTCGTTGTTCTCGAGAAAATCCTCTTTGGGTGGAATTCCCCGGATGCTTCGAAAACTTGGTGATGGCTTCTTTTACACTATGTTCCAGAAATTTTGGTACCTCACAAAATTCTGTGTCAACCGAATTTTTTCGAAGTTCCATCGCCTAGTCGAATTCTCGGGTTTTGGTTTGAGTTGTCTTGTCAATTGCATTAATGATTGATTGTACGGTTTCTACGACATGTATCTAATCAATTTTGAGGAATTATTGTGCCATTAAGTTTTATCATTTGTCTTCTATCAATTTGAGGGGCTTGATCTTGAGTGCTTGGCTTAATTTGACATTTGGATTTGTGGATTCCTAGATTTGGTGGTGAATTTCCTGGGCATAATCATAATTGCTATTGTTCGCTAGGGCGCCAAAGCTTACTACCTGTCGTTGTTATAATCAAGTTCATTTCATCAATGTCATGTATTCGCTGCCTTGCTTTGATTGTTGAATGAGAATAATTCTTTGGCATCTCGAGTATGCTTGGAGTCTAGATTATTATTATTTTGCATGATTGGTATTGAGCATCTTGAAGCTAGGGTTATTCGATTTTGCTAGATTGACTGCCCCAAGTGAGTTTATGAGCTTATTTTCAGTTTCATTATGAGATAGCTTGCTTGTATGCCATGAAGGATCTTTCTTTGAAAACCTAGTAATATGAGTAAGCTGAGTCAAAGCTAGTTCTGCGTGTTCATGGCTGAATTTTAAGGTTTCAAGTTTAGGGCATCACCAATTCCCATCAATTTGCTTTGAAATAATCCTAGAATTTAAAGATGATCTATAAGAATCTCAAATCGAGATAACTTTAAGCCTAAGGTCCTCAAATTTGTGATTGTTCGATCAATTTGAGTGAAGTTGTGAAGAAACATTAACATTTAGGATGTCAAAGTCTTCACAGAATTCCTTAATTGCCGAAATTTCTTGATTTTTCGTTCTCTCTTCGTTTTCTTGAAGATATGAAAAAACCTGAAATTACACTTACCTTGTGGATTTCCCCTCTCGACGAATTTTCCTGAAAGTCTCACCAACTAAAGAATTGAAGAGGTAAATGGATTAAATGTTATGTGTCTTGATATTTCATGGTTAATTTGAAGAATTAGAGAGATGGCTCATGCTTCTTTTCTTTATTTGGATGATATATTTATGATATTTATGCCATGATCGTTGTTACCTAATTTTCACCCTTAGGCTCAATTAGGCAAGGCATCTATGTTGCAAATGTTCATAAGTGCCAAATGGGATATCTCCATTGAGGGTTATTTCATGCATCTGATGACATTTCACAGGGAATTCAGTTAGGGGCTTGCTTTGTTGGAAATATGCCTCAATAGTCACAGGCTCAGCCTCCATTAGAGCCAGGTCGGTATAACATCTTCACTATCTAGCTGATTGGCTACTTTGATACTTTCCATTTTGAACAAGTTGCTGTGACCTAGTTTCTGTCTTGCCGAACGAAGCTGTACAACCTATTGCTGTGACAGGAAGGGTTTGGTATGACATCTTATCGCATCAGGATCTTTGACCGATAGGCCATTCAATGGTCAATCGGGGAGACTCATGGTGACCACAGGCTTCAGGATGACGTATGATGCTTGGTGAAAGGTCCCAGCGAAGAGTTGAAGTCTCACCGACCGCTTTCGTTCGGGGCAACAAAGAGTCTCAGAGGTAGGTCTTAGCGAAGGTGAAGGTCTTGCCAAAAGAAGGCTGCGTTGGTAAAGCAAGCGAGCTTCTCCAAAGGGTCTCACCGAAGTCACAAGGTCTCCCCGACTCTAAAGGCTCTCAGCGTAAGGATTGAGTTCTACAAGATGTCTCGGCGACTGGCCAAGGGTCTCACTGAAGAGGTGTGAGAGGTATCGTCGTAGGTCTCTCCAACTTGCTCATGGTCTTGGCAAAGGTTGGTCCCTTCACTACAAGGTCTCTCCGACGCAGGAAGTCTCCCCGACAAGAGGATCTCGTCGGAAGGAAGTGTTATCATCATAACCTGTTGACTTCGGTATGAATCTCACCGATGGCTTAAAGTCTTATCGAAGGATGAAGGAACTCTGGGAGAGCAGGGCTATTCGGCATAGGTATAGCCGAGTGTGGGATGTCTTGCTAATAGAGGATATCCTCGGTATAACTTTAGGAGTTCGAAATGAGTCACTCCGACCTGATAAGTCTCCTCGACCCTTAAGTGTAGGAGGACAGGCCCTTGCCAAGACAAAATCAATTTGGCAAGTGGTCTCGCCGAGAAGCAAAAGGAATTCTACAAGATGTCTCAGAAAATGAAGGTGGTCTCAGTGACAAAAACGGGAATCGGTATGATCGGTGGATTGTGTCATGTCTTCCCAACTTACCATGGTATTGCCAAAGGAAATAAAGAGCTCGGGCAGAATGGAGGAGTTTGGCGTGAGTCTTGGTGACAAACACCAATCTGGATGAAGGAAAAGGTTTGGGGAGACCATAGTGTGCTTGACACAGGGTCTTTCTGACAGGCCAAAGTTTCAGCGACAACGAAGTAAGCTTGGTGAAGGGTCACATTTCGGGGAGATGTCTTCTCGACCTAGTTTCTGTCTTTCTGAAACAAAAGGGAGCTCAGTGTAGTGTTTTCCCTTCGCCATGATGTCTTCTCGACCGATGGGAGTCACACCGAAGAAGATCTGCAACTCGGTGGAATGAAAGGACCTCGGTGTGAGGTTTGAGCGAAGTCAAGATATTTCACCAAAGGAAATCAACATCGCTAAAGAAAAGAGAGCTCGGTAGGAGGTCTCGTCGACAACAAGAGGTCACACCGACATGCCTAGCGCCTTCGGTGTAACACGGAAGCAAAAGGAATTCTATAGGAGGTCTCGCCGAATAAAGTGGGTCTCCCTGAAACAAATGCCTTTGCTAGGGGATAGGTTTTTTGTCATGATATCTCAGCGATGATACGAGTCATGCCGATAAGTTGCAGAGGAAATAATCGCATCAGTGAGACACTTTCAGTGTCTTGTCGAGATGCGATTCTTTTCAAAAGAGTTTTGACTACCTACAAAGCTTGCGTGGAGTACGCTTGACCAACCAGGAAGAGCTGGGGTGAGCCATGGTAGTCTGATCAGAATGAAGAATGTCAATGGGATGAATGCAACACATATCTATTGTGAGCTTAGAGCATTCAAAGCATTCAGCCAAAGTGGTTCGAACAGGACACGATGCCAGGATTAGAATGAATGCAGTAGCTGTGAAATATCTGAAGAAGGCTTCTCCGAGGATGACTCTTCACCGTCATGGACAAGCAGAGTTGTGCATTAAATTTAGTTGAAAAGATCTAAGGAGAGATATTTTCTGAGGATTGATATTTTGTAAGCCCTAAGGGGCTGACACAGTTTGATATATAAGGCATTTTTTCCTTTTTTGTAAACAGTTCGAACTATGCATCCAAAAGAGCTAGTGGTTTTTATCTATCCTTTCTTAGTTGATGTATACTTTGTAACCCAACTGAAATTTGGAATGCAAAAAAAAGTTCACCTTGAAAACAAGTACTAATGCTCTTACCACTCTCATTTTTGTATGTTAGCTTATATTTGTATTTCTTTAACAGTGTTTTTCTAAATCTATATTCATACCACAAAGCTGTGAAGTATGTTTCTTCCTGTGAACCTTGATATTTCATGCTACTCTAAATATGCAAAATAACCAAGAATATGAATGAAAAACTATCAAGGACACCTCAAGATTAGCCAAAAGAGAGTTAGAATAAGAAAGGAAATAGATAAACATAGAAACAATATCACCTTCCTTGCTGTTGATTTCTCCTTGATTGGCCCTTGATTAAAAATGGATTGTGTGCTCCTTAGATGGTGGATTGAAGATCACTACTATATGCTTGAATGTAAAATGCAAGTGGGTGTGATTGAAAATTGGATGAGTGCATAAAATGGAAGCATGTAGTTGCAAATTGATTAAGTGTTGAGAAGGCAAATTAGCAGCATAAGGTTGCTCAAATGAAGAAGTGTTGAGAAGAAAAGTGGGCAGCATGTAGTTGCTCAAATCAAAAAGTGTTGGAAATGCCCTTGAGGAGGGGGTATTTATAGGAGAATTTGAATTCTCTAGAGAATTCAAGGGTCAAGATTGCTCCAACAAGGTCAAGATGAAGGGCTATGGTGGGTTGAGAACCCACAAGCCCTCACATCTTGACATGTGGAGGGTGAAGTGGACAAGAGGATATGAGGTGGAAATGAGTTGTCAAAAAGGTACATGAGGTGGAAAAGGACATGCACCTTGGGGGATGAGAGGATTTCCACAAAAAGGGATTTCTTGTCCCCAAGTGGGAATGAAAGGGACTTTTGAGGAATTTTAGAATTCCTCAAAAATCTACATGGGAAAAGGAAAGGTGGTTGGGGGGATAAATGTGAATTAAAAATTCACATTCCTAGAATGATCTAGAGGGTAAAAGGTGGGCTCCAAAAAGGTGGGACTTGGTCACATGTGGAGATTGTGACAAGTCCAAGGTTGGTCACATGTCGAGATTGTGACAAGTCCAAGGTTCTAGAAGCCTTGGAATGATGGAATGTGAATTAAAAATTCACATATAAAAGAGGGAATCTAGGAAGAATAAAAAGAATTAAAAATTCTTTGGAGAATGATTAGGCTTAATTAATCAATAATTAGAAGAATAAATAAGGATTAGAAGCCAACTTGCAAAAGTTGAAGGATGTGACACATCCTAATCAAGGATTAGGCATGTGCACATCCCTAATGAAGAAATTAGGAAATGGATTAGGATTAGATGAAAATGACATGTGAGGAATTAAATAAATGTAATATTTATTTAATTTATTTGATGAAAAGAGGTTAAGGAGGGTAAGGTATTTAATTATTAATTAAATACCTTAGGATTTGGCATAATTAAAGATATTAATTAAATAATAGTAATATTATTTAATTAACTCGGATAAGAGGATGTTTAGATGAAAAGTGATAAATTTGGATAAATTAAGTGTCCAAATTTGGATGTCTACATTTTGCCCCTCTTTGAGATGGTGTTACGAAGTAGCATCATTTCAAAGAATATTAAAATATAGAACCTATAAGAAGATGGTTAGATTGGAAAAGATGCCCCAGTCATCCAAAGGAGTGACTATGAAGGGAAAAAGAAAAAGATGAAAATTAGGGATGAAGGATGCCCCCTCGAGAGGACATACGGGTTGAAAAGAACACGTGTGTGCTCTCGAAATAGATGATGTGATGCAAGGGGAGATGAAGAAGATGATGCAAGGTGATGGCGAATAGAGTAAGTGATATGGAGATGGATGAAGCACAAATAGATTTCAAAAGGTGATGTTGCCCCAGTCAAGGTACAAGCCAAAATGGGTTGATGATGGATGGAGTGTTGTCAATGAGGGAATTAAAGATCTTAAAACGTGAGGATAGGGAAGGATGCATCTCACTGAGTGGTATTGATGAGGGAATGATACATCCCAAAACACCACTAAAGGATAGGGAGGAATACCTCCTGATGATGATGAAAGTGTTGTTGATGAGGGAAGGATACATCCCAAAACAACACCGAAGGGATAGGGAATGATAATAATGGATGATCAAGGCTTGTAACAAGACTGAGGATATGATTAGATGATTCAGGCTAAATGGAATGGATGGGGGTTGGATAGAGATGTGAGATAAGGATGAATGGATGGGGGAATACATGCAAGATGATAGAATAGAAAATGAAATGCAATCCTAATGCAATTTGCCATCTTCGGAGCACTGATTTTTGCTATAGCATAAGACACCAAGTGCCAGGGTATGTGGAACCAAGGCGAATTAGTGTCTAATGCATAAAACAAACACAACAGACAAGAAGGCTACCCCAACACCCCAAAGTCACAAAGACCTTGGTCGGGCCAGGTATTGAGATAACCACAAGCACAAAAGGATGCCCCAGCATAACACAAGACCTCGGAGATCTTGGTGGGTACTATGTGGGACAACCAAGAAGACACAAATAGACATAAAAAGATCAAGATATGCCCCTATGTTGACCAATCAAAACACACCATAATATGATGGATTATGGCGGCCTTGACAAGTGATGATAGGGAGCGCCAATGATAAACAAAAGTCAAAAAAAAAACATCAAAAGATCGCAATCACTTTCAAATGTCCTTTGCCATAGGATCAAGCGGATAGATGGGATTGATGAGGTCTGTTAGGAAGGATACATCCTGTTGAGACCAAAGATGATGGATATTAAAAGATTGTTATGACGCGGGATGTTTAAAATCGATTGGATCTCATGATACAAGTGGATCTCGTTTGTTAAGAACCAGCTAGATAAGGGCATAGCTTGATGGCATGACCCAAGGAAGACAAGACATAGGACTGACAAAACCACAAGACCTAGGGGCTCGGGGGCCGATCAAAGATTAGCCTTGCCTACATGAAAGCGCAAAGCCCTCGTAGTTCAGTGAAAGGTGGACGACTGACCAAGATGGAGACTTTGATGGATGGTAAAGATAGGATGGACAAAAGGAGAAAGACCGATGATAGATGATAGAGGACCAAAGTGGACAATGAAGATCGATGATGGAACCCCGGGGGTAGATCAAATGATCGACCTTGCCTACGTGAAAGCGCAGGGGCAACGTAGTTCGACAAGACCAAAGGAAAACAATGGATAAATGACGATAAGATGATAGGACAAGTGGATAAAAAGGTGGGACCGATACAACAAGATAGGATAGACCTAGTGGATTGGATAAGATGATGACGATCACATAAAGCTCAGGGATGGGATAGTTATCCAAAGTAGTAAAATGACTTGGGAGGATGATATGATAGATAGAGGAGGGATGAAAAGTGATAGGGGATTGGAAAGATGTGCAAGAGAAGCAGGGGTGATGACGATGAGATAAATGGCATTGGGTGGCATGGGGGGGAGGCCTATAGCCAGATACCAATGACAAAGGATTGTGAGATGGGATGAGATGGGATGAGGATAAAGAGGAAAGAATGGTTAGAGATATAGGGATGGGGATGGGAGGGATTGTTTGGGTGGATAGGAATATAAGGATTGGGAGATGAAAGGGATGCTAGGATAGATGGAGAGATGGAAGGGATGCTAGGATATATGGGGAGATGGAAGGGATGCTGTGATAGATGGATAGGGACAACAGGATTGGGAGATGAAAGGGATGCTAGGATAGAGGGATACGAAGACAAGGATGGGGAGATGGAAGGGATGCTAGGATAGATGGGGAGATGGAAGGGATGCTATGATAGATGGATAGGGACAGAAGGATTGGGAGATGAAAGGGATGCTAGGATAGATGGATACAAAGATATAGATGGGGAGATGGAAGGGATGCTATAAGAGATGGATAGGGAGATGAAGGGATGTTGTGATAGATGATGTCTCCAAGGACTATGTCACAAAGGAAGCAGATGCCCCCACTCTAGATATGTCATATATGAGGAGGCATGAAGGATAGAAGACAAGTGGATGGGAAGATAAATGAGATAACTGAAGGAGGGTAGGATAGGTGACCAAGGAATATGATAGAGCATGGATGAAGGGAATATATATCAATAGGTGTCCAAATCATGCATAGATAGGTGCCCCTATTTTGATCAAGATCACAAGAAAGATAGAGGGAATGGGAGATAAATGGGATATGATGGTAGGATGCGACAGATAGGTGGGATGGGGGGAATTTATGAAGAGGACGAATAACAGGAAGACGGGTGCATAGCTGGAAGCATAGCGGATGGAGGGAATGCATATCAGGAAGTTGCCCCCAAGTGCAGACGGGGATTTTACGCATGACGCCTGTTTGCCAGGTTTTCATCATGGTACTTATCCAAGGCGCTTGTTTGCCAAGTTTTTACCATTGGATGGATTATTTCTCTTTACTTTTTCTTTTTCTCTCTTTTTTTTTCGACTTTTTTGACTTTTTTGGATTTTTAACTTTTTTTTTTTTTTAGAAGATACATGATAAGGATATGGATGAAGGACTCAAGCATCAAGTTCTATACGAGGTAGTAAGAGCCCATGTTCGAACCGACTATGGGATGTTGGTACAACCTTATGAGGATAAATGGATTATGCAAGAGGATGAATTAGGGGGATTTGAGAGGGGAGATACATGGGATAATGGATGGGATGTTGCAAAGGGTATGGATGGAATGATGGGGTGGATATGTGATGGGGAGATGTGTTCAGGACCAACATTGGCACATGTGGTGGTGGATGTGAAAAGATAATAAGATTAAGGGATGGAGAATGTGGGGATAATGGAGGAGATAGGGATGGAGAATGTGGGGATAATGGAGATGGAATGGTGAATTTCGGGACATAAGGACCCAAAACAGACTTAGGAGATGAAAAAGGTGTATGATTAGCTTTTGGATTAATGACTTTGGATGTTCTTACAGATTTTTCATGTAATGGTGTTGCATCTTTTTTCTTTGGGATCCACATGGTTTTGATCTTTGCTTTAGTGGGCCTTTGTGGCCTATGGATTTGATGTATATTTTGATTTTTCTTCTCTTCACCATGTCTTTTAGAGGGGACATGGGGAGCCATAGATTCATGTGGATGCTTGGATTTATGCATTTTTTCTTTAACAACCAAAGTGCTTTTAGTAGCAATGGGATGGGTGTGAGGAAATGGATGATGTGGAATGATGGGGGTAGGAGTATGGGGATTACGTGTAGATGGAGGATGTTTAGGTAAGTGCCTTTGTTGATCCTGATTAGGATGTTTATGATGGATGAAATGGATAGGTGATGAATGGATGAAAGGATGTATAGGACAAGATGGAGGAGGTGATTTTGGGATATAGGGGCCCAAAATAGACATAGGACCTGGAGGAAACAAGGGCATGGTGGATGGAGGATTGGAGATGGTGGATGGAGGGATGTAAGGACCCAAAATGGATGGAGCAGAGGAAGGGGGAAGATGGACGGTTGTTTTGAGGTGATACGATAGAGGAGGAGGGATGGCCACATATGATCTGGTGGGGCGATGGGAAGAGCCAATATTTCTTTTGGAAAAGGCTCGTTGAGGACGTATAGAGGTTGCACCAACATTTTTAGATTGCGAGTCGTGAGTAGTACATCCAAGACCGTGCGGATACAAATGTTCTTTAGCTTGGATGGGCTCTATAATACCTTGCTCATGAAGGCCTAAACCTTTTCCTTGATAGTTCATTCTCTTGAGCATTCGATCTAGGACAGGATTTTTGTTATTCTGGAAGAATGATGTAAGTTCATTATTAGGTGGAAGAGGAGGGTTGGTGTATATGCTTTGTTTTTCTTCGGCAAGGAGACCACCATGGAGGAATGTGAGAGGACCAAGGGGATATGCGAGCGGTGTGGGGATAGCATTTTTAGGCGATGATGGGGGATCATGAGAAGGAGATGATGGGATAGCAACATCAGGAGAGGGAGTAGGGACCATGATAGGATCTAGATTTGTGGTAGTAGGCTCATGCGATGGAGATGGAGATGGAGCAGTAGAAGCTTGAATGACAAGGGGATCATGGGATGGAATGGACAGGGGACTGTGATCTTGAGGTGGACTAGATGGGATGGTAGGATCTTGATTGGGAGAAGGGGATATGCTAGCATGCTTTGGATTAGACTCTTGGCGTGACTCATCGTGTGTGGGAGGCATGGTAACAGAGTCTTGTTGGGACTCTTCAAGTGGAGAAGATGGAGGGATGGAAGATTCATGAGGTTCGTTGGAATCGGTTTTGGTGCTACTGGGAGTGGGAGGAGTGGATTGTATTTGGGTGTCTTCGATGGATTTGGTGGTTCTTGGAGTAGGAGATGGGGGTTCAATGGATTTAGTGGGTTCAATAGTTTCAACGGTTTGATTAGTGCTAGGGGTGGTAACAATAATGATAGGTGTGGTATGGAGAAAGGTCTCATCACTAGTGACCATGGATGATGGATCTAGATGGCATGCTTCCATGACTTCAAGATGTGGAGTTGGGGATGGCTTCTTTGTAATGAGTCCTTGGAGAACTTCTGAAATGAAAGACTTGCATATGGTTGGCTTGGCTGGGGTGGTAGAAATGGATGAGGGATTATGGATTGGAGGACTAGGAGTAGATGGATGAGTGGGATTGGATGGAGCGCTAGGAGTAGATGGAGGACTAGGATGGGATGGATTAATGGGATTGGATGGAGGACTAGGAGTAGATGGATGAATGGGATTGGATGGAGGGTTAAGGTAGGGATATTGGAGTGGTGAATTAAGATAGGGGGACATGGATTGTGGATTAAGACAAGAGGATATAGGTGGTGTGGTGGGACAAGAGGATGTGGGGGATGGATTATAATAAGGGTATTGGGATGGTGGATTAGGATGAGGATATGTGGATGTAGGATTAGTATAGGAAGATTGGGAAAGAGGATTACGATAGGGGGACATGGATGGGAAATTGTAATAAGAGTATTGGGATGGAAAATTAGGATAAGAGGATGTAGATGGGGAAGGGGAAGGTACCAGATATCCCTTGTCAAAGGTAGCATAAGGAGCATGATTGGGCATGGATGAAGACATAATGGGATAACTGGAAGGGGTGATTGGATTGTGGAAAGTGGGTGGAGAAAGCTTACTAGTAACGATAGCATCAAGGAGATCTAGGTCATATTCTTCTTGATCGACAAGACTTTCGTTATCGTCGTCCACATAATTAGGGTTTCCCTTGACTACTATTGATGGAGGATGAAGGTTCATGATGATGACAGGATAAAGAGGATGGATAAAAGATTTTGAATGGGAACGGATTAAAGCTCAAATCAGGATTTTGGTCACGCTCAGATCAGGATTGGGATTATTTCTGATTTTGATGGGATTTGGATTTGGATTTGATTGGATTGGATTGGACTTGATTGGATTGGATTTGGATTGGGTTTGATTTGGATTGGATTTGATTTAGATTGGATTGGATTGGATTTGGACTGGATTGGGTTTGATTTGGATTGGATTGGATTGGATCTGATTGGATTTAATTGGATTAGATTTGATTGGATTAGATTGGACTTGATTGGATGATCAGAGGAATGGATTGGTTTGATTAGATAGGAAGAAATAAAAGGTACCACTAGATAAAGCTTGAAAAACTAAGCAACTTTGGTTTTTGAACGAAGTTGATTCGACGTTCGGTTTGTCAATGACATCCCCAGGAAGTTAG
>VDFB02058242.1:181768696-181778857 GCA_007258455.2 Sequoia sempervirens
GCCAAAATATCAAAGATTTCACAGGCTTTTCACAGAAAACACTTCAAACAAGCACAATCCTATGATTAATATTAAGGGTATGGCAAGACAAAGTCTTAATCTAGGATGCACAAGGCTTCTAGGGAGTCCTCGATATACTCTCAGTACGTGAGGCACAACCGTGAACACCAGTCCGTCACAAGCGTGAGTCAGGGGTGTGAGATCTTGAAAGGCTCGGACCAACTCTTCCGCGTCTAGGAAGAAGACACTAACCGCTTCCAACTACTCCCCAGACTCACACGAAGTGCAAGGGGAAAGCGAAAATAAGTTAATACCCCCTTGGGTAATATAAAAGTAAACAATCACAACAAACAACAAAGTTCAATCCCCCTAATTAAACTATGTTCGAAAACAGTAAATAAATTCTCTTTTTCTTTTTTTTTTTCTATCAAGTAACTGGCCCTGCAAGCAAATGTTAGCTATCTTCTCCTTCGTCCTTGGTCAAATTTTGCCACAAAATGCTGCAAAACGTTAGCAAAAAACACCAATATCCTTGCCAAAATGATGTTAGAGGGTTACTATTTGAAAACAGCAAAAAATGAGAACAAAAACGAAGCAAAAATAATCGTTTTACCTTCCAAACTGTGCTGTTTTGGGGTGCTTCCACCCTTCTGCAGCAAAAATCGGGGCGCTTCCGCCTTTCTACGGTAAGGCAGAGGGCGCTGCCACCCTTCTGCAGCAAGATAGGGGCGTTGCGTATAAGACAGGGCGCTGCGTACAAGGTGGGGGCGCTGCCACCCTTCTATAGTAAACTTTGTTAGATTTTAAAGAAAAAAGAAAAGTTGTGCCCCTCCCACTGTAAAAAAAAGTGTTAGCAAATCCCTCTAAATATGTCCTTAATCACAACAAATGTGTTAGAAGGAATAAAACTTTCAAATGTGAGGCGCTACCACCTTTTTGTAGTGGTCAAGAGGGCGCTGCCACCCTTCTGCGGTAAACTTTGTTAGATTTTAAAGAAAAAGAGAAAGTTGTGCCCCTCCCACTGCAAAAAAAGTGTTAGCAAAGCCCTCTAAATATGTCCCTAATCACAACAAATGTGTTAGAAGGAACAAAACTTTCAAATGTGGGGCGCTACCGCCTTTTTGTAGTGGCCAAGAGGGCGCTGCCACCCTTCTGCGTTAAACTTTGTTAGATTTTAAAGAAAAAATGAAAGTTGTGCCCCTCCTATTACAAAAAAAGTGTTAGCAAAGCCCTCTAAATATGTCCCTAATCACAGCAAATGTGTTAAAGAATGAAACTTTCAAATGTGGGGCACCGCCTTTTTGTAGTGGCCAAGAGGGCGCTGCCACCCTTCTGCGGTAAACTTTGTTAGATTTTAAAGAAAAAGAGAAAGTTGTGCCCCTCCCACTGCAAAAAAAGTGTTAGCAAAGCCCTCTAAATATGTCCCTAATCACAGCAAACATGTTAGAAGGAATAAAACTTTCATATGTGGTATCTGGCCTTTTTATAGTGGCCCAGAGGGCGCTGCCAACATTCTGCGGTGAAAATTTTCAGAATTTTAAAGAAAAAAGGAAAGTTATGCCCCTCCCACTGCAAAAAAAGTGTTAGCAAAACCTTCTAAATATGTCCCTAATCACAGCAAACATGTTAGAAGGAATAAAACTTTCATATGTGGGGCGCTACCGCCTTTTTATAGTGGCCCAGAGGGCGCTGCCAACATTCTGCGGTAAAATTTGTCAAATTTTAAAGAAAAAAGGAAAGTTATGCCCCTCCCACTGCAAAAAAAAGTGTTAGCAAAACCTTCTAAATATGTCCCTAATCACAGCAAATATGTTAGAAGGAATAAAACTTTCATATGTGGGGCGCTACCGCCTTTTTATAGTGGCCCAGAGGGCGCTTCCACCTTTCTGCGGCAAAGCAGAAGGCGCTTCCGCCTTTCTGCGACATTTTTCTGCATAATACTTAGCAAAGATGAATGTTAAATGTAAGAACCCGTTTATGGGTCCCACCGGGCGTGCCAGAAATGTGAACCTTGATATTTCATGCTACTCTAAATGTGCAAAATAACCAAGAATATGAATGACAAACTATCAAGGACACCTCAAGATTAGCCAAAAGAGAGTTAGAATAAGAAAGGAAATAGATAAACAACATAGAAACAATATCACCTTCCTTGCTGTTGATTTCTCCTTGATTGGCCCTTGATTAAAAATAGATTGTGTGCTCCTTAGATGGTGGATTGAAGATCATTACTATATGCTTGAATGTAAAATACAAGTGGGTGTGATTAAAAATTGGATGAGTGTATAAAATGACAGCATGTAGTTGCAAATTGATTAAGTGTTGAGAAGGCAAATTAGCAGCATAAGGTTGCTCAAATGAAGAAGTGTTGAGAAGGAAAATGGGCAGCATGTAGTTGCTCAAATAAAAAAGTGTTGGAAATGCCCTTGAGGAGGGGGTATTTATAGGAAAATTTGAATTCTCTAGAGAATTCAAGGGTCAAGATTGCTCCAACAAGGTCAAGATGAAGGGCTATGGTGGGTTGAGAACCCACAAACCCTCACATCTTGACATGTGGAGGGTGAAGTGGACAAGAGGATATGAGGTGGAAATGAGTTGTCAAAAAGGTACATGAGGTGGAAAAGGACATGCACCTTGGGGGATGAGAGGATTTCCACAAAAAGAAATTCTTGTCCCCAAGTGGGAATGAAAGGGACTTTTGAGGAATTTTAGAATTCCTCAAAAATCTACATGGGAAAAGGAAAGGTGGTTGGGGGATAAATGTGAATTAAACCTAGAATGATCTAGAGGGTAAAAGGTGGGCTCCAAAAAGGTGGGACTTGGTCACATGTGGAGATTGTGACAAGTCCAAGGTTCTAGAAGCCTTGGAATGATGGAATGTGAATTAAAAATTCACATATAAAAGAGGGGAATCTAGGAAGAATAAAAATGAATTAAAAATTCTTTGGAGAATGATTAGGCTTAATTAATCAATAATTAGAGGATAATAAATAAGGATTATAAGCCAACTTGCAAAAGTTGGAGGATGTAACACATCCTAATCAAGGATTAGGCATGTGCACATCCTTAATGAAGAGATTAGGAAATGGATTATGATTAGATGAAAATGACATGTGAGGAATTAAATAAATGTAATATTTATTTAATTTATTTGATGAAAAGAGGATTAAGGAGGGTAAGGTATTTAATTATTAATTAAATACCTTAGGGATTTGACATAATTAAAGATATTAATTAAATAATAGTAATATTATTTAATTAACTCGGATAAGAGGATGTTTAGATGAAAAGTGATAAATTTGGATAAATTAAGTGTCCAAATTTGGATGTCTACACTTCCTTCTTGAGATATGTATGTAAATCAAACCTGTCAAGAGTGATGCATAAGTTTAATGGGGTTATGTTGAGTAAGTAAAACAACTGCAGTCTAGTTTCGTTAGTGTGGTTGCATCTTGTTTTCATTTTCTGATTTCTTATCAACTCGGTGTATCACCATAGGAAGAGTTCAATATAGTTTCATTTTATATGCACTTCTTCTCCCTTTACCTCACAAAGATCATTATTCTAGGTGATACCCAAAGGAAGCCGGCCTTCTCCAAAGGTTCATTTCAACTTTAGGTGACCCATAGCCTTGAAATGATCTTATGTTTCACCAGAAATCCTAGTTCTTACAGCTTCGCATAGGGTGCATTTCTAGGTGACAACAGTTTCTAGCATGCCTGGTGGGATAGAAATTAGATTGAACTGTTGGTTTAGTGTGCAACCAGTGAATTCCAGACTTTATAGAAGTCTTTTGGCATACTTGGCGACTCCATAAAGAGGAAAGAATTTCAGAATTAGCACCGTCTTTAGTTTATGAGAAGAATTCGGACAAGAAGTAGCTCAGGTCCTTTCAAATATTTGTAGTTGTCACCACCAAGAAGACCAGGTAGAGCAACAAAGAGGAAAGAAACAACAATTATTTATTATAGAAGAACTCAGTCCACTCCTCCATCTATAGGGTCTCATTTCGCTGCACCAACAAATCCACCTCAGATACCTCCAATGGCCGCTCCAAGGAATCAACCCTTTGTTGCTTTGAATGGAGGGAGCCCCTTGAATTTGGCACAACACAATGAAATTCCAATGACAGCCTTGAAGAGTCTACCAACTTTCACTGGGGAAGATCAAACTACTCCAATTGAACACATGCAAGATGTGGCTTTGTTATGTGGAGTCCATCACATAACCCAAGAGGATGTCGCAGTGAGATTACTTGCTGCTTCACTAAAGGGAAGAGTTGTGCAATGGTATAAGAGCCTACCAGTTAGTTCAATTGCAACATGGGATGAATTTGGAGACAAGTTGCATAAACAATTTCAAGACAGGTCTAATAACATGTCTCTATTGGAACAATTGACTACAATTAAGAGGGCTCCACAAGAGTAGATGAATGACTTCAACTTCATATTTCAGAGAACCTAGGATAGAATCCTTGCTACAGTGAGGCCACCTTCAAAATACACATTTTTATACTTTTTGAGGGCTCTAAACAACAATATAGCTATCATGATACAGTCAATGGGAGGAGTGTCCTTGCCAGATGCTTTTGAAATAGCAGTAAGAGCTGAGAATAGCTTAATACAAGCTGCAAAACTCGCTCCTAGGCCTCCAATGCCTATATTTCTTGAAATTCATGCAAACATTCCTTTGTAAATACCTCCTTTCACAACTCTACCAGCTGTACCGATGCTGCTAGCTACTGTTCTAGCCATTGATAAACAAGAAAGTGTTGCTTCAGGCTCATCATAGGAATTACAAGAGATTAAAAGTCTAGTCAAAAGTCTTTTATAGACTTTTGGTAATATGTTGGTAAACTTGGAAAAATAACAGTCCTATTCTAGGCCTTATCAACAGCAGAACCAAGCCTCAAGTCAGCCTTTTTAAGGTCAACAATAGCAATTCCAGGGGAATAGACAACAATATCAAGGCAATTACTAAGGCTCAAGACAAAATGTTGCTACAAGACCTTTTCAAGCCTACAATCCAGCTCCAATTAGTGCTGTCAAAGAGCTTGTTCTTGTTCAAAATAATCTGGTTGTTGATTATGAGTGGTGTTATCCATGTAATCAGCCACATAATCAAGCTGCATGCTCTAATGGTGCAAAATGTTGTAGGTGCGCAAGATTTTCCTAAGGAGGGGTATCCACAACAGGATCAACCTGGAGATGATTCAACTCTCATGAATTGGCAGGGAGAAGAATTTTGTGGAGTGAACCAGGATGACAGATCTGTTACTGCTAATACTAAAGCTAAGAAGAGGGCTTTCGAGATTGAACAAGCAAAGAATAAGAATAAGGGAGTTGTTGGTCCATCAAATCAGCAAGTACCATGCACTTTGCAGCAAGGTTATGACACTAGTAGGGAGTAGCCTTTACATGCTTCATCCGCAAGTCAAGTGCAACCTGACCATGCTGTTGTAAAGATGTAGCTAAAGGTAAATATATTTGCACCTTTCAACATTGTTGAAAGTATGAAAAAAATGAATGTTTCAATTTTGATGTGGGATTCTTTAGCAATCCATGGTCAAATCAATTTGTTACAGTCAGCCTTATCAAATCCAATCAGTTTGAATCCACCAAATGAAGTCCCTTTAGGCCAAACAAAGTTAGTTTTAACCAATGCACCTTTGGATAGTACCATACAACAAAGTAATGGTGTCAAACCCCCTCCTTTCTATGTTTCCTTAATAGTGGGGAATAAATTGGTACACAATTGCATGGTTGATAGTGGGGCTAGCAGTTCGGTAATGCCAAAAAAGATTGCAGACCAGCTAGGTTTACAATACCAGCCATTAGAAAAGGGAGTACTTCAATTGAATGGGATAACAGTAAACACTATAGGTGTTATTAAAAATCTGAATCTCACACTATATGCTTGTCCCAACTTTTCAATCCTGCAAGATGTCTTTGTCATAGATTTGCCTCCATTTTTTGCTTTATGTCTATCTAGAGACTTCACGGCTAAAATTGGAGGGTATTTGTCTTCAGATTGGTCCCATATGCTTTTTAGGACCAGATATGGTACTAAGGTAACTATAACTTCTGAGTCCCTTTCCAAGGATCACATCAAACCTTATGTGCCATTTGCTATAAATGTTAACTCTATTGTTTTAGAGGATACTAAACTTGCTGCAACACAAGAGTTACAAGCTGAGAGTGTACCTGAGGTACTCCTGAATGAATGGGCAGCTAAGAATGTGGTGGATAATCCAAATGAGCTTATTCATGATGTTGGTCTAGGCAATTATGTATTGCATGAAGCTGGGACAGAAATTCCAAATCTCGAGAGAAGTGCAAAAAGTTAGTTTGAGCAGCATAATAAATTATGGGAGATGTATTTTGATGGTTTAAGAAGCAAAAATGGAGCTGGAGGAGGTGCAATGATTATATCTCTATAGGGTGATAAGTATTATGCTGCCTTTCATTTTTCTTTTGCGTGCTCCAACAACACTACTGAGTATGAGGGCCTTGTTCAAGGTCTTGAATGGGCAAGGAAGAGAGGAATAACCCGCTTGAAAGTATATGGGGATAGCGAGTTAATTGTCAATCAAATAAGAGGCCGAAATGTTGCTAAAAATAACACACTAAAGTCTTATAGAAACAGAGTGTGGAACATGCTTGAGGATTTTGATGCCTTTAACTTAGTGTCTATTCCAAGGAATTAGAACAAGCATGCTGATAGGCTTGCAGCCATTGGGGCACAATTTGATATTCTAGGTGACATTAGAAAAGAGAAAGTGCAGCAGTATGTGAAGGTTGTAGTCAGGCCATCAATTCCTTATAACAACATTCATTGGCAAGTTTTTGACAATGATAAATAGATCCTTTCTTTCTTGCTCAAAGAAGATCAATTCTCCATGGTGAATCAAGCAAAACTTAAGCAACAATATGGTGATCAAGTCATACAGCTGAAGACAAATAAATTACCCAAGGGTTTTGTTACCTTAGAGTTAATTTTTAGTACTGATGATCAGCTTAAAAAAGGTAAAGCTGGCTTGCAAATCAAAGAACATTATGAAGAATTGGGGATTTTCAAAGGTAAACTTCTTAAGATAGGCAAAATTTGTTCACATGAAGATAAACAAGATTTTGTTACTTTATGTCAAGAATTTCAAGATGTATTTGCTTGGGAATACTTAGATTTGAAAGGATTTGATCCCCATATTGCTCAACACACAATTGAGTTAAAACCTAATGCTAAGCTAGTAATGCAAAAATAAAGGCCCTTGAATCCTAAGCTTGAGCCCTTAATGATCAAAGAGCTGACCAAACTAGTTGAGGGGGGTATCATCTTTCCAATTAAACACACATCCTGGGTTTCTAATCTTGTTCCAGTTAGGAAGAAAAATGGTGAAATAAGACTTTGTGTAGACTTTAGGGATCTTAACCGAACCTCTTTGAAAGATCACTACCCACTGCCCTCCATGGAACAAATCTTACAAGTAGTTGCTGGTTTAGAAATATTTTCCTTATTGGATGGTTTTTTGAGCTATAATCAAGTGTTGGTTAAAGAGGAAGATCAGTTCAAAACTGTTTTTACAACTAAATGGGGCACCATGGCATACAAAAGGATGCATTTTGGTTTATCTAATGTTGGTGCCACATTTCAGAGGGCCATGGACATGGCATTTCAAAGTTTGATTAATAAGATTATGCTGATCTATTTAGATGATATTACAGTTTATTCTAAGAATGCTGATGACCATTTGTCACACCTTAAGCAAGCTTTTGAAAAATGTAGAGTTTGGTATCTCTCTTAATCTGAAAAAGAGCATATTTACTGTTCATGAAGGGAAATTATTACGCCATATAGTATCCAGGGATGGAATTACTATTGACCTTGAAAGAGTTAAAGCCATTCTCGAGTTTCCATTACCCAGTCACAAGAAGGGTCTGCAGAGCTTTTTGGGGCGAATCAACTTTCTAAGAAGATTCATCCCAGATGTTGTGAATCTGCTACAGCCTTTGACTGCCATGCTAAAAAAGAACACAGTTTTCAGCTGGACAAAGGAGGCAAAGTGTAGTTTTGAAAAGGTCAAGGAAGCTTTAGCATCTGCCCCGACATTGATAAATCCAGATTTTTCTAAAGATTTCTTTTTGTATACTTTTGGCAGCACTGGTTCAATCTCTGATATGTTGATACAGAAAAATAGTGACAACTTAGAACAGCCAATAGCCTTCTTTAGTCAAATACTTGCTGATTACAAAGAGAGGTATACATTTGTTGAGAAGCATGTTCTCTCCGTGATCAGAAGCCTAAAGAAATTCAAGCCTTTAGTGTCAAACAATAAGATTCATATTCTGGTGGTGCACTCAAGTGTGAAGGAGTTTCTGCTAAACAAAGATTTGAATGAAAAAAGAGCAAGATGGATCACCAAGGTCATGGAGTATGATGTGGATATTAAGATCACCAAACTAGTAAGAGGTAAAGGTCTTTGTGAGCAGCTTGCTACAGGGTCAAGCAGTAAAGCTGAATTAGAAAAGGATGTGTTTACCAGTACAAATGAGTTTCAGAATGTTCAAGATGATGTGCCTATGGGGATAACTAACAGGGTTCAATATATGACCCAATTTCTACAAACTAGTGAATGCCCATTATGATTAAATAGAGCTAAAAAAAGATACTTCAAATTGCAATCCATACCATATGCACGGGTAAACAATGTTCTTTTCAAAAAGGATCTGAATGGTGTCCTATTAAGATGCATTCACAGTCATCAAATTGAGAAGGTACTTCATGAGTTTCATGATGGAGCTATAGGAGGTCACTTTGCCCCAAAAACTACTGCCTGGAAAATAATGAGAGCTGGTTACTACTGGCCCAACTTGTTCAAAGATGCATATTCTTGGTCAAGAAAGTGTATCAAATGTGCTTTATTCATAGGAAAGGAAAAGCTGTCTGCTATGCCTCTGCACCCAATTCAAGTAGAGCAGCCCTTCATGAGATGGGGTATTGATTTCATTGGACCAATAAACCCACCATCCAGTGTTGGTCATAAGTGGGTGCTGACTGCTACAGACTATTTCACATGATGGACAGAAGCAATAGCTTTGAAAGAAGCAAAAGAGTTCAGTTTTGAGCTTCTATGAAGATATAGTCACCAAATTTGGAGTTCTTGACTCTATCATATCTGATAATGCTCTTGCATTTGTGGGATTAGGGCTAACTGATTGGGTTGTTAAACAGGGTATTCATCTAAATACATCTTCAAATTATTACCCTCAAGGTAATGGCTTAGCTGAAAACACAAATAAGAATCTCATCAGGATTATCAAAAGAACAATGGAGGATAGCCAAAGGACCTGGTACACTAAATTAAAGAATGGACTATTGGCAGACAGAGTGACTCCTAAGAGGTCTATTGGTAACTCACCATACTTGTTAGTCTATGGCAGAGAGGCAAGATTGCCCTTGTTTGTCGAGCTCCCAGCCCTTGACATTATACATCAATTGGAGATGTTTGAGGAACAAGACCCAATGTTCGTGAGATATGCAGAACTCATGGAACTTGAAGAGTTAAGGGACAAGGCAATGAAGGAATTGGAGTATCATTAGCTCCAAATGAAGAAAACATTTGAAAGAAGGGCCACAAAATTTTTTTTTAGGGTGGGAGACCTCGTGCTCAAATGGGATGTTCTAAAAAGCAGGCCAGGCCATCACACCAAGTTTGACAACATGTGGACAGGCCCATTCCTTATTAGAGACTGTAAGGAACATAATGCTTATCAGCTGGCTACAACAAAAGGGGGAATACTCCCTATCCCAGTCAATGGGATACACCTTAAGCCCTGTTTTCAAGTCTGATCAAGTTCCTCTTTTGTACATATTAGTTTAGGTTTATGTTTTCAATAAGTGCTTTTGTGCTTTAGGTTAATTATTTTCTATTTCTTGGGTGCTGTGATGGCATAGTAATTTTCTCTTTTGTTTTCCCCTGTTTTATTTTTTGGCAACTTATTGCGTCCTGTGGATCTCAAGCGAGTTGAGACCATGTGCAAAACTGATATTTTTATTTGTTTTCTGAGCCTCCTAATGACTCCATGCCCAATGGATAAGCCTAGCCTATTGGTCTTCATGTTTAGCAAACAAACATCCAGCAAAGGTCGCTAGAAATGTTACCTA
>VDFB02058242.1:181778957-181795380 GCA_007258455.2 Sequoia sempervirens
GCCACAAAATGCTGCAAAACGTTAGCAAAAAACACCAATATCCTTGCCAAAATGATGTTAGAGGGTTACTATTTGAAAACAGCAAAAAATGAGAACAAAAACGAAGCAAAAATAATCGTTTTACCTTCCAAACTGTGCTGTTTTGGGGTGCTTCCACCCTTCTGCAGCAAAAATCGGGGCGCTTCCGCCTTTCTACGGTAAGGCAGAGGGCGCTGCCACCCTTCTGCAGCAAGATAGGGGCGTTGCGTATAAGACAGGGCGCTGCGTACAAGGTGGGGGCGCTGCCACCCTTCTATAGTAAACTTTGTTAGATTTTAAAGAAAAAAGAAAAGTTGTGCCCCTCCCACTGTAAAAAAAAGTGTTAGCAAATCCCTCTAAATATGTCCTTAATCACAACAAATGTGTTAGAAGGAATAAAACTTTCAAATGTGAGGCGCTACCACCTTTTTGTAGTGGTCAAGAGGGCGCTGCCACCCTTCTGCGGTAAACTTTGTTAGATTTTAAAGAAAAAGAGAAAGTTGTGCCCCTCCCACTGCAAAAAAAGTGTTAGCAAAGCCCTCTAAATATGTCCCTAATCACAACAAATGTGTTAGAAGGAACAAAACTTTCAAATGTGGGGCGCTACCGCCTTTTTGTAGTGGCCAAGAGGGCGCTGCCACCCTTCTGCGTTAAACTTTGTTAGATTTTAAAGAAAAAATGAAAGTTGTGCCCCTCCTATTACAAAAAAAGTGTTAGCAAAGCCCTCTAAATATGTCCCTAATCACAGCAAATGTGTTAAAAGGAATGAAACTTTCAAATGTGGGGCGCTACCGCCTTTTTGTAGTGGCCAAGAGGGCGCTGCCACCCTTCTGCGGTAAACTTTGTTAGATTTTAAAGAAAAAATAAAAGTTGTGCCCCTCCCACTGCAAAAAAAGTGTTAGCAAAACCTTCTAAATATGTCCCTAATCACAGCAAACATGTTAGAAGGAATAAAACTTTCATATGTGGGGCGCTACCGCCTTTTTATAGTGGCCTAGAGGGCGCTGCCAACATTCTGCGGTAAAATTTGTCAGATTTTAAAGAAAAAAGGAAAGTTATGCCCCTCCCACTGCAAAAAAAGTGTTAGCAAAACCTTCTAAATATGTCCCTAATCACAGCAAACATGTTAGAAGGAATAAAACTTTCATATGTGGGGCGCTACCGCCTTTTTATAGTGGCCCAGAGGGCGCTGCCAACATTCTGCGGTAAAATTTGTCAAATTTTAAAGAAAAAAGGAAAGTTATGCCCCTCCCACTGCAAAAAAAAGTGTTAGCAAAACCTTCTAAATATGTCCCTAATCACAGCAAATATGTTAGAAGGAATAAAACTTTCATATGTGGGGCGCTACCGCCTTTTTATAGTGGCCCAGAGGGCGCTTCCACCTTTCTGCGGCAAAGCAGAAGGCGCTTCCGCCTTTCTGCGACATTTTTCTGCATAATACTTAGCAAAGATGAATGTTAAATGTAAGAACCCGTTTATGGGTCCCACCGGGCGTGCCAGAAATGTGAACCTTGATATTTCATGCTACTCTAAATGTGCAAAATAACCAAGAATATGAATGACAAACTATCAAGGACACCTCAAGATTAGCCAAAAGAGAGTTAGAATAAGAAAGGAAATAGATAAACAACATAGAAACAATATCACCTTCCTTGCTGTTGATTTCTCCTTGATTGGCCCTTGATTAAAAATAGATTGTGTGCTCCTTAGATGGTGGATTGAAGATCATTACTATATGCTTGAATGTAAAATACAAGTGGGTGTGATTAAAAATTGGATGAGTGTATAAAATGACAGCATGTAGTTGCAAATTGATTAAGTGTTGAGAAGGCAAATTAGCAGCATAAGGTTGCTCAAATGAAGAAGTGTTGAGAAGGAAAATGGGCAGCATGTAGTTGCTCAAATAAAAAAGTGTTGGAAATGCCCTTGAGGAGGGGGTATTTATAGGAAAATTTGAATTCTCTAGAGAATTCAAGGGTCAAGATTGCTCCAACAAGGTCAAGATGAAGGGCTATGGTGGGTTGAGAACCCACAAACCCTCACATCTTGACATGTGGAGGGTGAAGTGGACAAGAGGATATGAGGTGGAAATGAGTTGTCAAAAAGGTACATGAGGTGGAAAAGGACATGCACCTTGGGGGATGAGAGGATTTCCACAAAAGAGGAATTTCTTTTCCCAAGTGGGAATGAAAGGGACTTTTGAGGAATTTTAGAATTCCTCAAAAATCTACATGGGAAAAGGAAAGGTGGTTGGGGATATAAATGTGAATTAAAAATTCACATTCTAGGAATGATCTAGAGGGTAAAAGGTGGGCTCCAAAAAGGTGGGACTTGGTCACATGTGGAGATTGTGACAAGTCCAAGGTTCTAGAAGCCTTGGAATGATGGAATGTGAATTAAAAATTCACATATAAAAGAGGGGAATCTAGGAAGAATAAAAAGGAATTAAAAATTCCTTGGAGAATGATTAGGCTTAATTAATCAATAATTAGAAGAATAAATAAGGATTATAAGCCAACTTGCAAAAGTTGGAGGATGTAACACATCCTAATCAAGGATTAGGCATGTGCACATCCCTAATGAAGAAATTAGGAAATGGATTATGATTAGATGAAAATGACATGTGAGGAATTAAATAAATGTAATATTTATTTAATTTATTTGATGAAAAGAGGATTAAGGAGGGTAAGGTATTTAATTATTAATTAAATACCTTAGGGATTTGACATAATTAAAGATATTAATTAAATAATAGTAATATTATTTAATTAACTCGGATAAGAGGATGTTTAGATGAAAAGTGATAAATTTGGATAAATTAAGTGTCCAAATTTGGATGTCTACACTTCCTTCTTGAGATATGTATGTAAATCAAACCTGTCAAGAGTGATGCATAAGTTTAATGGGGTTATGTTGAGTAAGTAAAACAACTGCAGTCTAGTTTCGTTAGTGTGGTTGCATCTTGTTTTCATTTTCTGATTTCTTATCAACTCGGTGTATCACCATAGGAAGAGTTCAATATAGTTTCATTTTATATGCACTTCTTCTCCCTTTACCTCACAAAGATCATTATTCTAGGTGATACCCAAAGGAAGCCGGCCTTCTCCAAAGGTTCATTTCAACTTTAGGTGACCCATAGCCTTGAAATGATCTTATGTTTCACCAGAAATCCTAGTTCTTACAGCTTCGCATAGGGTGCATTTCTAGGTGACAACAGTTTCTAGCATGCCTGGTGGGATAGAAATTAGATTGAACTGTTGGTTTAGTGTGCAACCAGTGAATTCCAGACTTTATAGAAGTCTTTTGGCATACTTGGCGACTCCATAAAGAGGAAAGAATTTCAGAATTAGCACCGTCTTTAGTTTATGAGAAGAATTCGGACAAGAAGTAGCTCAGGTCCTTTCAAATATTTGTAGTTGTCACCACCAAGAAGACCAGGTAGAGCAACAAAGAGGAAAGAAACAACAATTATTTATTATAGAAGAACTCAGTCCACTCCTCCATCTATAGGGTCTCATTTCGCTGCACCAACAAATCCACCTCAGATACCTCCAATGGCCGCTCCAAGGAATCAACCCTTTGTTGCTTTGAATGGAGGGAGCCCCTTGAATTTGGCACAACACAATGAAATTCCAATGACAGCCTTGAAGAGTCTACCAACTTTCACTGGGGAAGATCAAACTACTCCAATTGAACACATGCAAGATGTGGCTTTGTTATGTGGAGTCCATCACATAACCCAAGAGGATGTCGCAGTGAGATTACTTGCTGCTTCACTAAAGGGAAGAGTTGTGCAATGGTATAAGAGCCTACCAGTTAGTTCAATTGCAACATGGGATGAATTTGGAGACAAGTTGCATAAACAATTTCAAGACAGGTCTAATAACATGTCTCTATTGGAACAATTGACTACAATTAAGAGGGCTCCACAAGAGTAGATGAATGACTTCAACTTCATATTTCAGAGAACCTAGGATAGAATCCTTGCTACAGTGAGGCCACCTTCAAAATACACATTTTTATACTTTTTGAGGGCTCTAAACAACAATATAGCTATCATGATACAGTCAATGGGAGGAGTGTCCTTGCCAGATGCTTTTGAAATAGCAGTAAGAGCTGAGAATAGCTTAATACAAGCTGCAAAACTCGCTCCTAGGCCTCCAATGCCTATATTTCTTGAAATTCATGCAAACATTCCTTTGTAAATACCTCCTTTCACAACTCTACCAGCTGTACCGATGCTGCTAGCTACTGTTCTAGCCATTGATAAACAAGAAAGTGTTGCTTCAGGCTCATCATAGGAATTACAAGAGATTAAAAGTCTAGTCAAAAGTCTTTTATAGACTTTTGGTAATATGTTGGTAAACTTGGAAAAATAACAGTCCTATTCTAGGCCTTATCAACAGCAGAACCAAGCCTCAAGTCAGCCTTTTTAAGGTCAACAATAGCAATTCCAGGGGAATAGACAACAATATCAAGGCAATTACTAAGGCTCAAGACAAAATGTTGCTACAAGACCTTTTCAAGCCTACAATCCAGCTCCAATTAGTGCTGTCAAAGAGCTTGTTCTTGTTCAAAATAATCTGGTTGTTGATTATGAGTGGTGTTATCCATGTAATCAGCCACATAATCAAGCTGCATGCTCTAATGGTGCAAAATGTTGTAGGTGCGCAAGATTTTCCTAAGGAGGGGTATCCACAACAGGATCAACCTGGAGATGATTCAACTCTCATGAATTGGCAGGGAGAAGAATTTTGTGGAGTGAACCAGGATGACAGATCTGTTACTGCTAATACTAAAGCTAAGAAGAGGGCTTTCGAGATTGAACAAGCAAAGAATAAGAATAAGGGAGTTGTTGGTCCATCAAATCAGCAAGTACCATGCACTTTGCAGCAAGGTTATGACACTAGTAGGGAGTAGCCTTTACATGCTTCATCCGCAAGTCAAGTGCAACCTGACCATGCTGTTGTAAAGATGTAGCTAAAGGTAAATATATTTGCACCTTTCAACATTGTTGAAAGTATGAAAAAAATGAATGTTTCAATTTTGATGTGGGATTCTTTAGCAATCCATGGTCAAATCAATTTGTTACAGTCAGCCTTATCAAATCCAATCAGTTTGAATCCACCAAATGAAGTCCCTTTAGGCCAAACAAAGTTAGTTTTAACCAATGCACCTTTGGATAGTACCATACAACAAAGTAATGGTGTCAAACCCCCTCCTTTCTATGTTTCCTTAATAGTGGGGAATAAATTGGTACACAATTGCATGGTTGATAGTGGGGCTAGCAGTTCGGTAATGCCAAAAAAGATTGCAGACCAGCTAGGTTTACAATACCAGCCATTAGAAAAGGGAGTACTTCAATTGAATGGGATAACAGTAAACACTATAGGTGTTATTAAAAATCTGAATCTCACACTATATGCTTGTCCCAACTTTTCAATCCTGCAAGATGTCTTTGTCATAGATTTGCCTCCATTTTTTGCTTTATGTCTATCTAGAGACTTCACGGCTAAAATTGGAGGGTATTTGTCTTCAGATTGGTCCCATATGCTTTTTAGGACCAGATATGGTACTAAGGTAACTATAACTTCTGAGTCCCTTTCCAAGGATCACATCAAACCTTATGTGCCATTTGCTATAAATGTTAACTCTATTGTTTTAGAGGATACTAAACTTGCTGCAACACAAGAGTTACAAGCTGAGAGTGTACCTGAGGTACTCCTGAATGAATGGGCAGCTAAGAATGTGGTGGATAATCCAAATGAGCTTATTCATGATGTTGGTCTAGGCAATTATGTATTGCATGAAGCTGGGACAGAAATTCCAAATCTCGAGAGAAGTGCAAAAAGTTAGTTTGAGCAGCATAATAAATTATGGGAGATGTATTTTGATGGTTTAAGAAGCAAAAATGGAGCTGGAGGAGGTGCAATGATTATATCTCTATAGGGTGATAAGTATTATGCTGCCTTTCATTTTTCTTTTGCGTGCTCCAACAACACTACTGAGTATGAGGGCCTTGTTCAAGGTCTTGAATGGGCAAGGAAGAGAGGAATAACCCGCTTGAAAGTATATGGGGATAGCGAGTTAATTGTCAATCAAATAAGAGGCCGAAATGTTGCTAAAAATAACACACTAAAGTCTTATAGAAACAGAGTGTGGAACATGCTTGAGGATTTTGATGCCTTTAACTTAGTGTCTATTCCAAGGAATTAGAACAAGCATGCTGATAGGCTTGCAGCCATTGGGGCACAATTTGATATTCTAGGTGACATTAGAAAAGAGAAAGTGCAGCAGTATGTGAAGGTTGTAGTCAGGCCATCAATTCCTTATAACAACATTCATTGGCAAGTTTTTGACAATGATAAATAGATCCTTTCTTTCTTGCTCAAAGAAGATCAATTCTCCATGGTGAATCAAGCAAAACTTAAGCAACAATATGGTGATCAAGTCATACAGCTGAAGACAAATAAATTACCCAAGGGTTTTGTTACCTTAGAGTTAATTTTTAGTACTGATGATCAGCTTAAAAAAGGTAAAGCTGGCTTGCAAATCAAAGAACATTATGAAGAATTGGGGATTTTCAAAGGTAAACTTCTTAAGATAGGCAAAATTTGTTCACATGAAGATAAACAAGATTTTGTTACTTTATGTCAAGAATTTCAAGATGTATTTGCTTGGGAATACTTAGATTTGAAAGGATTTGATCCCCATATTGCTCAACACACAATTGAGTTAAAACCTAATGCTAAGCTAGTAATGCAAAAATAAAGGCCCTTGAATCCTAAGCTTGAGCCCTTAATGATCAAAGAGCTGACCAAACTAGTTGAGGGGGGTATCATCTTTCCAATTAAACACACATCCTGGGTTTCTAATCTTGTTCCAGTTAGGAAGAAAAATGGTGAAATAAGACTTTGTGTAGACTTTAGGGATCTTAACCGAACCTCTTTGAAAGATCACTACCCACTGCCCTCCATGGAACAAATCTTACAAGTAGTTGCTGGTTTAGAAATATTTTCCTTATTGGATGGTTTTTTGAGCTATAATCAAGTGTTGGTTAAAGAGGAAGATCAGTTCAAAACTGTTTTTACAACTAAATGGGGCACCATGGCATACAAAAGGATGCATTTTGGTTTATCTAATGTTGGTGCCACATTTCAGAGGGCCATGGACATGGCATTTCAAAGTTTGATTAATAAGATTATGCTGATCTATTTAGATGATATTACAGTTTATTCTAAGAATGCTGATGACCATTTGTCACACCTTAAGCAAGCTTTTGAAAAATGTAGAGTTTGGTATCTCTCTTAATCTGAAAAAGAGCATATTTACTGTTCATGAAGGGAAATTATTACGCCATATAGTATCCAGGGATGGAATTACTATTGACCTTGAAAGAGTTAAAGCCATTCTCGAGTTTCCATTACCCAGTCACAAGAAGGGTCTGCAGAGCTTTTTGGGGCGAATCAACTTTCTAAGAAGATTCATCCCAGATGTTGTGAATCTGCTACAGCCTTTGACTGCCATGCTAAAAAAGAACACAGTTTTCAGCTGGACAAAGGAGGCAAAGTGTAGTTTTGAAAAGGTCAAGGAAGCTTTAGCATCTGCCCCGACATTGATAAATCCAGATTTTTCTAAAGATTTCTTTTTGTATACTTTTGGCAGCACTGGTTCAATCTCTGATATGTTGATACAGAAAAATAGTGACAACTTAGAACAGCCAATAGCCTTCTTTAGTCAAATACTTGCTGATTACAAAGAGAGGTATACATTTGTTGAGAAGCATGTTCTCTCCGTGATCAGAAGCCTAAAGAAATTCAAGCCTTTAGTGTCAAACAATAAGATTCATATTCTGGTGGTGCACTCAAGTGTGAAGGAGTTTCTGCTAAACAAAGATTTGAATGAAAAAAGAGCAAGATGGATCACCAAGGTCATGGAGTATGATGTGGATATTAAGATCACCAAACTAGTAAGAGGTAAAGGTCTTTGTGAGCAGCTTGCTACAGGGTCAAGCAGTAAAGCTGAATTAGAAAAGGATGTGTTTACCAGTACAAATGAGTTTCAGAATGTTCAAGATGATGTGCCTATGGGGATAACTAACAGGGTTCAATATATGACCCAATTTCTACAAACTAGTGAATGCCCATTATGATTAAATAGAGCTAAAAAAAGATACTTCAAATTGCAATCCATACCATATGCACGGGTAAACAATGTTCTTTTCAAAAAGGATCTGAATGGTGTCCTATTAAGATGCATTCACAGTCATCAAATTGAGAAGGTACTTCATGAGTTTCATGATGGAGCTATAGGAGGTCACTTTGCCCCAAAAACTACTGCCTGGAAAATAATGAGAGCTGGTTACTACTGGCCCAACTTGTTCAAAGATGCATATTCTTGGTCAAGAAAGTGTATCAAATGTGCTTTATTCATAGGAAAGGAAAAGCTGTCTGCTATGCCTCTGCACCCAATTCAAGTAGAGCAGCCCTTCATGAGATGGGGTATTGATTTCATTGGACCAATAAACCCACCATCCAGTGTTGGTCATAAGTGGGTGCTGACTGCTACAGACTATTTCACATGATGGACAGAAGCAATAGCTTTGAAAGAAGCAAAAGAGTTCAGTTTTGAGCTTCTATGAAGATATAGTCACCAAATTTGGAGTTCTTGACTCTATCATATCTGATAATGCTCTTGCATTTGTGGGATTAGGGCTAACTGATTGGGTTGTTAAACAGGGTATTCATCTAAATACATCTTCAAATTATTACCCTCAAGGTAATGGCTTAGCTGAAAACACAAATAAGAATCTCATCAGGATTATCAAAAGAACAATGGAGGATAGCCAAAGGACCTGGTACACTAAATTAAAGAATGGACTATTGGCAGACAGAGTGACTCCTAAGAGGTCTATTGGTAACTCACCATACTTGTTAGTCTATGGCAGAGAGGCAAGATTGCCCTTGTTTGTCGAGCTCCCAGCCCTTGACATTATACATCAATTGGAGATGTTTGAGGAACAAGACCCAATGTTCGTGAGATATGCAGAACTCATGGAACTTGAAGAGTTAAGGGACAAGGCAATGAAGGAATTGGAGTATCATTAGCTCCAAATGAAGAAAACATTTGAAAGAAGGGCCACAAAATTTTTTTTTAGGGTGGGAGACCTCGTGCTCAAATGGGATGTTCTAAAAAGCAGGCCAGGCCATCACACCAAGTTTGACAACATGTGGACAGGCCCATTCCTTATTAGAGACTGTAAGGAACATAATGCTTATCAGCTGGCTACAACAAAAGGGGGAATACTCCCTATCCCAGTCAATGGGATACACCTTAAGCCCTGTTTTCAAGTCTGATCAAGTTCCTCTTTTGTACATATTAGTTTAGGTTTATGTTTTCAATAAGTGCTTTTGTGCTTTAGGTTAATTATTTTCTATTTCTTGGGTGCTGTGATGGCATAGTAATTTTCTCTTTTGTTTTCCCCTGTTTTATTTTTTGGCAACTTATTGCGTCCTGTGGATCTCAAGCGAGTTGAGACCATGTGCAAAACTGATATTTTTATTTGTTTTCTGAGCCTCCTAATGACTCCATGCCCAATGGATAAGCCTAGCCTATTGGTCTTCATGTTTAGCAAACAAACATCCAGCAAAGGTCGCTAGAAATGTTACCTAATTTTCACCCTCAGGCTCAATTAGTCAAGGCATCTATGTTGCAGATGTTCATAAGGACCAAATGGGATATCTCCATTGAGGGTTATTTCATGCATCTGATGACATTTCATAGGGAATTTAGTTGGGGGCCTGCTTTGTTGGACATATGCCTCAATAGTCACAGGCTCAGCCTCCATTAGAGCCAGGTCGGTATGACATCTTCACTGTATGGCCGACTGGCTACTTTGATACTTTCCATTTTGAACAGGTTGCTATGACCTAGTTTTTGTCTTGCCGAACGAAGCTACAAAGCCTATCGTTGTGACAAGAAGGGTTCAGTATGACCTCTTATTGCATTAGGATCTTTGGCCAATAGGCCATTCAATGGTCAGTCGGGGAGACTCATGGCGACCACGGGCTTCGGGATGACTTATGATGCTCGGTGAAAGGTCTCAGCGAAGATTTGAAGTCTCACCAACCGCTTTCGTTCAGGGAAACAAAGAGTCTCAGAGGTAAGTCTTAGCGAAGGCGAAGGTCTCGCCAAAAGAAGGCGGCATCAGAAAAACAAGCGAGCTTCGCTAAAGGGTCTCGCCGAAGTCACAAGGTCTCCCCGACTCTAAAGGCTCTTAGCATAAGGATTGAGTTCTACAAGATGTCTCGGTGACTGGCCAAGGGTCTCACTGAAGAGGTGTGAGAGGTATCATCATAGGTCTCTCTGACTTGCTCATGAACTCGGCAAAGGTTGGTCCCTTCACCACAAGGTCTCTCTGATATAGGAAGTCTCCCCGACAAGAGGATTTCACTAGAAGGAAGTGTTATCAGCGTAACCTGTTGACTTTGGTATGAGTCTTTCCGATGGATTAAAGTCTTACTGAAGGATGAAGGAACTCGGGGAGAGCAGGGCTATTCACATAGGTTTGGCCGAGTGTGGGATGTCCTCCCAATAGAGGATGCCCTTAGTATAACTTTGGGAGTACAGAATGAGTCTCTTCGACCCGATAAGTCTCCCCGACCATTAAGCGCAGGAGGATGGGCCATTTCCAAGACAAAATAAATTCGGAAAGTGGTCTCGCCGAGAAGCAAAAGGAATTCTACAAGATGTCTCGGCAAATGAAGGTGGTCTTAGTGACGGAAACGGGAATCGGTATGACCGGTGGACTGCGCCATGATGTCTTCCCAACTTACCACAGTCTTTCCGAAGGAAATCAAGAGCTCGAGCAGAATGAAGGAGTTCAGCGTGAGTCTCAGCAACAAATGCTAGTTTGGATGAAGGAAAAGGTTTGGGGAGACCATAGTGTGCTCGGCAAAGGGTTTGTCTAACAGGCCAAAGTTTCAGCGACAACGAAGTAAGCTCGGTGAAGGGTCACGTTTCGGGGAGATGTCTTCCCGACCTAGTTTTTGTCTTGCTGAAACAAAAGGGAGCTCGGTGTAGTGTTTTCCCTTTGCCATGATGTCTTCCCAACCGATGGGAGTCACACCGAAGAAGATCTACAGCTCAGCGGAATGAAAGGACCTCGGTGTGAGGTCTGGGCAAAGTTAAGATGTTTCGCCAAAGGAAAGCAGCATTGCTAAAGAAAAGAGAGCTCGACATGAGGTCTCTTTGACAACGAGAGGTCACACCAACATCCCTGGCGCCTTCGGTGTAACATGAAGAGCAAAAGGAATTCTATAGGAGGCCTCACCAAATAAAGTGTGTCTCCCCGAAACAGATGCCTTCGCTAGGGGATAGGGTTTTTGTCATGATGTCTCAGTGACGATATGAGTCATGCCGATAAGTTGCAGAGGACATAATCACATCAGTGAGACACTTTTAGTGTCTCACCGAGATGTGATTCTTTTCAAAAGAGTTTTGATTGCCTACAAAGCCTGCGTGGAGTATGCTCAACCAACTAGGAGGAGCTGAGGTGAGCCATGGCAGTCTGATCAGAATGAAGAATGTCAATGAGATGAATGCAACACGTATCTGTTGTGAGCTCAGGGCATTCAAAGCATTCAGCCGAAGTGGTTCGAACAGGACACGATGCCAGGATTAGAATGAATGTGGTAGCTACGAAATATCTGAAGAAGGCTTCTCCGAGGATGAATCTTCACCGTCATGGACATGTAGGGTTCTACATTAAATTCAGTCGAAAAGATCTGAGGAGAGATCTTTTCCGAGGACTGATATTTTGTAAGCCCTAAGGGGTTGACACAGTCTGATATATAAGGCATTTTTACCTTTTTTGTAAACAGTTTGAACTATGCATCCAAAAGAGCTAGTGGTTTTTATCTATCCTTTCTTAGCTGATGTATACTTTGTAACCCAACTGAAATCTGGAATGCAAAACAGAGTTCACCTTAAAAACAAGTACTAATGCTCTTACCACTCTCATTTCTGTATGTTAGCTTATGTATGTATTTCTTTAACCGTGTTTTTCTAAATCTATATTCATACCACAAAGCTGTGAAGTTTGTTTCTTCCTTCTTGAGATATGTATGTAGATCAAACCTGTCAAGAGTGATGCATAAGTCTAATGGGGTTATGTTGATTAAGTAAAACAGCTGCAGTCTAGTTTCCTCAGTGTGGTTGCATCTTGTTTTCATTTCCTAATTTCTTATCAACTTGATGTATCACCATAGGAATAGTTCAGTATAGTTTCATTTTGTATGCACTTCTCCCTTTACCTCACAAAGATCATTAGTCTAGGTGATACCCAAAGGAAGTCAGCCTTCTCCGGAGGTTCATTTCAACTTTAGGTGACCCACAGCCTTGAAATGATCCCATGTTTCACCAGAAAGCCTAGTTCTTACAACTTTGCATAGGGTGCATTTCTAGGTGACAACAATCGTTAAAATCCACCTAGCATGGAATTCCATGAAATTCCTTTCTGGTTTGATTTCCCCGGATGGCTGAAAATCTCAGATTTCTAAGAAATTGTTCCTTATGATGATTTAAAGGATTTTAATTGTGATTTTTGAATTGTTGAATGATAAACATGTTCTTTATGATGATCTGACCTTGATTCTAATGTGGTAAAGAGGATTTATTGTGGTATCTCGTTGATTGTAGGATGAATCAAGTAAGGTAGTTGCAAGAGGAACCAGGAGTAAGCAGACGGATTAGGGTCCTGAAGGATCTTTGGTCTCAGAAGCAGAAAAGGATCAAAATTGACATAAAGAATAAGGTTCCTGAGTCCAAGCTCTCCTCCATTTGGACTGAAGTAGGTGACACCAATGTAGGAAGATGGGATTATGAGGAATTCAAGGCAAGAATGGCACAACAAGACCCTCCATTGCTGGCTCGAAGGTTAGTGGAATCAGGGTCGGCTCATGTAGTTGGTTTTCCTCCCACGATCCAATGTTATGAGCTAGTGCTTGAATGTGCTAGACATTATGAAAGAAGTACACAAAGAGTGATTGGTCCTCAAGGCAGGGTGTTGGAAAATTTTTCTCCTGTATCTATGGCACAAACCTTTGACATGCCTGACCGATCTCATGTGGTGGCTTTGGAATTAGACGTTGCTAAAAATTATTTTGAAGATGATTCAAGCAAGGCTCTATAGGTGGTCAATTCTTGGTTGGAGAAGCCTAAACCCCACATCTCAATGCTGCCAAAACAATTATTCAAGGAAAAGTTCAAACCAGAGTACTATGATGCTATCACATTACTTAGCAGGGTAATAGGTTTGAAGAGTGCAGGATGTTTTGAGAACTAGATGTTCCTTGTTATAGTTATGATGGAGTAGAAGAACGATTATCACTGGGCATGCATTATAAGTGCCATGATACATGATCAACTATGCAATGTATTGAAAACTAAGAGCTTCACAATGACTTCTTACCTGGTCTATGCCTTGGCTAGGTTCCATCCATATAAGGAATTGAATACACGAGGGTCATTTGGGCGGGATGTGATATATGAAGTTTATCCACAGCTACATCTGGGAAGCTCAAGCTATAGAAGGGTGAATGATGCATTCACCATGTACATCACTAGGTTGCTCCAAGGTGCAGAGCATGTTAGAATATTTGACATTGCTAAGGAGTTGATCAAAAGGTATGGGGCTTGGTTTATACAATTTCCCACATTTTCTTACATAAGGATAGATGGTTGCTAGAGGGCCCCTTACAGATTTCCTAGGTATCCTACTGATCACCTCGTACTCTTGGAAGTCACAAGGCAGATATGTGATTTTGATGCCATAGTTAAGAAGGAGAAGCATAAAACAAGATTTGGCAATGACTTTCCCCTTAGGGTAGGCAGTAACGAGGTTTTCCCTTCCATACATACAACACACTTCTCTAAAGAGGAGATGAGTACTCTGGGCCTATCTTTCCATTCTAAAAGGTCCAGGTTTTATAGAACTGGTGAAGCCCAAGAGAAGGCTAGTAGAGAGTACAGTCATAAGGATGACCTAGAGGATTACTGGGCTAACTGTAAAGATGAGTTTGAGATTCGAAAGAATAAATTCTTTAGGCTACCATTTAACTTGATTAGACTATACAATGTTAAGGTCATCCTAGATCAGATAGATGATGGTGGAAATTTAATTCAAAATCTTGGGTAGATTGAGGAAAGAGGTGTAGACCAAGCAAGAATTGAAGAGAGAGAATGATAAACTTAAGAAGTATCTGCAAGACTTGATGAAGCCCTTGCAATCCATTATCTCCTCATCATTCGCTGCAAGCTTCCTGCCACAAGAAATAATAACTGAGTTGGAGAAGATGAAAGTTGCTACTCATGCCACAACAAACTAGTTGCAGGGAGTGCAAGCTAAGGGAGATAATGCTATCAAGAACATCCTTTCAACTAGTGGAGATGCTATGAGGTCAATAGATTAGTTAAGGGATTTATTGGTTCAGGATAAGGAGGATGTGGATCTCTTGCTACAAAAGACCAAAATCATCATGGAATACACTTAAGATAAACTGGTAAGTGATGGCATTGTTCCTTCCTCCAAAGCTGCAGAACCTTGGGAATGGTTTGAAGTTTTGCAAATAAGGCAAAGGGTTTTGAAGAAGGTGTATAAGTAGAGGAAACAAATTGAGTACACCTTGACTGAGATTTACAACAAATGCATTTCCTTCTTTGAGGTTATAACAGGAAGAAAAAGGTTTGCACTGAAACATTTGAGCTTGGAGTAGTCAAGAAAATGGTGGCGATATGTATATTCTCCAATAAATGAGGACTCAGTCACTGAACATCAGTTAGATGATGCAACCACCTATATTGTAGTAATGGCTAAATATCAAACCATAAAGGTGGACTGGGATAAAGTTGTCAAGCAGTCAAGAGAAGACATTAAGTCCATTGAAAGGAGAATTATAGTATTAGCTATGCCACCTATAGCTGACTTGGACATGAAATTTTTGATGGTGTAGGATAGGATGGAGCAAGATAAGGACAAAGGGGAAGGCAGTTAATACAATGCCTCATCAAAATTTGTGCTTCCCATTATTTTTCCTCCTTTACATGCATTGGAATGAACTATGTTGGAGTTCCCAGGCTGACCTGGATGGAGTGCATGCATTTAATGCATACTTTAATTTATTTTGAATTCATCATGGCTGACTTGTTTTGTGGCCGTTTATTATTGTAAACCCTAATTGGGCCGACATATCTTGGGGGTTTTTATAAATATGACATTTTGCCTCATTTGTAAGGGATAGATAGTTTTACCGGGAGTGAATTAAGTAGTATAGCAAGAGCTAGAGTTAGGAGTTAGTCTTATTTTCAAGCAAGTGCTGCAACAGAGGACTAGAATTGTTGCTACTTTGGATGATTTAATGCAAAGTGAAGACATTGTAATTTGGTGCCTTTCTTGTGATGAATTTTATCTGGCATGGTTCCTGTGATTCTATCTTTTGAAATTGCTTAAGTTTATTTGATATATATGCTAGGTTAAATATTAAAGGAATTAATAGTGTTCATGATTTGATGCTTGAGGTGTTGCAACAATCTCTAGTCCATACTTTTTGTAGCTAGCTGATTGTTAGTTGCTTTGCAAAGTCAACCTGGACTTTAAATTCACCCTGCCTTGTTCAATTGTGGATGTTTTTTTATTTTGATTGCAATAGGGTTGTTTTGAATGAATGTTAATAATCTAAAAATCTTCAACACCTTAGAAAATTGCACTGTTTCTGTGAGATTGCAGATTCATCTGGGTCAAGTAGGAATCAGTTTCTGAGGGATTGGTCCATTTCAAGTGTTTTATCATTTACATTGTTAATCTTAGGAATAGAACTAATCTTAGATATTTCTTTCAAACCATTATATTTTGCTATTTATTTTGTCATTTGAGTTAGATTTAGGATTAAGTATCATGATATTGCAAAATTTGATAAGCTTTGAGATTCAACATTTGCTTGTAGTAAGGTCCCTTTGTGATTACCAGCATTTTCACATTTATCACTGAGTTGTTCATGCATTGTCAAGACTTGACATTAGAGACCTTGCGGTTATCTCTTGAGGATTTTTGATAGAGATTTACCTTTCAAGAGAGATAGGATACTTGTATCTTGTTTGAATTGTTGCTGTGCAGAAAACACCATCAACATCTCCCACTCTCTCCCTCGCTATCTCCCACCCACTACCACCCTCACCCACTCCCACCCTCTCCCACTCTCTCCCACCCTCCCCCACTCTCTCCCTCCCTATCTCCCAATATCCCACTCTCTCCCTCCCTATCTCCCACTCTCCCACTCTCCCACACTCTCTCCCACTCTCTCCCACTCTCTTCCTCCCTCCATCCCACTCTCTCCCACTCTCTCCCTCC
>VDFB02058242.1:181796540-181846071 GCA_007258455.2 Sequoia sempervirens
AAAAAATAGTATTTGGTGTTTTTTTGTTATAAATGAACTGTTCATCGAAATTTCAAATAAATTACATTTTTAGAAACTAGACTCCATTCTACAAATTTTTGAAAAAAATCAATTACCTTCAAAAAATTTTAGGGGGAGCACGGCCAAAATTCTGCCTTTTGGGAAGTACTCACTTAGAAAATTAGTAAAAAATAAAATATTCATTAAAAAATTATCAGAAAAATCATGTATCAACTAGATACTGTTAGCTAAATTTTAACCATAGCGATTTTAAAAATACTACAAAAAAGTTCATCGTGCTAGGTTCGTACAAGAGTTGCTATGTTATGTTTTTCTGGCAAAAACAACACCAATTTGTGTACATCCCTCTTTTGAACCCCTTAATCTCAACCATTTTCAAAATAAATTAGTAGTTTGGCAAGTAGACTTGGAGCACTTTGATCCTTGTTTTTGTTCCATCTCAAAATTTTGAGTGTAACTATCCTCAATTTCATGTCCAAGGTTAGTATTTCCTGATTTTAGAAAAAAAGTGGCCACTTAAGCCCCCTTTTTGGGAACCATCTTGGTGCACTTACCCACAGAAGGGTGGAAATTATTTTTCAAACTATTGGGATGAAAAAAGCTAAAGACTATCGAAGAAAGGAGGTCTTGCTCCAAGATCAATTTGAGTTGCAATCCAATCCCACAAATGAAGCCCTTATAGATAAACTGGCATTGGCCAAATAATCACTTAGAAGAATCTAGAATAATAGAATCAAAGGGCTTAAGGTAAGAGCTAAGATGAACTGGTTGGAAAATGGGGACAAATGTTCCAAATTCTTTTTTAGGTATATTAAGGAAAAGTAGGCTAGGGAACAGATTGACTTCATTTTTGTGGATGGTTCCCCGGTGATCAATCAAGATGAGATAAGAAGCCACTTTTTCCAGTTCTATAAAGGGCTTTTCTCTTCAGGAAAAGAAGGGAGGGACAATGTTCGAGCTAGAGAACATATTAAGAGTCTTATCCAAAAGAAGGTTAGTGAGGACATGACAAAGGAATTGGGGAAAGAGGTGACCCTTGAAGAAATTAAAAAGGCCATTCTCTCTCTAAAGGATGATAAATCCCTCGGGGCTGATGGGCTACTAACTAAATTCTATAAATCTTTTATTGAGTGGATTTGTGATGATCTTCTTCTAGTGTATAGGGAAGCCTTTGAGAAGGGGTCCCTTGGCAATAAAATTAATAAAGGAGTATCAAGCTGATTCCTAAAGATGGTGATAGGTCTTTGATAAAAAATTGGAGACCCATTACTCTTTTAAATGTTCCCTACAAGATTTTGGCCAAAATTTTTGCCGACAAGGTGGCCATAATCCTTCCTTGTATAATAAATACTACACAGACTAGTTTTATCAAAGGAAGGTATATTCTTGAGAATTTGATCACTAGTTGGGAGGCCTTGAGTTGGGTAAAAACTTCAAATCAAAATGTTGTAATGATGCTCTTAGACTTTGAAAAGGCCTATGACAGGGTTGAATGGGATTTTTACTACTGATGTTGAAAGCTTTTGGTTTCCTTGAGGCTTTCTATCAAATGGTTAGAACACTCTTCCAAGATGCCTCTGCTTAGGTTGAGGTTAATGGTATACCCACTCAGGAGATCCCTCTGGAGAGGTCTATAAGACAAGGCTGCCCCTTGGCCCTAACACTATTTGTCATGGCCTCTTATTCCCTCCATTATCTATTGAGGGAGAATGCTCTAGTTCCAAGGATAAGAGGAGTCAGGTTGCCAGATGAAAATGAGCTTTTCAATCTCCAACTTTTTGATGATACATCCATTCTGCTTTTGATGGAAGATTGGAATTTTGCTAATCTAATGAGGAAATTGGATATATTTTATTTAGCTTTAGGTGCAAAGCTTACCCCCTCTAAGTCTTGGTTGTTGGGATAGACAGATAGACCCCTAGATTGGATTACTAAGTATGGGCTTTAGTTGTGTGTTCCTCACAAACTAGTTAGATATCTCAGGATTCCCTTTGCCGTGGAAGCAGATTTGAAGGAAATGTGGTTCTGGATTTGGGATAAAATAGAAAAGAAAATCTCTAAGTGGAATATGCAATTCCTTTCTTTTGTTGGCCGGATACAAGTCTGTCAGAAGATTCTCTCTTCTTATAGCATCTATTTTGCTTCTGTGTGGTTCTTTAATTCATATCAACTTAATGAGATTTAGAAAAGAATAAGGGCTTTTCTCTGGTCAGATGGGAAAGGGAAGAGAAAGAGACATGCTATTAACTGGGATTGGTGCATCATTGAAAAATCTAAAGGTGGTCTAGGATTGAAAGACTTGAAGTTGCAAGGCATTGGCCTTGCATCAAAATGGATTCTAGGTTCCCTAGATGGTGGGGAACCTTGGAAAGTCCTGATCTGACAAAATATTCTTAGAGTTGTTCCTAAATGTGCAAAGGCTTGGAAATTCTTTCCTATCAGTGATATTCTTAGTAGCCAGGAGGTCATGTTACTCGCAGGGTCCAATGTTTTTAGGACAATCTGGAAGGCCTGGGAGGTGATGAAAAAGCATCTAGATAATCACTAGTTCATCAATGGGAATTTTGAGACTATCTAGTCCCATAGGTCTATCTGGTGGAATTTGCGAAACAAAGGGAGGCCTTTGGTTCTAATCCAAGGGTGCTCTACAAAACATTGGGCTTTCTTTAGCATTAGACATTTTAGTGATATTTTGAAAGATGGAAAATTGAAGGGTTGGAATGAGTTGAATACTGAATTCAACTTTCCCCCCTCTAACTAGAGAACATATTCAGTCTTAAGAGAGGCCTGTAAGTGGATAAAATTTCCTGTGAAAACTAAAAATGATCCTAAACAATTTAAAGACTTTCAATGGAGAAACGACTCTAATATAAGAAAGACTAAGGTTAAAGAACTTTATAATATGCTAATAGGTCACATTGACCTGACTAATTATTTGAACCAAACTTGGAATCAACAGTGGGACAAAACTCAATGGAATTTTTTTTTTCAGAGTAACTGGGTTAGACAAATTGAAGCTAAACAAGCATGTTTTAGATGGCTCCTTATTTTATAGAAACTTTCTTTTAAATGCAAAATTGATGACATTACAGTTTGTAATTTGTGTAGAGTTCCTAAAACTATTAATCATATCTTTTTTGAATGCATTTTTGCAAAGAAGCTTGGAAAATTTTCTATAATGAGCAAGATATTTGGGCATCCAATGGGCAGCTGCTTCCTGAGAAGATTTTTTTTATGCATAATACAAAGATGGGGAAAACTGCTAAGCTTTTTTGGTTGTGCTTGTCCTCCAATATTCTTTGGCTTATTTGGAAAGTGAGGAATGAAGATAAATTTCAGGGGAGAAAAAGGTTGCTTACTGAGTCTTCTAGGAGACTCATATTCTATAACATTGCCATGCAGGTTTATATCACTATGGCTATCTCAAAGGACAAGTTCTGGAGCTATTTGAAAAATAGGCAGATTAATATAGACATAATGGAAGCAATATATGGGAACTTATGGCCAGAGGGGCATTCAGGTGTTGATGTGTTCATGAGGGCTCTTCAAGCTTTCCATCATGACATTGCAGAGGGACAAAATAAGAATGCTGAGAGCAAGAGTCAGGGTGACATGCCTTCAAAAGAGGAGTTATTTGCTACACATGCCTTGGTGATCCTGAGTGGTGGTCATCGAGTTGATTAATGCACTCTATGGATAGTCCTTTTGCATATCATTTTGATCAGTAAATAGTTGTTTATATTCCTATTTAGAGTATTATACTTGTATATCTTGTAATGAATACTTGGTGTAGCTAATCCCTTTTGATACAGGGCACTCATTGGACTTCTTTTGGTTGCTCCCAGTTGAGGCAATTTGGTTTTTTGTAATGGATTATTCTAAGGGTTTCATAAGCTGGTTGCTTCTCTTTTCTCTATTGTAAAGGGGGTTTTGGATTTTGTTTTGTGGGGATATAGTGACTTGATATGGGGTTGAACATTCAAACTTTATGACTTGTATTTTTTGCTTTTTCTATAATTAATAAAAAAAATCCATATAGTCTACCTAATCATCTATTACCATCCTTGGGGTCATACTAATCATCCATGCTATTCATCCATGTGTTCCATCCAAGCCATATATCAAGTCCACCTAGGGTTATCCTTTTAACAGTCACCATAAGTCAAAGAAATCTAGAATAAAAAATCATATCAAATTTAAAAAGTTTAAGGATTTCACTGCAACGATGGTTCCATATCCCACACAAGTAAAGAACAAATTCATAATCAAATCAAGCTAAAATATCATAATTAAGGGAAAATTCAACACTATGAGCCCTCTAGATGAAATCCTTTTCCAAAATCAAGCCAAGTATAATGACTATAATGGAAATTTCCATCAACCTGAATATGATCCTGGTGATGATGAGGATGGTTTTATCTATCAACTTGAATATTATCCTTATGAGGATAAGGATGGACTTATCTACCAACCTAAATACAATCTTTATGGTGAAGAGGATAATCTTATCAATCAACTTGAATATGACCCTTATGATGACAATGATATTCTTGAACAAGACACCATTGATGAGATCCTTATGGAATATCTTGTCATAGATTCTATACACCCCACCATCAACTCCCATATCCCCCAAAACAAAGACCTCCTAAGGACTAGCTACTTAATGAACCAACATCAAAGCTCCACGATTCATCCTTATCCTACCTCTGATAAGGAAAATACCATCCTAGAAGAATATCCACCATCACCCCAATCCATGTCATTTGAGTCCTCTTCACCTAAATTGTTTAAATCTATCTCTACATCTTCCAAACCATTTGCATTTGCCTCCTCCAAAACACTACCACCAAGTCATTTGATTCATCCTAATCTACTAAAGATGTTGTCCAAGTACTACTCACATGGGATAAACAATTAAAAAAATCCAAGAAATCCATATACATAACAAATATCCATAAGTCTCCTACCACTATGCGTATCCTAGATCAAATACCGTTAAACATTGCCATCTCCAAGAGTCAACACACATGGGAATATAAACATTATTTCATGAAATCCATAAAATTCAAAAGGTCCAAAATCCATAAGTGTCATAAAGTCCAAAACTATCCCACTAGTTAGAGCATACTATTAAATGTGAAATATCAAAGCAATGCAAAGTGTATCCATCTTATCTAAGAAGGAAACAAGGCCATGTCAATATATTGTTTTAAAGCATGTCACAACAAGCTCCAACATTAATCAAGATCAAGTTATTGAAAAATCCCCAATAATGATCATGATATTCATGTTAATCCAACCTTTGAACAAGATCCAATAGATGATTATGAAACCCGTCACAATACAATCTTTGATCACTTGATCCTATTTATGAGCATGACACCCAAAATCTGATCTTTGATCATGGTCCGTAAATCCAAGATGATCATTTAATCTACTTTTATCCCATCCATGACCATGAAATCAACGATGAGCACATCCATACTCTTGAAACTTCCATTTACCAAGACGAGATACTTGCCTCCCTTGGACACATAAATAGTCAAAAAAATTACATATTTCCCATCATGTATGAGGATTCACAATTCAGAGTTGATCACATTGAGCATATCATTGATCAAGATACCATAATTGCAAATATGGAGAAATTACAATCATCTTACAAGCTGGGTTCAACCACCTTCATACGATTTGGCCTTCTTGCAAAAGAGCGAATATACCTCCTAAGTTAAGGTTTCCTAATGATGGATTTGCATCCTATTTGAAAAGAAAAAAATATCCTATGGAAAACAAAATCTTTCAAAGCATGGGCTACAATGGTATAAGGGTAATCCTTCATGAACAAGGCATTCTAGAACCAATCTTAGTATATGCAAATTATGGACATCAAGCTCTTGGCTACACATCTCAAAGAAATGAGTCTATTTGTGACAACTCAATGATAGTTGGGGAAATCTTGTCCAATTAAAACATCAAAATAAAGGTCATCCATAACTCTTCCAAGGATCCTCCATACTCCCCTCTTTTACCTACTTCCTCCATTCATGCATACATACCACATCCACAACATTCTGAGCCTCTTAATTGGTATCAACCACCACATTCATCATACAAAGTGAAGCATTCCCATGAATTAAAATATTTCAATCAACTACTAGATAAAAAGAAAAAAAATAGATTCCATATCAAAATCAAAATGAATTTAAAAATAAATATGCATTTAAAAATTAAGAAGAAAGAAAAAAATTAATATGGAGTCCAAAGAAAACTAAATTGATGAATCCAATCAAGGAAGGTCATCAAAATCAATCCATAAATCAAAATTTACATATTGCATACAATAGGTGTGCACCATCTTCACAATTATCATTCAAAAATTCACTATCCAAAAATAATGTTAGTCCTAATCCTAAGATAAATACCAAATCCAAATCTAATTTTACCACCCAATCCCAACATCCCTCATTCCAATTGAAACCTCAAATCCCTAAATCCAAAATTCACCAATTTGCACATCCACCTCCAAAGGACCTGTAGACATCCAAATTTAATCACTTCCATATGATTAAATTTACTGCCTTTCTGTCTATCGTATTAATATTAATTTATTAAATTAATATTACACCTTTTGTGTCATATCGGTAAAGTATTTAATTTAATAATTAATACTTTGTCTTTCACCCTATTCCTCTCTAAATTAAATAAATACGCTAATTTATTTAATTTAGTCATTTTCCCCCTTTTGATTTAAAATCAATTTAAAATTTCTCACTTTCTCTCTCCTTGTCACATCCTCCATAACCTTGCCCTAATCTGAATTAATTTAATTAATTCATGATTATGATGTGCATCCTCTTAATCAAGATTAATGTCACATCCTCCTACATTTGCCACTTGCCTCTAATCTTCCATTAATTAGCCTAATCCAATGTTTGTAACCAGGTCATTGGCTAGATTTACCACTTTTTTAATTTGCTTTACCTTCTTTGGCATTGACCCCCCCCATGTGAATTTTTAATTCAGTTCCTCTTTATATTTGAATTCACATTCCATCCTTCAAGGCTTCTAGAACCTTGGACTTGTCACAATCTCCACATGTGACCAAGTCCCACCTTTTGGAGCCCACCTTTTATCCTCTAGATCCTCTAGGAATTCACATTTATATCCCCAACCACCTTTCCTTTTCCCATGTAGATTTTTGAGGAATTCCAAAATTCCTCAAATGTCCCTTTCACTCCCACTTGGGGACAAGAATCCCTTTTTGAGGAAATCTCCTCACTCCCCAAAGGTGCATGTCCTTCCTCCACCTCATGTACCTTCTTGACACCTCACTTACACCTCATATCCCTTGTCCACTTCACCCTCCACATGTCAAGATGTGAGGGCTTGTGGGTTCTCAACCCACCATAGCCCTTCATCTTGGCCTTGTTGGATGCATCTTGACCATTGAATTCTCTAGAGAATTCAAATTCTCCTATAAATACCCCCTCCTCAAGGGCATTTTCAACACTTTGGATTTTTATAACTACATGTTGCCAATTTGCATTCTCAATCCTTGCCATCATTTAGCCATCTCTTTTAATCATTTTGCACATCTAATCTTGCATTTAGTCACTCAAGCAATCATCTAAGGAGCACACAAAATCATCCCAAGCGAGGGCCAATCAAGGAGACATCAACAACAAGGAAAGTGAAATCGTTTGTATTTCGTTTTATCCATTTCCTTCTTGTTATATCACTCCTTTGGCTAATCTTGAGGTGTCCTTGTTCTTTTATCACTTGCATTTTTGAGTTATTTTGCACGTTAGAGAAGGATAAAATTCTAAGGTATACAGGACCAATTATCACATCTGCTATCCAAATCCTGCTCCTCACCTCCCCCATCTAAATCCATCCCACTTCATCCTAAATATAAACCAAAACCTATAATCCATTGCATCCTAGCAGCAACACTTTGTCACAAGAGTTATGATGGCACTTTATCAAGATGTTTATATTTAGACAAGAAAAAACCAACTATCAAAGAGTATCGTCACAATTGTGTATTGTATACCAGTGTAATAATCCTATTGAAGAAACTCTATAAGTTAGGATATTATTGGGATGTCACAACCAAAGAATCCAAATCAACTCCATCATCTATCCATGAATGTAATAGCTAAAGTTCATAATTCTAAAAAAACTATGTAAAATTAAAAAACTCCCAAAAATAAATAAATAGAAAAAGAAAAAAAAATAAGTAAAGATAAATAATCCATCCAATGGTGAAAAATACTTATATTGGCACCTTGGGAAAGTACCATGATGAAAAACCATTCATGGGTACCATGCATAAATCAACTAGCTATGCGAACCTTGAAATTAGGGGCAATTTGTCTCATCCATTCTACCAAACATATACATCCTATCATGTCATTCCAGAATACAGTCCACTATATCCATTTAGCCATGCCTCATCCATATTTCCTATTCACCTTGATCTTAATAATGATTGGGGGCACATGATACACGCTTTGGAAAACTCTTGACATAGCCATCCTTTGGCCTTACACCATCTACCATCATTTAGTTGCCTACATAGTACTACCTAGTCCCTATCTTGGACTAATACATGTTATTCCTATGCAATGTAGTCCTTCAAACATATCTCCATAAATCCTTCCATCAATCCATATCCTCTCCATCTCATCCAAACCATCAACAATTCCCTCCAAACCATATTTATCCTTTTTTTCTAGGTTTGGTTCATCCCTTTCCTTTGGTTCCACCATAAAAATGATAAAAAACAACACTTATCCAAACATATTTCCACTCTATAAGAATGATCCAAAAAACACTATATCCATGTTAAAACCCTTAAATCCAAGCACACCCCATCTAGAATCTCACATCCATCCAAAAGCATCCATAAGATTTTTTTTGTTATCTTTCTAGAAGTTGTGTTTTTATCTATAATCAATGTAATCAATCATCATTAGGATGTGTTTTTCCCAATCATTGAATTGTTTTCAGGATGCATCCTTCCCACATCAACAATACTATCATCCTCATTAGTCAATCAATTAATCAATTTTTAGCTTGAACAGGGGAATATTTAATCCAATCCTAATCATTAATCCTTGAAACCAATCCATCCATTCCCCTCTTTCCATACACCCTTGGCATCAACATTTTATTGGATACTAATTCATGTTTTTTTTCATGTTTTTGAATGCTCGTTTTGTATGGGTTTGTGTTTGTTTGATTCCTATAGTCTTAGTGTTCCATCCATCTCAATATCATGGTCGCATTCATCCTTATATGACAACGTTCCAATGAAAACATGTTGATTGGATCACTCTACTATTTGTAAGTTCTTTGTTTGTAAGTCAGTCCATATGCATATGGTGCATCATTATCATGATCCTTTAAATCATTGTGTATAGCACTAAGTGCTACAGAAAAATAAAGGTTTCTCCTTACATGTGAAGTTACTATGACAACATGTATTACTCATCTATTTATCCATAATCCCAATCATGTGTAATTTTTTTGCATTACATCCTTGAGAGATTTCATTATCATGTACACCCATACCATTTAGTCCAATCATCCTAGCCCCAATCCAAATTCCCAATCCTTAATCAATCATTTAGTCCTATATTCATAGCATGTACATCATCCCAACATGATTTCTCTCAATTCAACTTTTATCCTTTATGATACATATTTTTATCACTCTTTGTCTTTTCAAAATACATATTGGGTTCCATTTCACTTAACAATTCTTTTGAGGGGGAATGATTTCCATCATCATCCCTAAGTGACTGGGGTAACTTGCAACCAGAGCTTCATTCCATCCCATCCTAACTTTTATTCTTCTTTGACATAACACCTCTTAGTTGCATTGTATTAAAGAGGGGAAAATGTAGACATCTAAAATATTTTCTAGGCCTACTTGCCATCACCTAGTCCTAATTGACCAATATCATCACCATTTCCTGTTCTAATAAGGATCCTATGAAACTCCTCTATATATTCTTTCACTATTTTGGTTCCTTGTTTTAACCCTTGCATTTTTTTGAGCAAATCAAGCTCATAGTCCATCGGAATGAACTATCTTTTCATTTTATCCACCCTTCTATCCCACTTAGTAATTTTATCCTTGCCTCTCCTTCTTTCCAATCAAATCTCTCTCCACCAAATTGAAGCATGGCCTTTCAATATGGTTTTTACATACCTTACTTTGTCAGGATCCTCAACTTCCTCAAACTCAAAGAACTCTTCCATGTCGTTGATCCAATCCACTAACTCTCTTGGATTAAAATTTACACTAAATGTAGGAACATCAAAATTTGGTCTTTTTCCTATCCTTGACAGGGCAATCAACAATGGGACATTGACAACTACTGTTGTTGCATCTCTTTGTTCACTTGTTTGGCTATCATCCTTCAAGGTTTCTTCTTCTTCATTACTTACTAGTTCTCTCTTCTATGCAAACCCTCTTCTAATTTCTCCTTGTAATGATTCCAACTACCTTCTCAAAGATCTAAAATCATCACCATGGAAAAAAGTCTCATTTCTTCCTCTACCCCTACCAAGTGGGGCTCCTCTTGCATACATTTTCCTACACACCCACAAGCTCAATCCTGGTGCAAACTGCCTCTCTTCAGAAGTCTATTCACACACTCAGAATCTTCTTGCTCTTATACCACTGATGAAAGGGGGATTCTCAAAAACCCTCTTTTCACAAAAACACACACTCAAACAACGTCACAATGCATTCAAATCTGCAACATAGTCTCATGAAATTACTTTAAAGTTGGAAACAAAAGGTATTCTCATTCTATAAATATGATTACATATTCATTTTTAGTCATCAAATGACTAATGGAAAGCAATATATTCCCCATACATAATCTGAAAATGAGCACAAAATAAACTACAACAAAAAAACAACTATATGTTTCACAAGCACTTCCAAATCTACACCTTTCTCCTTCAATCTTCAACCATGGAGCCATCAATATTTTATGGCTGCCCTAATCCTCTCAACCTACAACAAAAAGTATTCAAAACACCTTTTGATAATACCACACCAAGCTCTCCCTTTTTCCCAAACCTACCACAACCAAATGAATGCCAAAAACATGCAACAAAAACCGCTCCAAAAATAAAAATCTGATTTTCACTCCAATTGGAAAAGCCACGACCAGCTCCATGGAATGAGTGGTTTAAAATATGGAAAAATCAATAAATGATTTTTATTGCCATTTTGTAACTTCTACAAACCCAACACCCAAGTTTGTTTCTTCTAATTATTCAAAAAATGCAACTACACCTCCACTAGGGGAGAGGGGCCCATAGTGGAGCAGGATCCAATAGTGGGGATAGAAGTAGTCCTTAGTGGGCCCCATAGTGGAGCACCTTAACATCCAATTACAAAATATTTTTTATCCATAAAGTACATAAACTGACAAATCATGTGATACCACATCAACACACCCATAAAACATGACTTAGTGCACCACTATCGGTCTCACTTTTATTTTGGGCCTTTTTGGATACCTCAACAAAAAGCATGTTGATGTGACATCATATTTGATGATGTGGCCCTAAAACAAAATATAGAAGCATGTGAGTTACCAAATAAACTGTTGTACAAAATTGGAAGTGATTTGAAATTTCCACATAAGATTTTGAGAACGTGAAGTTAGGGTGCTCCACTATGGGCTCCTCTCCCCTATCTCCACTTGCTAAATTTCATAGGAAAAATGATTTTATATTTAATTAAATATAATTATGCTCAACTTATTCAAATTATCTTCCTAACATGAAATTAACCTCCTAACATGAAATGCAAATGAAAATTTGAAATTTGAAATTCTTTGGTTAATGTTGATTGCACTTTCACCTAGGATTCTCTTGCATCAAATATTTATATCTATTATAGGTTTTGAAATTGAATAAGTTGTTAAAAATAAATAAAAAGAGAAAAAAAAAACTTATTTTTCATAGAATGGTTTTGTTGAGAAATTTAGTATGTGAGAAGAGATAGGTTACATGAATTTTTCATGTTTATTATAGAAATATATAATTTTATAAGTATTTTGTATTAAGCTACAAAGAGTTAATAAGTTTACTATATTTAAATATTGTCTTCATATTACATATGAAAGTTTTAAATGACTATTGGGTTTCCAGATTAGGTTATTTTTCATTAGATTCTCTAGTTAAGGATATAATAAGAGAAATGTTTATTGTTGGGTTGTGCTATAAATAGGCTCTTGAAAATTTTTGTGGGTGTATGAGTGGAGTCTTGTAACTACAAAAAAGAAAAATAAGAAAGCATGGAAAATAGGGGAAGCCATAGAATAGCTAGGATTGTATACATAGAAAATATGTTGAGAAGAATTGAAACTAGATGGCATGCAAAAAAGATAGCTTAGAGAAGAGAACATGTGGAGAATGTAAGTGCTGATGAAGGAAAATAAGAAAGAAGCAACTAAAAGTATAATATTTAGTGAGTAAAACAAAATGTAGATTTTTGATGACCATGTCAAATATAAGTAGTAAATTAAGACTAAATAATCCCCACTACAACAAAAGTATAATCCTTAAATAACTTATAGACTAAATTTTAGAGATGACAAAGTCTTTTGATTATGGTCAATGAAAGATTTGAAAAAGTTAAAGTTTCTTTGCACTAAGTTCAATGGCTAATTAGATCATGTAAAAATGGAGAGACAAAGAAGAGAAAAGAAGATTATATCTTCAGATAAAATGGTTAAAAAAAACTAATTTATTACTAATAGATTAAGTAAATTTATTTAGAAAATTATAAAAGAGACGAATATCAAAGACTATATGGAGGAATCTTTCAAACTTATTCAAGCTAGCCATGTAGAGGACAATGAAGAAAATATCTCAAAATATGTTAAGGAACTTTGACTATCAATAAAAAATGATTTTAAAATGATTAGACCAAGTTTAGTAGAGGAGGCCTACCAATATGTTTTAAAAGTAGAAGAGAAGTTGGCATGGAAGCAAAAAAGTAATTTGAGAGAAAGAGGAAGGTTCTCCAAAGTAGTAATTTGAGAGAAAGAGGAAGGTTCTCCAAAGTAAGAGGAAAATATAGTGGTGGCAAAGGACAACATATAATAAAGGAGAATCTAGCACTACTCAAAAGAAATATTACTATCAAAACATGAGTTGAAAAGGAAATTCCTCAAGAGGAAGAGATTATTATGGAAGAGGAAGATGTAGAGGATTTATTGGAATTTGTTATAAGTTTGGTGAGGTTGTTCATAGGGCATTTGACTATTCAAAAGTATAGTAGAAAAGTGGAAGGGTAATTGTGGAAAGAAATCATGTTGTCCAAGAAGATGAATAAAATGTAGCTTCACCCAATCATATAGAAGAGCCAAAGCAATGATAATTATTTATGATGATTTTTTATATGAAAACATATGTAATAAGGAAGAGAATGAACTAATTCAAAGAAATAATTTATTTAGTGTCATATATAAATTTGGAGGAAAATACTACAATATCATTGTTGATAGTGGAAGTATAGATATTTTGGTGTTCAAGAAATGATAAATTATCTTAAAGTTGAAGATGAATAAACACCTAAACACATACAAGGTTTTGTAGCTATAGAAAGGGCGTAAGTCAACAATGTTTAATGAATTTTCAAAATGATATATATAATTATAAAATTCTATGTGATGTTATGGGGAGATCATCATAATTTGATAGGAAGGTTGTGAAAGGTTTTAGAATGAATACATATACCATTGTGAAAGATGAAAAAGATCACATTGTCCATCAAAGGACAATGAGGAAGAAGTGGACAACAATCCAAAAGTATGTTTAATATTTGAAAAATAATTTTTAAAGGAGATGAAGAAAGAGAGCTTGTTATGTTTTCATTCTTAAGCCTATAGAGGTTAAGAAAATAAATAAAATTGAAGAATTTCACTAGAAGTGGAGTTATTGGAGAAGTATGTTGATGCTCTTTATAAGGAATTATTAGATGGGTTGCCACCCATGAGAAGTATTAACCACCTTATGGATTTAATCATAGAGGAAATTTTATCAAACAAGGTAGTGTATAAAATGACAACTATGGAAAATGACTGATGAAGAAAAAATTTCATTAATTTTTGGAAAAGAGTTTGATAAGGGAGAGTTTGAGCCTGTGTTGTACTAGTAGTACTAGTTCCCAATAATGATGGAGAATGACATGTACAAATAGATTTGTTGGGAATAGGATGCCATTTAATTGTAATCCTAAACATATTACATGTATCTCCTAAGTCCTTGGAAAGTGTTCCTCAACACTAGGATTAGAAAGAGATTAAATTTGAATGAAATGAATAGGTTAATTGACATTTGCAATTAATTCTAAATGATAGGAACATGTGAGGGCATCCAAGATGAGTTCCTAAATAATAGGAGCACATGGGGCGCCCACATGGAAGGTGGAACCCACCTTGAGTTAAGTTAACTATTTGGAGTAAAAAATAACACTTCCGTAATGCATGTAAAGATCCTAGAAGTTAGGGATTGATGTTTACATGCATGGAGTTCAGTTCAATTCAATTCAGACCAGTTCAGTTTGGTATCAATTCAGTTCAGTTATGGTTCAATTACATGTAGTTAGTTTCAGTTGAATGCTAGTTGACTTTAGTTGACTTGGAATGCATGAAAGATAACAGGTGACACATTCAGTTAAGTGGGGATGATAAATCATGCATCCTGTTTGCATGAATTGATGGAGAGATGTTTTAGTTAACAAAGAATGACTTGGACCCACCTTGGGTGCCCAGGTTGGCATCTTGGAGTTAACACTTTTGCATGATAAGATATTTTATAAGGCTGAGTTAAGTGGGCCCATTCTTAGGTGCCAACTTTGAGGATAAGCTTACAAGATATCTTTGGAATCAACATTGAGTTATGACTTCAGTTTGGGATGCCCAAATTGATGAAGGACTTGGTTTGACATTGTTTTTCATAGGAGAAATCTACTTGCAAAGAATAGGCATAGGTTTTGTGAGATAAGCTTTGTCCTTTGTAATTGTAAACTCTTTAGAGTTTACAAGGCTCATTATTGTCTATATATTGCAACAAGTTGAAGAGAGTTTTATTAGAGTTTATTGCAGGTTGTGAAAAATAATTGTTGAAGTAAAAATAAGCATCTCAAGCAAGGATTGATAAAGAATTATTGTAATCTTATTCTAAGGTTAAATAATACAAGCACTATTAATTTTGGTGGTGGATTTTTTTCCCGAAAGGGTTTCTCCATGGTATATGATGTGTCACTTCTATCTTCTAGTCTTATTCTTCTACAATCTTTTGTCTATTTCTACAAATGGTAAAAAGAATCTAAATAGATAATCATCCACAAATAAATTGTAACAAAAAAACACTTAATTAGATCTATAGTATAATAGTTTTACAAGTTCTAAAGCTACATAACAAGATTCATGATCCATTAACAAGATAACAATATATCACATTTTTTGTTGCCCTAAATGGATGGTTTAATGGATTGCCTAAGTGGATTTAAATAATTCATTGTAAGAGATGGAAAATGGTGATTTGTCTAAGAGTATTAGCTAAACAAATTTTCATTTCTTTTATATTAGGATTGAATCTATTTTATTATCTTTTAATAAGACAACTTTAGAAACCTAGAAATGATTTAAAAGACCTCATAGCAACAAGAAGATGTACCACAACAACTTTACACCATCTGCAACCTTTGGCTCACTGCCTCCAACAACTTCAAGTACACTAAAAATATAAACACCTTTTGGTCACTATTTCTGGTAGCCTTAGGCATTTAAGCTCGCACTTAGATCACAACACTTGATCACATCCACATCATTTCACATCACACAACACACCACACACTTATCCAACAATTGACCTTGCATATATATCAACCACAACCTCAAACAACCTTCTCTAAGTTAGCTTCAATGAAATGTATGCACCTCAAATGTGCAATCACCAAATAGGTTGATACCAAACACTTCCATGGTGAAAAGAAGTGAAGGACCAAACCAAGGGTTAAGTAGGACCCAAATCTACATTGACACGCTACACCATGCTTCCACAAACAACAAACCATCTCCACAATCAACGCTAGCACACTAGGTTGGTGAAACCCGTACTAACACTATTAAACAATCAATTTCACACATCACAAGGTCCAAAAACCTCCTACGAACCATGTGAAAACAATACACAACATCCAAGAATATTCTAACATCATCAAAATATTCAATAACACTGCCACAACCATTGGAAACTAAGAAAATATCATCTTATGCAACTAGCCACACTACCACAAACATACAACTCACTAACCAACCTTGTGGAACAACTGAACACCAAACACTTTAGGGGAAGGTAGATACAAACAATATTAAAGTGTTCCCAAATTCGCAAGACAAGAAACCTCAACATGGAGAAGCGTATAGCAATTCCATTTCTCCCAAACAACCTTCTTCACAAGCAACACATTGTCAGACACATCTTCCATTACTACACGATTTAGAACCTAAAAATCTGGATTTAACACCTTTGAACACCTCTTAACATCATATACAAACGACATAAGCACATCTTCGACCGTAAAGAAATGCAAAACACAACTTTGTTACCTTGTACACTCTCTATTCAAATTTTCTCAAAAGCACTTGGAAACCAAGTGAACTACCTGCATCAACAATACATGGTGAACACCACAATCACCTTCTCATCACAACCACACTAGAGGTTTCAACATAGGTTGACATCAATGAAATAGAAGAATAGGTGGGTTCACCAAACATGAAATTAATGCCATCTTGAAATTGGATGCTAAACTTTCTCAAGTGAATATAAAAGATAACAATGAAATAACAATACATACAAAATATTAAATATGAACATTAGGATTGCAAGGTTGAGACACTTTATTCTAACTAAAAAAAGCTAACCTTGAACTTTTTCCCTTTGCTTTAGACATCATGTTTATCCTTAAAGAAAAAAACCAGTGTACAAGTGGCATATTCTAATGTAGAAGTTGAAAAATATTATGATCCCTACTTATTTCCATTTTTACACATCCCAAGGGACTAGGGATTGATTCTTTGTTTCATCCATTTATTATTATAGGCCATTTCCATATCATAAAACTAACCAAGATCAAGTCAACAAGTGGATGTGACCCCTAAACTTTCAAATTTTAAATTGGGGCTTTTGTTGACTCTATAGGACCCTAGTTGTGTTATTAAAAATACATTATGAAAAATTTCCATGATGTTTTACAATTTTTTCATTGTGTTACACATTGATTATGTTGATTACAAATAAGTTGGGATTAACCAAATTACTTGGATCTTTAAGTGACCAATCTCTAATGGTTTTCCTTAGAGAATTCAAGTTTAATTTCTTCTCCTTTACCCTTCAATTGAAAAATAATACATTATCAACTTTCAAGTTGTTATTAAGTAATTTTTTATGATGACATACTACATCACATACATAGGTAACCTCAAATGATTCCGGATAATTTATCATTATTCCTTATAGCTTTGTTAGGAAGATACTCCCCATCTTTACCCTTCCCATGTAGGGCCTACTAAACACAAGTTTGTGTGATACATTTTTATGTCTTTAATTTTAAAGACATTTAATGCACTCATTCTAATCATATAAAAATCAAACAAATAATTCATATATGCCATTCAAATCTACAAAATTTAATTGGTGCTCTAAAACGAATCTAGCTTTGTACAATCATTATAAAGATATTTGGGATTGGTCTAGTTGAAGCTTCTTGTAACTCAATGAAAATCCTTTAAGGTATTCTAAACACTACCATATCCCCTAGGTATTTTAGATAAAAACCCATAAAAAAGCTCAAGATGATTACAAAAACACAAGAATAGAGATCAACAAAATACACATGACAAGTTCATGGTTGTATATTAATTCTAGACATTTAAACTCATTCTTACATAAAATCAACAACCTAATATTTACTATTCTTGACCCATAGACTCATCAAATCTAAATCTTCATTAGTTTTTATACATTTACTACATTAAACTAAATATATTCGATTGTTTTGGAATATGGTACAAAACATCCTGCTTTTTCCTTCCTGTATTCCACAATTAATACGGCAGTGCCTTGCAAGAAAGGAATTATTACCTAGCTTTGGAACCCCTTTCTTCAAACGAATAACATGTATGCTTTTATTAAAGTGCTGCTCCATACCTCTTTTTCCACTTCACCGCGCATCTTTCAAACCCAAAGACAAGGGAATCCGCTCTTTAAAACAAGTGCGCATGGTATAATAATGATGTCCACTCGATTCCCAAGTAAAGTATGACGAATAAACTTTACCCGATTCCCAAGTAAAGTATTACGAATAAACTTTACCATTGTATTGATCAAGAAGTCCCCCTTTGTTATAAATTGTGACAGTTGTTGGATTGTTATACTCACATTCAACCAAGTTTCAATTGCATTTCTATTCAATTCTATTCTCTAAATCCGCAGTCTGTAAGAGCTCAAAGATGGCAGCTGGACTTGCTATTGCGCTTGCCAATGGTGTGATGGGGAAGCTTGGCGAGATTGCGGCACAACAAGCATTGAATGAGGCATCTCTCTTGCTCAACTTCAAAAGTGACTTTAAATGGTTGGAGAAGAAGCTCAGGCAGATATGTGCTTCTCTGCAAGCTGCAGATAAGCAGAGTGGGCATGATAAAGATGTAAAAGAATGGCTGGCGGAAGTGAGGAATATCGCTTTTGATGCAGAAGATATAATTGATGAGTGTGATGTTGAGCATTTGTATACAAATACCAGTCAATCATGTTTGCACAATTGTACTAGTCAAATTGTCTTTCGGTATAAGATGGGGAAGAGGATTAAAGAGCTCAAAGATAGGATTAAGTCTAGTATTCAAGAGGCACAGGAGCTCAAGCTTTTCCATGAGGTGCCCCATATAAGTCAGCCCTCAACTAGTACATCTGAAAGTGAAAGAGGAGCGGAGTTGGGAAGATGGACCATCTTCGAGAAAGATTCACCAGCAGTGGCTATAGACTATAAGGTCGATGAAATTCTGACATTGCTAGAGAACCCTGCTGTTGGAGTTGTTGCCATTGTGGGGATGGGCGGGCTAGGTAAAACGTTCCTTGTGCAGCATGTCTTCAACAGAACAAAACATAGGTATGAGTGTTCTGCCTGGATTTCTGTTTCACAGACTTGTACTCTTAGGAAATTGCAATGTGACCTAGCCTCCTACATTGATTTAGAAATAGCTTCCCAGATTAGTGATAGGCGGGCAGCTGAATTGATACATAACAGATTAGAGAACAAAAAATGCTTGATTGTTCTCGATGACGTGTGGAGGAGTAGTGTAGAAGATAATTTGATATTAAGACTTGGGCTTCCCACTGGGCGTAATAACCAGTGTAAAATAGTGGTTACCACTAGAAGTAGAGATGTTGGAGAGAACATGAATGCCCACTTCTATGAGATGCAACACCTCTCGGATGTGGACAGTTGGGATCTGTTTTGCCTGTTTGCCTTCCCAGATCGTGAGGGAAATAGGCCGCCTGAGCAGCTAGAGAGATTAGCTCATCAAATTGCAGAAGAATGTGGGAGGTTGCCACTGGCCGTAAAGACAGTTGCGGCATCCATGGCCAAGTCTTCCCTTATATCAGATTGGCAGTCAAAATTGGGGCAGTTGAAAAAGGTGGGAAAAGCAGAGGACTATATCATGAAGATTTTAAAGCTGAGTTATGACTCTCTTCCTCCCTCTTTGAAATCTTGCTTTGCTTATTTTTCTTTCTTTCCAGAGGACACATATATTTCTTTTACTACTTTTAAAATTGAGAAAGCTATATACCAAGACAATGTGATATATTTGTGGATAGCGGAAGGATTTATTCCGCAAGAAAAAGACAGAGAACAATGGAATATTGGGTTAGATTATTTACATCAGCTTGAAAATTTATGTCTGCTGGAAGTAAATAGAGTTACAGGTTGCTACACTGTACATGACTTGCTGCTTGATTTGGTTGTAAATATATGTAAAGAACATGAGTGTGAATTTGATCTTCCCTTCAAAGAAGCAGGTTGTCGCAGGTTATTATTGGCTAAGAAAGGTATAGATACTAATAATATTTTAGAAAGGCCTTTTAGTTGTCAGCGATTTCTACGCACCATGTCATTCTCTGAGAATCCTGGCATTACAAGTATTCCACAACACTTGCTTGACCATGTCAGAGTACTCCGGGTAGCTGACTTTAGTCACACTGCCATCTACACATTGCCAAAATGTGTTGGAAAATTGAAACTTGTTAAATTCTTAAATTTGTCTCACACAGAGATCAGTGAGGTGCCAGATTGTGTAAGAAGACTTAAGAGTCTTCAGTTCCCTATTGCACAAAACTACAACGTCTACCTCAGTGGATAGGTGAGCTCAAATGTCTTTCCTATCTCAATGTAAAGTGGAGCTCAGATGAGGATACTCATATTGGTATGCCCAAGGGAATGTCGCAGATCTTGGGTTTGAGGATATTGTCATCACATGGCTTCCCATTGTCTATGGAAGAGAATGAATTCCTAAGTGTTAAAGATGTTGGCAATTTGCTGAATCTCCAAGAAATAAGGTTTAGTTTAAAAGATGTACGAGCATTGAGAAGTGTGGAAGATGGTATCCTTGACCGTCTAGTAAAAATGAGAATGCTAGGAGTATCAAATAATATTCCTGCAATAGAGGGTGATACAGAAGAATCCAGTCTTCCAGAATTCCCAGAGAAAATGAATGCTATGAAGGGTCTTCAACAACTTGAACTTAGGCGTTTCTCTGTGCCAAGTTGGATATGTGGAATGGAAAATCTGACACAACTTGCCTTGGATAAATGCAGTGATTATCCATCGCTCCAAAAGATGCCCAACTTACAATTATTGATGTTGAGAGGTGATTCGAAATGCAGAGAATTGCCAAAGGAGTTTGGAGAGAGTGGGGGATTTCCTAACCTGGTTAAGCTGCAGATTGAAAACTTCCCTCTTTTGGAGGAGTTACCGGCGTTGGAAGAGGAGGCAATGCAACGTCTAGAAGGACTAGCGATAGGTAATTGTCCTGGGGTGAAGAGAGTTCCAGAGGGATTGGAGCGGTTGAGGAGACTAAAGAAAATATTTGTGGGGGAGAGAAGTGGTGAGTTAGAGGAGAGGTTAAAGGAAGGCGGGGAAGATTGGAATAAAATCAAAGCAAATAATCCCCGCATCGGGATCTTCTTGGATTAGCAGCTTTGGTTGTGTAAAAAGATTGTTTCCTTTAGTTTGTAATATTACAAATTTTGAGTATGTTTTTAGATTTAGGATAAATGTTTTACTCATTTTTTTTTTCAGCATACATTTTTTTCTTATTCTAGATACATATATATTTTTTATTTCAGATAAGATTTGATTTTAATTTGATTCAATATTGTAATATATAAATAGATAAAAATAAATTATAATATAAAAATGGATAAGTTTTTATTTAAAAATATTTATTTGTAAAAATCAAATGTTAGAAAGAAAATAATTAATAGTTGAAGTTTAATATTTAAGAGAAAATAAATAGTAGAAATTAAAGTATAGAATATTGTTGTCTATAAGTTTTTTATTTATTTAATGAAATGTTATATTATTCTACTTTAGAATTATTTTGTTTTATTTTTACTTTGATTTACTTATTTAGGAGGTATTTTATTATTAAATGACATCACTACTATTATGTCTAATGTAAAACATTAATAGTTTGACCTATAAATGGGTATCAAAATTTAGGTAAAATGTAAGATCTTTTATTTACACAATGACTCCTTGCTATCACTATAGAATGCCTCTATAATTAATAATATATTTGTCATTTATTATGGTGTCAATATGCACTTAAATACACAATCCTTCTTCAAAGTTGTAAATATGTTTGGTAACTTTATTGTGTTATCCTTCTTCCTTATAACAATTGTGCTAGTTATTAGTTGATCTTCATAATTGATAGTTTTTATTATTGTGTGTAATGTACACATGTTCATTAACATTTATCTTATGTTGATACATGAAGGACATGATCTTGATCAATTGTTAATTAAATGTGGAGTATTTGATCTTGTTGAGCTATGATTAATATTTGGTTTCTTTTATGGATTACAGATGAGGCTAAAAAAATTATAATAAGTTGAGAAACATCTCATAATTAAGGAAGATGAGAAGAATATTATGAGTACAATATATTTTCATTTATAAGTTGATTGAATTAAATTGTTTGGAGTGAAAGGCAACCAAACAGATATCAATAGATTTATTTTTACTAAATGTTAGTATTTGTTATTGTTTTTCAATGGTATTAATATAATATATAATTGATGGTTTGTTACATATTTTTATTTAGCTAAAACCTGAAGCTTTTGCACTAATCCTCATTTTCATATCATTATAATATTTAAAATATATCATATAATTGAATTGATAGAAATGCTTACTATCTCCAATAGTGCTTTTTGTCATTCCATAGAGCTGTATATAGAATTATGTACTTTTTAGGTAACAACCCTATCTCTACCTCAATATTTCTATAACACAATTCAGTTTTTGGTTACAATTTTTTATTTTTTTTAATGAATTTTTATAGATTATAAATAGAAAAAATAATATTAGGTTATGTTTTCAAATTTTTATTTTATTGTTCTTGATTATTCTTTGATAGTTTCTTATCAAATAGATTTCTCGAAGGGTTGCTATAGGATGAACATAGGTTTCTAATAGGTCTAAAACTATATGAATTAGTACTTTAAGAAGTCTTTAGTTACTACAGATCAATCTATAAGTAAAAAGAGTTACTTAAAAAATGCAATAGGCTACAAGAACTTTGTATTATGTTATAAGATAATTGTGTGCAACCTTTAGTGTGTTAAGGATACAACAAGGTTCATATGAATATCTTCTACATATATTTGTGTTAATTTATACATTGGATTGATTGATTTTGTGAATACCTATTTTTCTAGCAATCTATTCAATAAAAGTGATGTATCAAAACCTCTTTTTCCTTCTAAATAAAGGGTTTTTCTTGTGTTTTTATAACTTTGGAGATTCTAGAATATTTTAGTTCAAACGAATTTTATCACTTTCTAACAATATTGACATTATGTACGGATTTACCTTGTTATGTGTAGGCTTCTATTTTTTTCTTGTTATAAATTTTATGGGTTGTGTTGTTGGGTTGTTAATGTCTTACCCTAATGACCACTTTCATTCTTTTCTTTGGTTTCTGACATTTTATCTAACACTTGCATAGATATATTTTGGTTTGGTCAGGTTTTCTTGGTTTCTCTTTCATTTGTGTAACCTTCTTTCATTTCTTTCTTGGTCACTTGAAATCATGATAAGGCTAATTTCAATGTTGGGCATGTGTTTTTTCTTAGTTGCTTATTTTAAAAGGAGCTATAAGGTTTTTGATTACTGAATGAGAATCCTCATTTTTATTTTTTATTTTGAAAGTAAACATCTTCTATTAAAAATAAGATTGGAGAAGAAAAATAGATGGCCTATTTTTTAGAGGAGAGTTTTTTTCAAATCCATTATGTGAGAAGAAATGGACCTTATAGGAATTTTCTATAAATACTATAGAATTGTATAATTTTATAAATAATTTATATTAGGTTGTAGAATTAATAAATTTACTATAATTCAATGTTTTTAGTTATATGGGTAAATTAGGTTTTGAAATGTCCTTAAAACCCTTTACAAAAATATCAACCACCAAAAAATATACACCAACAAAATTACAACCAAGATGCCTCATTACAACAACATCCCACAAAAATAATGAATTGGGTAAACAATACCTATCCCTCACTTGGAAACACACACACCTAAAATGTGTGTATTACAAACATGGTCATGTTTAGGAAGATATATCTTCCTTCTTTGGAAAATAGTCCAGGTCACCATTTTATAAATCCTCATATTAGGGTAAAAGGAAAGGATAATCCTCTACTATCATCTTGACTTGCTCCACTATCATTTGAAAATAAAGGTTTCTAACCAAAGAGGACACAAGCTACACATAATCCAAAGGCATTGAAAGAACAACACCAACATAATCATTGAAATAACTAACTTTAGTAGAAGGATTTACTCCATCATGAGAAGAAGAAGGTGTTGACTTAGGACCAAGGGAACCTCCCCCATAAGATTCTAATCACAAATTACAGGAGCCTTAGGGTTCTCTAATCTTTAGGGTTAGAAAAATCACAACCACTTAAGTGTTTATGACAAGTATTTTTCCACCAAGTAGCTAAATCCACCAACCTGAAACAAGAGTAGGAGTGTTTAGAAGCAATGTGTCTAGTACAAAAGCATATTTTGTAACAAAAGGGAAGACCTCCATTTAATCCAACATTTTATTCCAAGGCCTATTCTTCACCATAATAAAAATTCCCTAGGAAGAGCCTTGGAAATGTGAATGTTAACCAAAATACAAGCATAGGTGGTGTGGTAAAAGTTTGATTAAGTAGCATCAACCTTGAGAAAATAGCCAGTCACATTAATAATAAATTCAAGGTCAGAAACACCCTAAAAATGGAGAGGGAGATTAGACAATCTAACCTAAATTGGCATGATATTAAGAGGCTTATAAAGATTTGAAAAAGAGTAACCCAAGCTTTAGTGAAATGGAATGCTAACCCCACATTTATAGCCTACTATCCAAAACCACCTATGTTGTTGCTTCAAAATTGCATATGAATGAATTAAATAACTATTGGGATACTAGATTAGCTCTTTTTCATTAGGTTCCTTGGTCTAGGTTGTATTAGCACTTGGATTGAATAAAACAAATGGAGACCACATAGAAAATCCTTGAAAGTTATAATGACTTGAAAAATATGAAGAGTAATACTTGAGAATCAAACTTAGGAGTTATCACTTGGGTGCATGAGTTTGGGAAACCATTGTTGGTTTCATTTTTCTCTCTTTCATATTCATTGAATCTAGGTTGTTGATTTGATAGTAGTTTTGGTGACAATGAAATGTTTCCAAATTTCAATTAAAGTTACAATATAGTTTAATATCCATGCAAGTAAACTTCTCATTGCCTTTGGATAAAATTTTAATGTTTTTGATTAGGAAAAGAAGGTTTTGAAGGGGCCCCAAAACCATTTACAACATAGAGAAGCTACTAAAAAGACAGAAACATTTAGACCCACAACCCACAAAAAATAAAAAGTTGACTAAAGATAAAACCAAAGAACCTGTCAGCAACTCTACAACAAAACATCAGCAACAAGGTTGATCAACCAAAAAACAACAACAAAACTACAACATTTTATCAAGAACATTGGTTGAGGCCAAATTTTCAACAATGACCCCCTCGTGCATCTTGACCACATCCTTCAGATCTTCAAACGAAATGTAAACCCTTTTCTTAGTCTTTCTCCTCATTCTCAAGCATGAGCTAGCCCCCAAATCCTCAATATTCTCCTCCAAGTCCATGCGGTTAACTTCATCAATGGCCTTCTCATGATCTCCCAAATCTAGAGACTTTCCAGTCCACTTTATAGCTTTCTCATTTAAAATTGAGAGACCCTTGACACTATAATTCAAAGAATTTTTACTAATAAAAACAACATTCTGCAAGTCATCACTAATCTTGCTAATTATTTCCTCCTTATTGACAAACCTCTCCTCAATAATCTTTTGGACAACCATTTCCAAGGAGCTTATCCTATCCTCATGAATTTTACCAAGTTTATCAGCATCAACAAGTCTATCAAGAATAACATTCATAGTCTCGACCTTACCTTTAATTGACCATTCCTTTAGACTGTCATGCAATAACACAACATAGACGTCTTGCCAGTTTTTAAGCTAGGAGTTGAGCTCCTTTACTTCCAAGAATTTAACCACTTCACAAGTGAGAGAAAATTATGAGTTACGTCCTCTACCATTCTATAGATCAATTCCATGTTAATTTCTTCCCTCTTGATCGGTGGCACAACATGAGAACCAACATTCTCAATAGATTCCTCCTGAACCCCCTTTCTTCCCTTCAAATCCTCCTCAGTAGGGGAATCCTCAACTTCAATAACCTCCACATTCACACAGTGCTTATTAGGAATATCTGCCAAGTCATTCAAAATCACAAGTTGCTCTACCTTCACATAGCTCCCCTTAACTTGCTCAACACCAATAAGAGAATGAAATTCAACTTGGTTAGGTCCAACCCCCTTGGAACACCCAATACCCACATCTTCCTGCCCAATATCCTCCATAGGATGTTTGTTACCCTCAAGGCCATCACCCGGACCATGTTTAACATTAGGAACAAGCGATTTCTCCACATCTCTTAAATCATCCACCATCTGCTTGACATCATGCTTCTCTTTCTTGGGGCATCTTTTCTTCCCCTTCACATTCTTTTTCACCGAAGGCACAACAACTTCATTTTGTTATTAGTTTCATACCCCTTAGACCAGGATTTAGAATGCTCAGAATCATCAACAGACTCACTCTCCTCTGATGGTTCCTCATAATCAGAGTCATCTTCCTTAGAATCCCCTTCCCACTCATCTGCCAACTCACTAGTATCATACCCAATATTTTTCCAGCATTTTTATAAGTTGGGGTCTTTGGAGTAGCTGGTAACACTTTCACCTTAATGTGATAAAAAATAAGATTCATAAAGCCTTCATGGAGAATAGCCTTCCTAGGGTTCTTCCTATGATCCTCGATACTTGTTTCCATTGAAAGGAGATAAAAAGGAAATGAAACATGAGAGTTATGGTGGAAGTGATTCAATAACATAAAGTGATAGCCATAGATTACATAATACCTACCCTCCAGAGTGAAAAATGGCATAATAGTTAGAGCAATGTACCTCTAAAGTGGCTTAATAGATTTACAAGCATACCAACCACTACCAATAAACCTCAGCTTCTTCTTCTGCAAACCTTTGAAGAAATTGGTGAGGGTCATCTTGGCCACAACCCTATCTTTGTAAAATTTCCTTCCCTTGGAAGGAAGACCAGTAACCCCAGTGATAAATCCCTCATTGATGTTAGAATCCACACCCTAGTAGTGTAAAACCCTATTGTTCCACCCACTAAGAAAAGCTTCTGTCACTTTAGAGTTAGGACCATGGAGCTTCAACAAATAGGGGCAGACTCCACCCTTCTCCAAGTGCTCCTAGACAATTTTATTGCTACTAAAATCTTCGCAAGAGCTTGGCTCCACTCTACAACGAGCACCTCTCATGGATGCATTCAACAAACAACACTCCACCTGCTCTTTGATCTTCTGCATAGGAAAAATTAGGTGTACAAACCGCAAGGAAAAGAAAAAAATACCCAAAAAATGTGTGAGCCTGCCAAACCAAGTACTTCCATACCTTAGCTCCCAGCTCATAATCTCACAAACATCTAAAAAGCAATAATTAAAAGAGCATTCACTGAACTCAACCTACAAAAACTAGCCAAAGAAGAAATAAAAAAGCCTTTCTCCCTTCTTAACCGCATCCTTGACATGACAACTAGTCATAATTGGATATGTTCTGAAGATTAAGTGGCAAGGAATCATAAGTATTCCAATTAATTTGTGCCACCACTCATAAATTAGCTAACCCATTAGCCAATGAATTAGCCTCCCTAAACACGTGAGTCATCAAAATTATTAATGATAGAGATAGAATCATTAATCACATGGGCTATAGACCATGACGATGGGTTACTCTTCTGGAGACACTTTATAATATTAAGGGAATCCCCTTCAATCCATAGTTTTGAAACCCCAAAGTCTTTAGCTAGTAAGAGGCCATGATAGGTTGCTACTACAGATAACATTTTAATGTTAGTATAGTTAGTTATATTGATTTTGTGAATGCAATTTTTCTAAAAAAAGATATCATAAGATAAATGGTGAACATTCTATGATTATATGTGTTTCTATAGCTATATTACATATTTTTTATCGATTTGAAATCATTATATTGTGTTCTTACATTAAAGATTATCCTAATTTTCAACACGGTTTCCCTAGAGGTAATCTTTTGATACGATTAGTTATTGAACCATCTTTTAACCATTTATTTTGGGTGTGAATGAATGCATTCATCTCACTTTTGGTGAGAACAATAAAAAAATGTATGTTCTTTCCCATATCAAGTGGTTGTAATGATTGTAAAGAAATGGGATATTATCCAAACATTAGTAGAATCTTAAAATATTTTAAATGGTTCTTCCCAAGTGATAGAAATGAGCTTTGAAACTTTTAAATGCAACATGACATCACAACCTTAAAAGAAATGGTGTCAATCTTAAAAGAATTTACTCCCATGTATTTTCAAAATGTTGTGACGTCATGTCAATGTTGTTTCATTCTTGCATCTTGGAAAACTTTTTTTTTGAAGGAAATAAATCAAAGTCTATCTTGAATACATCATAGATTTCTATAGTTCCTTACAATATTAAAGAAATATTTTAGTTCATTTTTATTTTTTGGTAGCAAGATAAATTATAATCTACAAGGATTTGTTACACTAATACAATTAGGGATACTAGATCTTGTGTTCAAGAATTTGGCGCACAAAAAAATTATTTAATAAATTAAGATACAACACAAGACATATAGACTTATTATCTTTCATTCAAATTTCTAATAAAGTCTTCTAATAAATTGTCACAAACACATACTTTTTTTGGCACAGTTAATAAAATATCAAGGCTTTGTAGTGAATAAATTTTCTTGGAGACTGGCAAAACCTTTTCAAAAAGAACCAAAGTTGAATGTACAAGCCTAGGAATTCACTTTGACAAAATTATTACATCTCTATCAACTTCTTTGTTGGAAGCCTTCATACTAAGAGGAAAATATTACATATGCAATCAAATGCTTATATTCAACAAGTGAGCATATAGCCTAGAGTTTTTAAATGGGGACTAGAAATAATGTTTTCAAAGATTGCACATACCAAGGAATCGCCACCAATGGGATTCCTAGTTTTTTGGGATATAATATTTAGTACTAGCTTTGAGAAAAATAAAAAATGTATTGGTTAAATAAAAATAAGATAAAGTTAAACAAGAGTGAAAATGTATTTTGATAATTCAAGGAAAATTTTGGGCAGCTTAGCAACTATTATCACCTTATTGTTAACAATGAAGATTGTTAATAATATCTCAATTTATATCTTTTAAAGTGACACAAAATGAAATAGATGTGAAATTGAAACAAACTTCAAATTATAAATGGAAACTCTCTTTAAAGTAAAAACTAACCTAAAATTCACAATAAATGGTTGCTTATTACAATATTTAAAATGATTTTGAGTATGAAATACACACTAAGTAAGACCTATCTTCTTTTATTAATCTAGAGCATAAGGTGATTCAACACGTTAGCACTACAACTAAAGGAAAAAATAGTGAGTTGAATTTGAATTGACACCTTCTACATCTCTCACTACTTGCTTGTCTTATATGTACTAGATTCAATCATGCCTATTGTTGTGACCTTGTATTTGGTGACTCCTAGAACCTTTTGGAAGGTGTTTTGGTCCATGTCATCCTCGGGGGCTTGAATCAACCTACGCTTGATTTGCTTGGGGTTTCACCTCTACCTGCACCTAGGTTTACCCCTATTTTTGTTCCTTTGGTACCTATTATCAATGAATTTAGCTTTACTTATGGGCGAGTGCATGAAGTTGGTCACACTTTTGTGGCCAAATGGAAAAAAGCTTTTGAAAAGAGATAACGTGAGTGTGTTATAATGCACTCACGTTATGTGGTTTTAAAAGGAAAAAAAAGTGAAAATTGTATCATTTTCTATTTACTGTTTCTTAGCTCTGCCCATGGCCAAAAACCATCACTTTCACACTCACGTTCTAGGAGGAAGGGTTTCTACGAATTTCATCAACAACAGTTGGATTTTATTTGCAAATATGGTGCCATGATGACGAAGAGGTGCGAGAGATAAGTATTGTTTGCTATTTGTTTTGAATTTCTTAGTTTGAAATTGATTTTGTTTGTTTTAGGTTAGATTTGATTTTTTTTTTTAATTTGTAGGAGATCCTACAAATCCTCAACAAGAAGAGGAGGAAAATCCTTAACAGTAAAATCCTCAACAAAATCAACCTCCCCCACCAATCACTCAATACCCTCCTAACACTCAAGAAAATTTGAGTGAAATTGAGAACAATAGAAAACAACTTGAGGATCTTATCAATAGGTTGAGTGATCCAAATGCTTCAACCACAGAAATAATGCTTCTAGAAAATTCTTTGAAAGAAATGTGAAAAAATGTAGATGCAATTACCCAACAAATATCTAAATGGCAAGATAGGAGGTAGGTAACCAAGGCATATTATGCAGACAAATTATCATATAAACAAGTAAAAGATTTAAAAATTACTAAAGGTGATTTGTGCTCTCTATTCACTGACCCTAAAACAAATCAAAATCTTACCCTCAATGCAAAGAGGTTTCCTATTCATTGGTGCCACCACCAAGAGATTAGGAACCATTTTTATGATAGATGGTATTTGGTCTTTGATTATCCACCGTGCAATAATTGTGAAGTCCCCCAATATTTTCTTAGGAAACTATACAATGAGTTTGTATTAAACCAAATCCAAAATTATTTTGATATGAGGGAGTTCCAGGGGAGAGGTGGGGGGTCAGCTCAGGATAGGCCCGATGCACACCTGAATCCTACGCAGCAAGGGAGATGACCTCTCACTAGGCCACCTCGTGAGAAAATTGTGATGCCTATCATTGCAAAGGAGAGTGCTAACAAAGAGGCATTGCAGGCGATCACAATTTTGACCTAGAGTGTCATCCATCACACTAGCCATATTGTACAATGCCATCTAGGGGCATCTTCAGGTGGTGGTCTTCAAACCCATGTGTGTCAATCTTGCAGGGTGACTTGTTCGTATGACCCTATCGGCACTTAGGAGGGTGATATGCAGGATCCATATGCTACTACACAGCCTGATCCGTATGCATCTACGAGGATGGAGAGGATGGTTGACATTTTGCATGATGCATATGGCATTAACACTCAGGTAAAATTCAACATGTTCATTGAATTTAATTTATTAAATTTTGATTGTGAAATGCAAGATTAACTAATTTAGTTTTATTATTTTAATAAAATTGCAGGGTCATAGTGTTGAGACTGGATACACTAGTCCTCCCCCTACTTATTTTTGCAGTACACCTATCAGTGGGGTATGTAACTAGTAAAAAATTATAAATTTATTACATGTTAATAGCATTGTTTTACGAATGGTATTATTATATGTGATTTTGGATGTTGAACAACCTGTAATGTTGGAGGTTTCAAGGAAACACCTCCTAGTGCTAGTAGATTTGCTCAAACATTCACAGAGGTAATATAGAATAAAGAGAACTTAACTAATGAATTCTAAGTTTAATAGATTTGTGTAGTTTATATTCATATTGTTGGTTACAATGCATTACACATCATTCAAACTCAAAGCATTACTTCAAATTCGATAACTAATAATCAGAAATATATAGTTTAATAATTGTACTCAAAATTTTGTTCATTAGATCATAATTTTGCTAGTGTGATGGATCGCTATTGTAACTTTTTTGTGATTGAATAATTTGTTGTTTTATTTTCAGATGTTGGTGACAAAAACACTAACAAACATTATGAGGGCAATGGATATTAGTGTTTCCTCCGCTATACAATCCTCGATGGCTTTGATAGGGGAGGTATGAGTCAAATTACTAAATTTCAATTTACATTCGTTGTTATAGATGAACTAGTTCTAGTGAAAAATCAAACCATTATTGATTCATAGTTTAATTCCTATTTGGATGGTTTATACAGGGCTTGAGCATGCCTCAGCATCGGCGTGCAAATATTTCCATCGAGGAGAGTGATCGTGAGATGGCCATAAGTGATTATTTTGTTAAATATATCAATTTTTATAATGTAATTTCTATATATTAATGTCTTTACTTCTTATTGTAACAGTTAAAACTTCACCAGGAGCTAAACCCTAAGAGGAGCAGTAGGAGCACTCCTAGAGCACAGTAGAAACAGGTGATAGACTTATCACCATCGGATCGCCAAGAAAAGGAAAAGACAATTGTATTTGAACCAGAGCATGGAGAGAAATGAATTTTGAATGCAGAGCCCTTTGTTATATGCCTACATGGATGGAAATTTTGTACATATTTTGTATTGGATATATTTGACATTGTATGCCTATATGGCATTCTTGTAAGCCTGTATGGCTATTTTGTAACTATATTTTATACTTATATCGACATATATTGATGTATGCGTACATGGATATTTGCTTAATACAAATATTTTTTATCGATGGTGTCCACATTTGCATTATAAATTCATAGTTCAATAGATATGAGCTACGTGTATTCAAGTGTATACATTACAACTTACGCACATATACTTTTTGACTTACGTGTGAACATCGAAAAGTGTGAAAATTTCTGTGTGTGGAAGTCAAGCATAAGCCAATTTTGCAATTCTTAGTTCTTGCATACTCGATCTTATGGACTTATTCCTTCCTAGCACATATTGTGAATATTTCTTATTTGGTGCAGAGGAAAAATTCCTCATTTTTGGACCACTCATAGCAAAGAGATTCACAATAAGACTTCAGCATTGGAACACTACTCCATACTTCTCTTGTCCAGACCATAAAGGATTGAAAATTCTTAATTTGATGCAATGATAGTCCTAAGATGAGAATTTATATAACCATGCCTATTTTGAAACTTCACATATAATACTGCATCAACAAGAACTTAAGAAGTGTTGCATAAGAGTGTTAGGTTTGATAGGCCTTCTCTTCCCTAAGGGAGGAGAGCCTGCATCTTGAATTTTGAACAAAATTTTAAGAAGCAAACATTTTACCTAAAAGCTTCAAACCTAGATGACATATTTGGCTAAGTCTATCTTGAAAATTATCAATGCGTTCAAACTCTAAAGGAGATTCTCCCTGAAAAGAAAACTTTACCCTTTTTCCCAAGGAAAGAAATTGCAACAAGTTGCATGATTTATCTTATTTCTTTCTCACAGTTCCTGGTCAATCATTCATGGCTCAGGATTGTTCCATTCCAAGGCAAGGACACCCAAAAAATCACTGAGATTCTTCTACGATCTGCAAGAAAAAGGTTTTGGCTCTTTCACAATGTAAATAATTATGTAACATTGTTTTCTTGTTTTCCTTCCACACAGAAAAATGTTTACACTTTTTAGATTGATCAATGATCAATAATGGCTGATTGTAAACACTTGAAATTTTTATGTTTGAACTTTAATTTATAATTTTGTATCATGACATTCGAGTATCACTAATATTTTAATATTTGACTATGAAAGTGGTGGTGTATTTTTGCTATGTTATTTGACTATTAATATGGTGGTTTATTTGAACTTAATTACTACTACAAATATGTATATATTTCTAATTTTGTTATGTTTTTGTATTACAGAACCCAAAATGAACCCAACCCCCCAAAAAAAAAAATTCAAACCGGCGAACTGGGTTCTCGAACTCGAACCTGAACCCAAAACTGAACCGGTAACTTAGTAAAAAATAGATTTTTGTAGTTTATATTCATAACATTAATTACATTGCATTGCACATCTTCCAAACTCAAAGCATTGCTCCACATTGCATAACTAATAGCTAGATGCTGATAGATGACAAAATTTCAATTACAATATAGTTTTTATAAAGTCAACCTAAGCAGTTATGCAGTTACTTCACATTGCATAACTAATAACTAGGAGCAGCTACCAATTGCATTTGCTTGTCATGGCATTCTATGAGACCACATTTCTTTGAGTCATTTTTTCAAACATTTCACTACCTTTTCTATACTACCACTTTTTTGATACATGTCTACCAAAGCATTTTGTCAAATAGTTTAGGTATTTGCCTTGTTACATATGGTTGAAACCCCGAAAGTTGCTTTCAGAACAAGAAGCTATGGATGCTTGAAAAAATCTGTCAACACTGTAGTAAATATAATGAACAAGACGATAGACTCTTTGAGAAAAAATGCCTCAAAATGAGGGTCTCATTACATTGGAATGCCACTTCGACAGTCAAAGCACATTTGATTGTGGCGTCCCTCATGGTTCTCATTTCTTCAGTGACCCCTCAAGGATCCTTGCTGTCTGTCTCTTCCCATTTTCATACATGTGTCTATCAATTGTTTATCAAATAGTTCATTTCCTTGCGCTATAGTAAAATCCCACAAACAAGTGCTTTCAAACAAGCTGTGGAATTGCTTAGAAAAAAAATCTGTCATAGCATAATAATATAACAATATGCTTATGAACAAAGAATGAATATTTTGAAAAATACCCTCAAGAAATGTGGTCTCATGGTGGAGAAATTTGAGAATTCCATGACAAACAAGTTGTTGTGGATTGTCATGGCATTCCACTCACCCATGAGACCACACGGCTGAGAGCATTTCAAATAGTTTGTTACCTTGTCTATGCTACTACATTTTATCATACATGTTTACCAGCATTTTATCAAGCAGTTCACTTCGCCGTTTTATAGTAAAAAATCCTAAATAGGTGCTTTCGAACAAGCTATGGATACTTGGAAAAGATCTATCAAAAGCATAATAGTAAGTAATATCATAGACAAGGTAGTGAACTATTTGAAAAAAATGCCTCAAAGAAATGTGATCTCAATGGTGATGGAATGCTATGACAATCCATAGCAATTTGCTTGTCATGAAATTCGTCATGCCATTCCATCACCATGAAACTACATTTCTTTGAGGCATTTTTTCAAATAGTTCACTGCCTTGTCTATGCTAACACATTTTTCATACATGTCTATCAAAGCATTTTATAAAACGATTCAAATTACTTGCTTTGAAAACAAAATCCTAAAATAAATTTAACAAACATGACTATGGATGATTGGAAAAAATCTATCAAAAGTATAATGAAAAGTAAACGTAACTTTATGGTCTCATGGTTTTTTGTTTACACGAAAATCAACATGATTTTATTCACATTTTTTTCATGTGAAAATCAACGTGAACCAGATTTTGTATTATGCAGCTATATTAAGCTACCACTCTAAATACCAATGTAACAATGATACAAAATAATGTTTGAGACTATAATAAGGCATCAAAATAGCTAGTGTACTAAAAAATTCTTATGATTTACAAATAATGTTGATAACTCTACTCAGTTGGCTTCTTTTTTCAAAATCATACAAATTGAACCCTAACATCAATAGATTCTATATATCAAGCTAAAACAATTCAAGTTACATCAGGCCCATATCACTGAGACATAGCCTGAACAATAGGAGGAATGGCCTATTTCAACATACTACACTCAAACCCTTAAGGGATTGATCTAGATGAATGTAGCTCAGAGCGATTCCATGTGTTTGGGTGCTAAAGAGGACCATTCCTAGCATAAAAATTCCTACTTAGACGTGTTGGAGTAGTCTGTTTGGTCACACGAGTTGCAAAACAAAAAATTCCACTACCTTGCAACTTTCCACTACTTGCATTTGACACTTTTTCCATCAACTAAAAACTGGACACCACAAGAAAACCACTTTGAGATAACGAAAACTGAGAGAGGTTATTGTAGAGGGGCCCAACGCGATCCCATAGGATTAGATGAGAATTTTCTAAGCATCACGGTGTCTGACTAATCTCATGTTGAAGTTTGCAGCCATTTTTCCCTTTGGACCCTTAAGGGATTGATCCGGTTGAACGTAGCTCAGAGCGATTCCATGTGTTTGGGAGTGAAAGAGGACCATTCCTAGTGTAAAAATGCCTATTTGGACATGTTGGAATAGTCTATTTGGTCACACAAGTTGGAGAAAAAAAGTTGCATGACTTTGCAAACTTTCCACTCCTTGCATTTGACACTTTTTCCATCAACTGAAAACTAGACACCACGGGAAAACCACTCTGAGATAACAAAAATTGAGAGAGGCCCAACAAAATCTCATAGGATCAGACGAGAAGTTTCTAAGCATCACAGTGTCTGAGTAACCTCATGCTAAAGTTTGCAACGATTTTTCCCTTTGGACCCTTAAGGGATCGATCCAATTGAAGATAGCTCGATTCCACGTGTTTGGGTGTGAAAGAGGACCATTCCTAGCATAAAAATTCCTATTCATATGCATTGGAATAGTTCTTTTGGTCACAAGAGTTGTAGAATGAAAGTTGCACCACTTTGCAACTTTCCACTGCTTCCATTTGACACTTTTTCCATCAACTGAAAACTGGACACTACGGGAAAACCACTTCGAGATAACAAAAATCAAGAGAGGTTATTGTAGAGGGGGCCAACATGATCCCATAGGATTAGACAAGAAGTTTCTAAGAATCACGGTGTCCGAGTAACCTCATGCTTATGTTTGCAGCCATTTTGCCCTTTGGACTCTTAAGGAATTGATCTGAATGTAGCTCAGAGCGATTCCGCATGTTTGGGTATGAAAGAGGACCATGCCTAGTGTAAACATGCCTATTCATACGTGTTGGAACAGTCTGTTTGGTCACACGAGTTACAGAATAAAAGTTGCACCACTTTGCAACTTTCCACTACTTCCATTTGACATTTTTTCCATCAACTGAAAACTGGACACTACAGGAAAACTACTTCAAGATAACGAAAACCAAGAGAATTTATTGTAGAGGGGCCCAATATAATCCCATAGGATTAGACGAGAAGTTTCTAAGCATCACGATGTCCGAGTAACCTCATGTTGAAGTTTGCAACCATTTTCCCCTTTGAACCCTTAAGGAATCGATCCGGTTGAACGTAGCTCAAAGCGATTCCGCGTGTTTGGATGTGAAAGAGGGCCATTCCTAGCATAAAAATTCCTATTCGGTCGCATTGGAACATTTCGTTTGGTTTCACGAGTTGTAGAATGAAAATTGCACCACCTTACAACTTTCCACTGCTTTCATTTAACACTTTTTCCATCAACTAAAAAATGGACACCATGGGAGAAACCACTGCGAGATAATGAAACCAAATTTTATTACAGCAGAGAACAAGCACAATCCCATAGGATCAAATGAGAAGTTTCCACAAGCATCGCGGTGTCACGGTAACCTCATGTTGAAGTTTGCAACCATTTTGCCTTTGAACCCTTAAGGGATGAAATGCAGTTGAACATAGCTTAGAGTGATGATTCACGATATTTGGTATGAAGAGGACCATTCTAGTGTAAAATTCCTATTCAAGCGATATTTGGAGCGATCCATTTGGTCACAAGTTGGAGGAGCAAAGTTACACGACTTTGCAACTTTCCATTACTTCACGTTGACACTTTTCCATCAACTAAAGGCGACACCATGGAAAAACCACTCTAAGATAATATAGCTTGAGAGGTTATTGTAGAGGGTCCCAACACAATCCCATAGGATCAGGATAACAGTTTCTAAACGCCGTGTTGGTGGGTAACCTCATCTTTGAAGTTTGCAGCCATTTTTCCCTTTGGACTCTTAAGGGATTGATCCGGTTGAACATAGCTTGGAGCAATTCCGCGTGTGTGGGAAAATTATGAAACCTGGTGGAATGGTGGATTTAGGGTTCCTCTTCATGTTGCAATTTGTTTCAGAGTGAAAGATGGAGGTTTGCAAAAGTTATCTGATGCCCTAGGTCAGTTTTTCCCTTGTAAATGTATGAAAATGGTCTTTAGAATGCACTTTGCATAATTTTCTAATAAGTTACTACAGTGTTGGGAGTCAAGAAAATTGAGTTCTAGTGATGCCCTAGGTCGGGTATGTGAGTTTTCCTAGAAAAAATGAAGGCTATAGGTTGTGTATTGGTGAATTTGTGAAGGGACTGAGTGTAGAAAGGTTTGGAGGGTCTGTGCAGACCTGGGCAAAGATGTTTTGAACTTTGGTTTGAGTTTTTGTGGCCAGTAGAGTGGAGTTACAGAGAAACCCTAGGTTTTAGGGTGAAATAGGAGGGTTTGCTGGAGTATCACCTTAGAAGACCTGTACGAAGAATTGATCAGAGAATCTATGGTTTTGTAACACAATTTGAGACTATCTAAGAGATCTTGTGGTGGCAAGAAGTTTAAAGAGTACTTTGTGTGTAAAATTGGGCTAATTCTAGTAGCCTTTGAGCAGGGTGACTTGAAGTTTCTTTGTGTTGTTGCATAAGAATCTCATGTGTAAGCTTGGTTCAGTGTTTTTGATGATGTATGGATGCTATTTGGATGTTGAGTTGGTATTCTTACAACCTTCTCTAAAGGATAGGTCTATTTGTTGTTATTGGTGAATTGGGAAGCCATAGTGTTGATTTGATGAAAGTTGTGTTGGAAACTTGAATCTGAGTTGGAACTTGATTCCTTGAGCCTGATTATGTGTTCCTCCACCTTGATATTGCATCATAGGGGTGTTGGGGTGTGCCTTGAAAAGTTGAAAGCTTCCTTATGTAGGCCTAGTTAAGCCTTGTTTATGGCTTGTAAATCAATCTTTTGATACGTTTGTTTTGGGTGTTTGATCTTGTGCTTTTGGGAACTTGTGGAGGATGGTATTAGGAGTATAAAACCATGTTTCATTGACTAGTTAATGCCTTTAATCATTTTTTATTTTGACTGTCCTAGTCGGTGAATGTTGCAAAGTTGCATGGGCTTGTGTAGAAGCCATGGAAGAGTGGATGTTTTTGGGTGCAAGGTCTATTTGTTTGGTCATGTTGTGTTGTGTGAAGAGTGTTTACATCATCCCCAAGTCCTATTGAGATGTCTAGTTGTATGAGTCAAGTTGAGTGGTCAAGTTGCATTGTTGAGAGGAATAGTGAAGTTGGTGTGTGCATATAGAGTATTTGAGAGAAGCTTTTGAAAAGGAAGTTGCTTCCCCTGCCACTCTGCATCATAGTGGTATCAAAGCTTCAAGGAGTAGATTTGTTTTCATTTTTTAGGTTGTGAAGAGCAAGGAAAAAGTGAAGAGTTTGGTATTCAAATATTCCTCCAAAGAACAAAGATATGGATAAAGAGATGAAGGAGATGAAGGACAAACATGCTAGAGAAATCAGAGAGTTGGAGGAAAGAATCATAGCCTTGGAGACAAAAAAAGAAGGGATGTGGAAGAGAGTGAATCAGATGAAGAAGAAGATGATGAGTTTGAAGACATGGAAGAAGAACTTGATCCAGAAGACCAAAGGATTGCAAAATTGGTAAGGGCAGTTAGAGATGACAAGCCTAAGGTAAAAATTGATGTTCCTAAATATGGTGGAAGTTTAAATGATGAAGAACTACTTGAATGGATTGCTGCATTAGATAATCATTTTGAATGTGATGAGGTTCCTAAGGAGCAAAGAGTAAGGATTGCAAAGACAAAGTTGCAAGGCCATGCTTTGGTATGGTGGGACTACTTTCAATTTGAGAGGAGGAAGCAAGGCAAGTCTAAAATCACCTCATGGGACAAGATGATATCAAAACTCAAAGGTAAATTCTTACCCAAGGATCATTAAGTTCAAATGTTTAAGAAATTGCAAAGCTTAAGATAGAAAGAAATGGATATTAAGTCTTATACTGGGGAGGTTTATAAATTAAGTTTAAGGTCTGGTCATCATGAGAATGAAGATGAAAAAGTTGCAAGATATATTGGTGGTTTGAGGTTAAACATACAAGATGAATTGGTTTTGGCTAACCCTATGAGTGTAGAGGATTGTTATCAAATAGAAATCAGAGTGGAGGAGAAGCTTAAGAGGAGACAAGAGAAATCGGTGAGAGGAAGAGGTGGTCTGGTGTAGGAGCACCTTGACTCTGAAAAAAAATTTGTAAAGATTTGAGTTTTCAAAATATGAAGGAATTGTAAAGGCCATTCTAAGTCATTGAAAGGTCTTTAGGAAGTAAATAGAGTCAAAATACAAGAAAATGTCATTTTTGTCCCTAGGTGATAAGGTTTCCAAAATTGTTCATTTGTTGTCAAAATTGTGAAAAGGCAAAAATAAGAAAAAAGAACACAAAAATTAGAATCTGAAGAGACAAAGTGGGAGAGGAAAGATTTTGGTCAATTGGAAACTAAAAAGTCACTTTCATAACTATTGTAAAAGCTATAAAAAGCATGAAAAGGCATGGAAAAAATAGAAGTTGAGTCTTTGTAATCAGATTTTGAAATAAAATCCCCTGTTTCTGAGTTTGCAACACTTTCTCCATGGCTTTTATCTTATATTGGTAATTTAGGAACTTCAAAAGTTTAAATCCTTGTGTGATCTCATTGTAGGTAGAGTTAGTTTCATTCACAAAGAATTTGGAAGGTTAGTTTTGAGAAATAAAAGAAGGAAAAGTAGTTTTTTGTGTCCCGGGCAGTGATCCTCACTCTGTGATTTTGAGAGTCTTATAAGGAAAATATTCTCCATCCCACCATTATAGGCTAGTATAATGGTGGGATGGATGGTTTTTTATGTTTATTTAACATTTTTTTGAGTGGAAAGTGTGTCAAAAAGTAACAGGGAAGGCGTGGATATGAAGATAGTTGCTGCTCCAAGAGGAAAATCTGAGTTTTCCATATGAAAGATGGTGCCTACAAGTTGGAACGGTTGGAATAGAATTTGTTTTGATATGGATAAGGGTTATTATGTTTAGGAAGACTTATTTATAGGTGTTTGCAATAGTGGCAGGTGATTTGGAGGTTTGTAGATGATATTTCTTAAAAACCCTCACTTGCTTGTGCTTTAAAAGCCTATAAACAAGGGTTTACTATTTAATTATATTGTTGGGAATTTCTTACCTTGAATATTGATGATTTGTGAGATTTTCCACCTGTATAAATACTTTTTATGGTTGGTAAGTGATTTGGAGTTGTTTTAAAGGTGTCTCCTTTGTTAAATTGGCCTATTTGGGGCTCTTTAGTAACAAAGAAGTCAGGACAGCAGGCGTACCTAAAAATTGTACCTAAAAATGAGATATGTTTTTAATGATCAAAATGGGTACTCAAAAATGTATTTATCCTATAGATATTCATTATGGTTTGCAAGTTACACCCGATTTGGTGTTTTGGCAAATTTTGGCCTTTTGAATGCAAGAAACTGAGATTCTATGTAGACAGTGATTTGAGTGTTTGGTTTGGGTTTGTAACTATCTAAATGATGATGAAAAATGTGACTCAAGGTTTGGAAGAATTCCTAAATCAAGGTTTGTCATTTTAATGTCTTGAACAATGTGGAATCATGGTGTTTTGAGTAAGCAAAATGGTGTTTTGATTGCTAAAAGTAAGGAATCTGATAAAACAATGTTTGTGAATATGATCTTGGTATTGTTTCAATTAGAATGATGATGATTACAGTGTCATGGAAGTATGATAATAGGTTTTAAGGGAGAAGTGAATGAGTGGTGGTCTTTTTGCCTTGATTGAATCAAGTTAAATGGATGGTAATAGTGAAAGTTGTAGTGATTCAAAATTTCTAATAGTGTTATGATGAATTTGATGAAAGTGTGGATTACTAATTTGAAAAATTGATGATTGGTAGCCTTGTAGTCCAAAGTGAATTTAATGGATTTAGTTGAGTTGATAAGTGAAATTGGTGAAATGAATAGTGAATTTTGAAGAATTTGTCAATTGATCTTCTCCAAGATGAGTTTGGGACAAAAGTTCCTTGTGTTTGTATTGTTTAGCAATTGATATTGCATCAAATTGGTATCAGAGCTGGTTTTGCAATATGATATTGCATCATGGTCATAATGCAAGAGGAAGAGGAATGATTTCTACATCAAAGCATCCAAATGAAGATCAAGAAGGAGTAAACAAAGGTAAAGATCACAATGTTGATTCTAGAGGTGGTTTTGGTTTAGAGGTAGAGGAAGGTATAGTGCTGGTAGAGGTACTAATGATTTTGTGGGAAGGTGCTACACATGCAATGAGTTTGGACATCCTTCATGGAAATGTCCTGAGAAGGTTGGTAGTTCATCAAGTGGAGACAAGAAGATTGATAGGAGAGCACAATTGGTTCAAGAGGAGGAGTGTGAAAGCCATTATTTTGAAAGTAAGAAGGTAGATCCTAAAGTAGGGGAAATGTTGACGGTGAGAAAGACAATATTGAAAGCAGAAAAAGAGGAAGCACCTTTGCAAAGGAAAAGTCTCTTCAACACTAATTGTAAGTGCAAGGACAAGGTATGTAGAGTGGTCATTGATTCTGGTTCAACTAAAAATATGGTGTCAATGTGAAATGGTAAACAAGTTAGGCTTGAAAAGAATTCCTCATGAATGTCATTATAAAATTTCATGGTTAAATGATGACCAATCTTTATTGGTGAATGAAAAGGTTGTTGTAGACTTTCAAATTGGTGTTTATCATGATAGTGTTGTTTTTTATGTGCTTCCAATGGATTGTTGTCATCTCCTATTAGGAAGACCTTGGCAATATGACAAGAGGGCATTGTATGATGGTAGGGAAAATACCTACACCATAGTCAAAGATGGTTATTCTTTTGTTTTAACTCCTCTTGTAGAAGATATCAAAGGTAAAGAACAGGTAATAATATGTGGTAGGAAGGAACCTATAAATGTAATGAAGGAGAAGGGTATGTGCAGGTTAATGGTGAGCCAAAAAGTGGCAATGAGGAAAAAAACACATCTTTCATCAACCAAGAAAACACAAAAAGAACATGTTGAGTTTTTGTAGGCTCGGGTGTCACCATACCAAACACCAAAGCTACTTTTACACATAGGATATCCGATCCAAATAAAATATCCGATTTGTAAAAAGTATATATTAAACACTTCTGTCTCTTTTTTGAAATCATTCGGCTGAGAAGAACCCGCGGGCACACTGTTCATCTATTGTTCGCTTAACAGATATCCGATATAGGCTAAATTCTATTTGGAAAGGTAAGTTTATTTATTTTCATTTGATTTGATTCAATTTTGATTTAGATTTGAATAATTTCATATGGTTTTTGTTGATTTTTTTAAAAAATAGGGTTTTTGATTAAGTTTTTGTGAAAAGATTGAGTTTAGAATAGATTTTGATAAAAAAAAAGAATGTTTTTTGTGGATTTTTTTCACAATAGGGTTTTTAATTGAATTTTTATGAAAAAATTGAATTGAGAATGGATTTTGATAAAAAAATGAATGTTTTTTGTGGATTTTTTTTCAAAATAGGGTTTTGATTGAATTTTTATGAAACAATTGAGTTCAAAATAGATTTTGATAAAAAAAATGAATTTTTTAATGGATTTTGATTTAAAAATAGTGTTTCATTTATATTGTCTAATTTTAGATTAATTATTTTTTAACTTTAATCAGGCATTATGGCTGCCAAGAATGAAAATGCACAAATTCCACCAGTTGAAAATGAAAATCCACCAGCTAAGAATCAAAATGCAGAAATTTCAAATGCTCCACCACCTCCGTAGCCATCAATTGAATAGTTAATTCATGAAAAATTGGAGCAATTGAGGGGCATTTGTGATGTTTATAGTAAAATCCCTCAATTATCCCATATGTCAACCACATTGACAGGAATAATTACAAATGTAGAAACCCTCTCTTTCCAACATAATGCATTTCATTCGTGGCGAGAAACCATGAGGCAATATTATGCATGTGGAATGTCTTATGATGATGTGAAAGATCTCCAAATAACAAAAGCCTAAATAGCCTCTTTATTTATTAACCCCAGCAATGGTTTTCTAGTTAATGTTAACAAGCCAAAAATTTCTATAAAATGGTGCACACATAGGGGCATAGTAGATAACTTTTGGGATCATTGGTGTATGGTTTTTGATAAACCACCCAACAATAATCTTGATGTACCTTTTTACTTTATTAAAAAATTATATGCTAAGTTTTTGTTAGGGCATCATGTCAATTACTTTGACATTAAACCCTTCCAGGGTGTTGGTAGAGGTATGCCTTAGGATAGGCCAGGGGCAGCTAGATTAGTTAGGCACCCACATGTTCCCCATCCTCCCCTTCCTCCGCCACCTCTAGTAAAACATCCAGATATTATGGAGGATGTAGCCACACAAAACTATGGGCCATTCACTCTTTGAGTGGTCTTTTGGTTTCCATGCTTCTTGATAGCTTTCGGCCATAGTCTAGTGATCTTGGTGATGGATCAGTCTTTCTTGCATCATCCTCTCGGATCCTATATTTATTATTTTACATATTTGCAATACATGCCAGCAAATATGTTTTGGGTCCTATATTAATACAGCTAATCATCATTGGAGCACTTATGATTATGACATCAAGATGTGGAGATTATAGTAGATCACATGTAGGGGAGTGGAGCACACCCTACAGAGTCCTCTCCTATTAGAGAGGTGGACATTGGAGTAGTTACACAGGTAACATTTAAGGTGTAGATTCATAACTTGCATTTTTTAACAAATGAATATTAATAAGAGATAGTATCAAGTACTAATATTTATTTACATGAGTCCTATTTCTTGAGTTAATGTACGAGGAGGAGCTCACATAGGTGGCCGGTAATGCTTAGGGCCATTTCATTTGGCGTGATATACACATAGTATGTATTTTCTCACTCCTCATTTACATTTTTTTTGTATATTTGCTTGTCATTTGAATTTTCAATAATGAAATTTATATATTAACTTATATTTTTATCTTACTCTCTTCTTGTAGCAAACACCTAGTCGCGGTGGTGCTTGACATCTCCTAGACTATGGAGCCTGATGTTGGATAAGGAAGGTAATTGAACTCAAATTTGATTGAATTAAAATTTATAAGATCTTTTATTGATTATGCATACATTGGCACTAGGTCGTAGTTTCATATGTACTTGTCATTTTATGTACGGTGGTTGTGAGCTATACATCTGCTTGTTGATAAGTGCCATAACACCCGAAGGAGTAGGTATTTGAATGCCTAAAGGAGGTGAAACACCTCAAAAGTTAGGCTGTTGAGACACCTAAAGGAGATCTGAGAAAAAGATCCAACCTAAAGAGGTATGTGTTTATTTTATTTTGTGCTTGGTAAATATGTTCTTGTGCAGCAATTCTATGCTAACTTGGATCAATTTCATGTTTTTATTCACATATATAGATTGATGTTACAAAGTTGGTTTGGTTAGTTCTTTGAGAGGGGTATATTCTGGGACTCCACGACCCTTCAAAGAGGCGTATATTTCAAAGATGAAATCAAGATTTCAATTTTAGAGTTCAATTATAATTCAATGTGTATTGATTTTCATGTTAATTATTCAATTTTAAATTATATAGTATATCTAATCTCAATTGTGGTTTGAATTTTTCTTGTGCAGCTACCTTCAGAGCCAACGAGTGCTTCAAAGAGGCTCCATTTTGATGATCCACCAGTAGTTTAGGATGAGATAGACATTTTGGCATGTAAATATTGAATAGATACCGAGATGGCATATGCCACATATTGTAAAATTTTGTTTGAGTTGGCGTTGATGCCATTTTGTATATGGACATACACTTGATTATTGGATAATTTGATATATATAGAAGTTGACAATCGAAATTTAGTTTCCTCCTCATGTGCATGATTAAACTCTTTGAAGCAATGGTTAAATATCAATGTACAATAGCATAAAAAGAATGGTTAAATATTATGTAGTTTATAATCATATTGCTGATTACATTGCATTGCACATCTTTCAAACTCAAAGCATTATTTCACATTGCATAAGTAACAACTAGATACTCATATGATTAACCCTACAAATTTCATACATTTGGAATAATTCAATGATCCTTAACTAAATTATTCATACAAATTTCTTAGATTTGGAATAATTCAATGAAAATCAGACAAAACATTTAAACAAGATATTTAGATCTAAAACATTCACATATGATAAATAGATCTACACATATAAGTTGGTTGGAATAGAGTATTTAATTCAAATAACTCACTTGATGATTACAATTTTTTTGCTTCAATTGTTTGCTCATAACCAAGATTACAATGATCAATTTTTTTTTAGAAAAATAGTGGGATGCTAAAATCCACTATGCTTGGTGTATAGATGCAACCTTTTTGTGAAATTTCCCTCACAAATCCAAACAAGTTTCATCCTCCAAACTGGTGCAGGAGCACCTTAAGGTCTTTTGGAAGATCTTAGTGATTTTTGGCTTGTAGGTGGTTCTAGCCAACCACCAAGGGAATAAGGACTATGATATAAAGTCCCTAGGTTGTTTTTAAGAGTGTGTTAGGGTAGGTTTGGCTTAGAGTCTTGAACTTTATGAGTTCCTAGACAAATCTTGGCAATTTGAGCATTTTGGCAATGTTGCCTTGGCAATTTGGCCTAAAAGTTGAAAAATAGCATTAATGTTGTTCTAAGTCCGACCCAAGGGTCCTATCACATGGGAGAAAGGTATATAAGGTCATCCAAACCCTAATACCTGGGTTGGAAGTTCATTTTCATGAATTGAGACTTGGAGAGCATTTTTGTGTGATTGGAATTCAACAACTTTTGAGTGCATTTTTGTGTTTGAGCCTTCATCCAATCAAGAATGGATTGAAAGGACTAACCTGATGCTTTGAGTGTTTCATTTGTTTCATTAACTTACTGTAACTAGCATTATATTAGTCATTTAGACCAACTGGTTAAGGTTTTGCAAGTTCTTGGGTTTTTGGACTCACTGCCGGTTTGGGCCAGTTTTGTGAATAATGAGTCCCACTTGAGTTCCCGTGGCTTTCCTCTCATGGAAACTTGGAATAAAGCTGGGGATTGTGTAAATAATGTACATACAGGCTTAGGAGTCTTTGTTTGCAGGGGAAGTGAAGAAACTATCAAGCACTAGGCGAGTGCAAGTGCATTCTGGCTAGTGGCTTGGAGAGGACAGTAGTAAAGAAAGCTGCTAAATGGATTGGTTTGTGCCAATCAAGAGCATGGGAGTGTGGGAACATGTATTCCAGACATGTGTGTGCAAGGAGGAGAGTTGAGGAGGTCATTGAAGCCCTCAAAGTTGGAAAAAGGAGCTAAAACCCTTGAAACCCTTGAAATTAGGGAGGTATGAGGATAGTCATATGAACGGCCACTTGGGAGACCTTACACCTGGTAAATATTGAAGCCTAGGGTACCACTAGAAAGAATATCAAAAAATATTGTGGGGTTGTTAAGACCGTTTTTGAGAAAAGCCAAGAAAACGGGTTCTAGGAGGCCTAGTTGGGGCAAAAGGCTACAAGGCCTAAAATGGAGTTTTTCAAGAAAGCGATGGGAGAATGGTGAAAGAATCCAATGAGATGGATCAGTGAGGTGTCAAATCAACAAATAGATAGTAGAATAACCTTTCCTAGCCCCTGGAGTGGTTATGACACTTTGGGTCAGTTTGGAGCCCAGGGAAGCCTAGTGGCGAATTGAGAGTAATGGAGAAGAATTTGAAATTGGTGGAGAGTCTTATGAGGTGAGAGGGGTTTAGGAGAGATCCCTAAATATGGTAGAGAGGAATACCCTAGGAATACCAGAGAATAGGTCTTGGGAAGAGCAAGATTGCTCTTGAAAGGTAAGCCTCCCCATCAAATTGGTAAAGGAAGAGATAGAGACTTTAGAAGTGGACAACTCAAAAAAAGGAGAACAACTCATGTTAAGAAGGATTTTGATCAAAGCATGTACCAAGGATGAACACAAACAAAGAAGAGCTCTTTTTAGATTCAAATGTAAGATACAAGGTAAGGTTTGCAAGGTCATCATAGACTCAGGATCAACTGATAATGTCATCTCAGAGGAGGCAGTACAAAAGTTGAAACTCATCAAGATACCCCATTCTCAGTTGGCCTACTCCAAAGACAGGGACAAAAATTAGGAGTTTCCATGGATTAGCTCAGTTCTAAAGGAAATTTGTGACAGACAAGGTCAAGAGAACTCAACCTTCTACTCTTTAGGTGCTGCAAACCTGGGCAGGTGTACCTTTCTGAATAATGCAGACTTGACTTGAGATTATCTTCTTGAAACAATTTGTTCACAATGGCAAAGGGAGGTGAACAGATGAAATCCAACTTGAATATAGTAACAATATTCTAATCTAAATCCTTTAGTGAATGCTTAACTAATAAGATGTAAGGAACTGAAAGAATTCAAAATGATGAATTGCAGAGACTAGTGCCTTATTGGGTATGTGGAGTCAAATGAGATCAGGATGAACAACACTCTCTGGAGAAAACACAAATTATCTTGCATACATTCTGTTTACAACTTGTATAAACTTGTGATACTGTAACCACTAAGTTCTACTTTAAGAATCCAGATAAGTCTTTTTGATTACTGTGATTGACGAAGAGGATTTAATCTTTACTTGAAAGAACCAATTGATTAATCACACAAATACAACAAATGCATATCGATAAACTAAACATAAACTTGCTATGTCAATTTAAATAATCAGTAAGCATCAATCTTAGAGACAACTTAGCAGTATTTTCATTTAATTTAATAGATAATTAACACTAGAGAAGAGCAACAATATCAACTGAATCTCATAAATACCTCCATTGTGAAATCATGCAATAATAGCCTCTGGTCTGATAATTTTATTCTACTGTATCTACTTGCAGAGTATTGAAAATCTAATTTATGGTGCTAATTAACAATTACAACATGCTTATTTATACACCAGCATGAGAAAAATATCAAAATGAAACTTCATGTCAGCCCCCCACAAGATTCGGGCTCAATTCAAGTCGGCCAACAGTATTCTTCAAGTATTCTACATGTTGGCCACAAGACTTGCATTTTTGTTATTTACCAGTGTATAGTCAACAAGACATAGCGTATGGTCCTGTCGAAGGCGATTCATTTGTTTTCATCCCGTGCACTTGTATTTCGCTTTCGCATTCACTATAGCTCATCTGTTGGTCACACCGAAGCCACATAGTATTCCTTTGTTCCCACTATGCTTTGCTATAACACATAGATATCGCGGAGACCTCACACAGATTGTTTTAAGTTTCACCGAGAGCCAATATTGTTTTCCTAGTCACCAAGACATAGGAAGATTCTCATCAAAAAGCACTTTTGTTTTAATCACTATCGCTGTGACCACATGACCTCAGAGAAACCTTTCATAGATTGGACCTTGTTTCACTGAAGATCCTCATTCATTTCGAGTCGCTGTGACATCTTGCTCGTTACACCAAAGTCACAGAATTTTCCTATGTTCCTTCGTTGTAACACTGTGGTATCGGGGAGACCACATACCAAGATCATTTATGTCAAGCTGAAAGATATTCATTACTTCCAAGTCGCCAACACTTTCAACGAAATATAACCTTTACACACCTTCGCCAAGACAACACATGGTCGAGGAGAGGTCCCAAAGAGTCCACCGAGTCATATCAATAACCCCTTTATTCATCCCTGAGTGTTGCCGAGACAAATCAATCTTCATGCCGACAAAGATCCTCATGTTTTCCATCGGCGAGACCGAAGGTCACTCGCCAAGACCTTATGACGGTTGCCCCAACCTATACTGATATCACATCTCTTCATGTTGTTGGTCGGTGAGACAAT
>VDFB02058242.1:181846171-181872856 GCA_007258455.2 Sequoia sempervirens
TTTATTAAAGTGCTGCTCCATACCTCTTTTTCCACTTCACCGCGCATCTTTCAAACCCAAAGACAAGGGAATCCGCTCTTTAAAACAAGTGCGCATGGTATAATAATGATGTCCACTCGATTCCCAAGTAAAGTATGACGAATAAACTTTACCCGATTCCCAAGTAAAGTATTACGAATAAACTTTACCATTGTATTGATCAAGAAGTCCCCCTTTGTTATAAATTGTGACAGTTGTTGGATTGTTATACTCACATTCAACCAAGTTTCAATTGCATTTCTATTCAATTCTATTCTCTAAATCCGCAGTCTGTAAGAGCTCAAAGATGGCAGCTGGACTTGCTATTGCGCTTGCCAATGGTGTGATGGGGAAGCTTGGCGAGATTGCGGCACAACAAGCATTGAATGAGGCATCTCTCTTGCTCAACTTCAAAAGTGACTTTAAATGGTTGGAGAAGAAGCTCAGGCAGATATGTGCTTCTCTGCAAGCTGCAGATAAGCAGAGTGGGCATGATAAAGATGTAAAAGAATGGCTGGCGGAAGTGAGGAATATCGCTTTTGATGCAGAAGATATAATTGATGAGTGTGATGTTGAGCATTTGTATACAAATACCAGTCAATCATGTTTGCACAATTGTACTAGTCAAATTGTCTTTCGGTATAAGATGGGGAAGAGGATTAAAGAGCTCAAAGATAGGATTAAGTCTAGTATTCAAGAGGCACAGGAGCTCAAGCTTTTCCATGAGGTGCCCCATATAAGTCAGCCCTCAACTAGTACATCTGAAAGTGAAAGAGGAGCGGAGTTGGGAAGATGGACCATCTTCGAGAAAGATTCACCAGCAGTGGCTATAGACTATAAGGTCGATGAAATTCTGACATTGCTAGAGAACCCTGCTGTTGGAGTTGTTGCCATTGTGGGGATGGGCGGGCTAGGTAAAACGTTCCTTGTGCAGCATGTCTTCAACAGAACAAAACATAGGTATGAGTGTTCTGCCTGGATTTCTGTTTCACAGACTTGTACTCTTAGGAAATTGCAATGTGACCTAGCCTCCTACATTGATTTAGAAATAGCTTCCCAGATTAGTGATAGGCGGGCAGCTGAATTGATACATAACAGATTAGAGAACAAAAAATGCTTGATTGTTCTCGATGACGTGTGGAGGAGTAGTGTAGAAGATAATTTGATATTAAGACTTGGGCTTCCCACTGGGCGTAATAACCAGTGTAAAATAGTGGTTACCACTAGAAGTAGAGATGTTGGAGAGAACATGAATGCCCACTTCTATGAGATGCAACACCTCTCGGATGTGGACAGTTGGGATCTGTTTTGCCTGTTTGCCTTCCCAGATCGTGAGGGAAATAGGCCGCCTGAGCAGCTAGAGAGATTAGCTCATCAAATTGCAGAAGAATGTGGGAGGTTGCCACTGGCCGTAAAGACAGTTGCGGCATCCATGGCCAAGTCTTCCCTTATATCAGATTGGCAGTCAAAATTGGGGCAGTTGAAAAAGGTGGGAAAAGCAGAGGACTATATCATGAAGATTTTAAAGCTGAGTTATGACTCTCTTCCTCCCTCTTTGAAATCTTGCTTTGCTTATTTTTCTTTCTTTCCAGAGGACACATATATTTCTTTTACTACTTTTAAAATTGAGAAAGCTATATACCAAGACAATGTGATATATTTGTGGATAGCGGAAGGATTTATTCCGCAAGAAAAAGACAGAGAACAATGGAATATTGGGTTAGATTATTTACATCAGCTTGAAAATTTATGTCTGCTGGAAGTAAATAGAGTTACAGGTTGCTACACTGTACATGACTTGCTGCTTGATTTGGTTGTAAATATATGTAAAGAACATGAGTGTGAATTTGATCTTCCCTTCAAAGAAGCAGGTTGTCGCAGGTTATTATTGGCTAAGAAAGGTATAGATACTAATAATATTTTAGAAAGGCCTTTTAGTTGTCAGCGATTTCTACGCACCATGTCATTCTCTGAGAATCCTGGCATTACAAGTATTCCACAACACTTGCTTGACCATGTCAGAGTACTCCGGGTAGCTGACTTTAGTCACACTGCCATCTACACATTGCCAAAATGTGTTGGAAAATTGAAACTTGTTAAATTCTTAAATTTGTCTCACACAGAGATCAGTGAGGTGCCAGATTGTGTAAGAAGACTTAAGAGTCTTCAGTTCCCTATTGCACAAAACTACAACGTCTACCTCAGTGGATAGGTGAGCTCAAATGTCTTTCCTATCTCAATGTAAAGTGGAGCTCAGATGAGGATACTCATATTGGTATGCCCAAGGGAATGTCGCAGATCTTGGGTTTGAGGATATTGTCATCACATGGCTTCCCATTGTCTATGGAAGAGAATGAATTCCTAAGTGTTAAAGATGTTGGCAATTTGCTGAATCTCCAAGAAATAAGGTTTAGTTTAAAAGATGTACGAGCATTGAGAAGTGTGGAAGATGGTATCCTTGACCGTCTAGTAAAAATGAGAATGCTAGGAGTATCAAATAATATTCCTGCAATAGAGGGTGATACAGAAGAATCCAGTCTTCCAGAATTCCCAGAGAAAATGAATGCTATGAAGGGTCTTCAACAACTTGAACTTAGGCGTTTCTCTGTGCCAAGTTGGATATGTGGAATGGAAAATCTGACACAACTTGCCTTGGATAAATGCAGTGATTATCCATCGCTCCAAAAGATGCCCAACTTACAATTATTGATGTTGAGAGGTGATTCGAAATGCAGAGAATTGCCAAAGGAGTTTGGAGAGAGTGGGGGATTTCCTAACCTGGTTAAGCTGCAGATTGAAAACTTCCCTCTTTTGGAGGAGTTACCGGCGTTGGAAGAGGAGGCAATGCAACGTCTAGAAGGACTAGCGATAGGTAATTGTCCTGGGGTGAAGAGAGTTCCAGAGGGATTGGAGCGGTTGAGGAGACTAAAGAAAATATTTGTGGGGGAGAGAAGTGGTGAGTTAGAGGAGAGGTTAAAGGAAGGCGGGGAAGATTGGAATAAAATCAAAGCAAATAATCCCCGCATCGGGATCTTCTTGGATTAGCAGCTTTGGTTGTGTAAAAAGATTGTTTCCTTTAGTTTGTAATATTACAAATTTTGAGTATGTTTTTAGATTTAGGATAAATGTTTTACTCATTTTTTTTTTCAGCATACATTTTTTTCTTATTCTAGATACATATATATTTTTTATTTCAGATAAGATTTGATTTTAATTTGATTCAATATTGTAATATATAAATAGATAAAAATAAATTATAATATAAAAATGGATAAGTTTTTATTTAAAAATATTTATTTGTAAAAATCAAATGTTAGAAAGAAAATAATTAATAGTTGAAGTTTAATATTTAAGAGAAAATAAATAGTAGAAATTAAAGTATAGAATATTGTTGTCTATAAGTTTTTTATTTATTTAATGAAATGTTATATTATTCTACTTTAGAATTATTTTGTTTTATTTTTACTTTGATTTACTTATTTAGGAGGTATTTTATTATTAAATGACATCACTACTATTATGTCTAATGTAAAACATTAATAGTTTGACCTATAAATGGGTATCAAAATTTAGGTAAAATGTAAGATCTTTTATTTACACAATGACTCCTTGCTATCACTATAGAATGCCTCTATAATTAATAATATATTTGTCATTTATTATGGTGTCAATATGCACTTAAATACACAATCCTTCTTCAAAGTTGTAAATATGTTTGGTAACTTTATTGTGTTATCCTTCTTCCTTATAACAATTGTGCTAGTTATTAGTTGATCTTCATAATTGATAGTTTTTATTATTGTGTGTAATGTACACATGTTCATTAACATTTATCTTATGTTGATACATGAAGGACATGATCTTGATCAATTGTTAATTAAATGTGGAGTATTTGATCTTGTTGAGCTATGATTAATATTTGGTTTCTTTTATGGATTACAGATGAGGCTAAAAAAATTATAATAAGTTGAGAAACATCTCATAATTAAGGAAGATGAGAAGAATATTATGAGTACAATATATTTTCATTTATAAGTTGATTGAATTAAATTGTTTGGAGTGAAAGGCAACCAAACAGATATCAATAGATTTATTTTTACTAAATGTTAGTATTTGTTATTGTTTTTCAATGGTATTAATATAATATATAATTGATGGTTTGTTACATATTTTTATTTAGCTAAAACCTGAAGCTTTTGCACTAATCCTCATTTTCATATCATTATAATATTTAAAATATATCATATAATTGAATTGATAGAAATGCTTACTATCTCCAATAGTGCTTTTTGTCATTCCATAGAGCTGTATATAGAATTATGTACTTTTTAGGTAACAACCCTATCTCTACCTCAATATTTCTATAACACAATTCAGTTTTTGGTTACAATTTTTTATTTTTTTTAATGAATTTTTATAGATTATAAATAGAAAAAATAATATTAGGTTATGTTTTCAAATTTTTATTTTATTGTTCTTGATTATTCTTTGATAGTTTCTTATCAAATAGATTTCTCGAAGGGTTGCTATAGGATGAACATAGGTTTCTAATAGGTCTAAAACTATATGAATTAGTACTTTAAGAAGTCTTTAGTTACTACAGATCAATCTATAAGTAAAAAGAGTTACTTAAAAAATGCAATAGGCTACAAGAACTTTGTATTATGTTATAAGATAATTGTGTGCAACCTTTAGTGTGTTAAGGATACAACAAGGTTCATATGAATATCTTCTACATATATTTGTGTTAATTTATACATTGGATTGATTGATTTTGTGAATACCTATTTTTCTAGCAATCTATTCAATAAAAGTGATGTATCAAAACCTCTTTTTCCTTCTAAATAAAGGGTTTTTCTTGTGTTTTTATAACTTTGGAGATTCTAGAATATTTTAGTTCAAACGAATTTTATCACTTTCTAACAATATTGACATTATGTACGGATTTACCTTGTTATGTGTAGGCTTCTATTTTTTTCTTGTTATAAATTTTATGGGTTGTGTTGTTGGGTTGTTAATGTCTTACCCTAATGACCACTTTCATTCTTTTCTTTGGTTTCTGACATTTTATCTAACACTTGCATAGATATATTTTGGTTTGGTCAGGTTTTCTTGGTTTCTCTTTCATTTGTGTAACCTTCTTTCATTTCTTTCTTGGTCACTTGAAATCATGATAAGGCTAATTTCAATGTTGGGCATGTGTTTTTTCTTAGTTGCTTATTTTAAAAGGAGCTATAAGGTTTTTGATTACTGAATGAGAATCCTCATTTTTATTTTTTATTTTGAAAGTAAACATCTTCTATTAAAAATAAGATTGGAGAAGAAAAATAGATGGCCTATTTTTTAGAGGAGAGTTTTTTTCAAATCCATTATGTGAGAAGAAATGGACCTTATAGGAATTTTCTATAAATACTATAGAATTGTATAATTTTATAAATAATTTATATTAGGTTGTAGAATTAATAAATTTACTATAATTCAATGTTTTTAGTTATATGGGTAAATTAGGTTTTGAAATGTCCTTAAAACCCTTTACAAAAATATCAACCACCAAAAAATATACACCAACAAAATTACAACCAAGATGCCTCATTACAACAACATCCCACAAAAATAATGAATTGGGTAAACAATACCTATCCCTCACTTGGAAACACACACACCTAAAATGTGTGTATTACAAACATGGTCATGTTTAGGAAGATATATCTTCCTTCTTTGGAAAATAGTCCAGGTCACCATTTTATAAATCCTCATATTAGGGTAAAAGGAAAGGATAATCCTCTACTATCATCTTGACTTGCTCCACTATCATTTGAAAATAAAGGTTTCTAACCAAAGAGGACACAAGCTACACATAATCCAAAGGCATTGAAAGAACAACACCAACATAATCATTGAAATAACTAACTTTAGTAGAAGGATTTACTCCATCATGAGAAGAAGAAGGTGTTGACTTAGGACCAAGGGAACCTCCCCCATAAGATTCTAATCACAAATTACAGGAGCCTTAGGGTTCTCTAATCTTTAGGGTTAGAAAAATCACAACCACTTAAGTGTTTATGACAAGTATTTTTCCACCAAGTAGCTAAATCCACCAACCTGAAACAAGAGTAGGAGTGTTTAGAAGCAATGTGTCTAGTACAAAAGCATATTTTGTAACAAAAGGGAAGACCTCCATTTAATCCAACATTTTATTCCAAGGCCTATTCTTCACCATAATAAAAATTCCCTAGGAAGAGCCTTGGAAATGTGAATGTTAACCAAAATACAAGCATAGGTGGTGTGGTAAAAGTTTGATTAAGTAGCATCAACCTTGAGAAAATAGCCAGTCACATTAATAATAAATTCAAGGTCAGAAACACCCTAAAAATGGAGAGGGAGATTAGACAATCTAACCTAAATTGGCATGATATTAAGAGGCTTATAAAGATTTGAAAAAGAGTAACCCAAGCTTTAGTGAAATGGAATGCTAACCCCACATTTATAGCCTACTATCCAAAACCACCTATGTTGTTGCTTCAAAATTGCATATGAATGAATTAAATAACTATTGGGATACTAGATTAGCTCTTTTTCATTAGGTTCCTTGGTCTAGGTTGTATTAGCACTTGGATTGAATAAAACAAATGGAGACCACATAGAAAATCCTTGAAAGTTATAATGACTTGAAAAATATGAAGAGTAATACTTGAGAATCAAACTTAGGAGTTATCACTTGGGTGCATGAGTTTGGGAAACCATTGTTGGTTTCATTTTTCTCTCTTTCATATTCATTGAATCTAGGTTGTTGATTTGATAGTAGTTTTGGTGACAATGAAATGTTTCCAAATTTCAATTAAAGTTACAATATAGTTTAATATCCATGCAAGTAAACTTCTCATTGCCTTTGGATAAAATTTTAATGTTTTTGATTAGGAAAAGAAGGTTTTGAAGGGGCCCCAAAACCATTTACAACATAGAGAAGCTACTAAAAAGACAGAAACATTTAGACCCACAACCCACAAAAAATAAAAAGTTGACTAAAGATAAAACCAAAGAACCTGTCAGCAACTCTACAACAAAACATCAGCAACAAGGTTGATCAACCAAAAAACAACAACAAAACTACAACATTTTATCAAGAACATTGGTTGAGGCCAAATTTTCAACAATGACCCCCTCGTGCATCTTGACCACATCCTTCAGATCTTCAAACGAAATGTAAACCCTTTTCTTAGTCTTTCTCCTCATTCTCAAGCATGAGCTAGCCCCCAAATCCTCAATATTCTCCTCCAAGTCCATGCGGTTAACTTCATCAATGGCCTTCTCATGATCTCCCAAATCTAGAGACTTTCCAGTCCACTTTATAGCTTTCTCATTTAAAATTGAGAGACCCTTGACACTATAATTCAAAGAATTTTTACTAATAAAAACAACATTCTGCAAGTCATCACTAATCTTGCTAATTATTTCCTCCTTATTGACAAACCTCTCCTCAATAATCTTTTGGACAACCATTTCCAAGGAGCTTATCCTATCCTCATGAATTTTACCAAGTTTATCAGCATCAACAAGTCTATCAAGAATAACATTCATAGTCTCGACCTTACCTTTAATTGACCATTCCTTTAGACTGTCATGCAATAACACAACATAGACGTCTTGCCAGTTTTTAAGCTAGGAGTTGAGCTCCTTTACTTCCAAGAATTTAACCACTTCACAAGTGAGAGAAAATTATGAGTTACGTCCTCTACCATTCTATAGATCAATTCCATGTTAATTTCTTCCCTCTTGATCGGTGGCACAACATGAGAACCAACATTCTCAATAGATTCCTCCTGAACCCCCTTTCTTCCCTTCAAATCCTCCTCAGTAGGGGAATCCTCAACTTCAATAACCTCCACATTCACACAGTGCTTATTAGGAATATCTGCCAAGTCATTCAAAATCACAAGTTGCTCTACCTTCACATAGCTCCCCTTAACTTGCTCAACACCAATAAGAGAATGAAATTCAACTTGGTTAGGTCCAACCCCCTTGGAACACCCAATACCCACATCTTCCTGCCCAATATCCTCCATAGGATGTTTGTTACCCTCAAGGCCATCACCCGGACCATGTTTAACATTAGGAACAAGCGATTTCTCCACATCTCTTAAATCATCCACCATCTGCTTGACATCATGCTTCTCTTTCTTGGGGCATCTTTTCTTCCCCTTCACATTCTTTTTCACCGAAGGCACAACAACTTCATTTTGTTATTAGTTTCATACCCCTTAGACCAGGATTTAGAATGCTCAGAATCATCAACAGACTCACTCTCCTCTGATGGTTCCTCATAATCAGAGTCATCTTCCTTAGAATCCCCTTCCCACTCATCTGCCAACTCACTAGTATCATACCCAATATTTTTCCAGCATTTTTATAAGTTGGGGTCTTTGGAGTAGCTGGTAACACTTTCACCTTAATGTGATAAAAAATAAGATTCATAAAGCCTTCATGGAGAATAGCCTTCCTAGGGTTCTTCCTATGATCCTCGATACTTGTTTCCATTGAAAGGAGATAAAAAGGAAATGAAACATGAGAGTTATGGTGGAAGTGATTCAATAACATAAAGTGATAGCCATAGATTACATAATACCTACCCTCCAGAGTGAAAAATGGCATAATAGTTAGAGCAATGTACCTCTAAAGTGGCTTAATAGATTTACAAGCATACCAACCACTACCAATAAACCTCAGCTTCTTCTTCTGCAAACCTTTGAAGAAATTGGTGAGGGTCATCTTGGCCACAACCCTATCTTTGTAAAATTTCCTTCCCTTGGAAGGAAGACCAGTAACCCCAGTGATAAATCCCTCATTGATGTTAGAATCCACACCCTAGTAGTGTAAAACCCTATTGTTCCACCCACTAAGAAAAGCTTCTGTCACTTTAGAGTTAGGACCATGGAGCTTCAACAAATAGGGGCAGACTCCACCCTTCTCCAAGTGCTCCTAGACAATTTTATTGCTACTAAAATCTTCGCAAGAGCTTGGCTCCACTCTACAACGAGCACCTCTCATGGATGCATTCAACAAACAACACTCCACCTGCTCTTTGATCTTCTGCATAGGAAAAATTAGGTGTACAAACCGCAAGGAAAAGAAAAAAATACCCAAAAAATGTGTGAGCCTGCCAAACCAAGTACTTCCATACCTTAGCTCCCAGCTCATAATCTCACAAACATCTAAAAAGCAATAATTAAAAGAGCATTCACTGAACTCAACCTACAAAAACTAGCCAAAGAAGAAATAAAAAAGCCTTTCTCCCTTCTTAACCGCATCCTTGACATGACAACTAGTCATAATTGGATATGTTCTGAAGATTAAGTGGCAAGGAATCATAAGTATTCCAATTAATTTGTGCCACCACTCATAAATTAGCTAACCCATTAGCCAATGAATTAGCCTCCCTAAACACGTGAGTCATCAAAATTATTAATGATAGAGATAGAATCATTAATCACATGGGCTATAGACCATGACGATGGGTTACTCTTCTGGAGACACTTTATAATATTAAGGGAATCCCCTTCAATCCATAGTTTTGAAACCCCAAAGTCTTTAGCTAGTAAGAGGCCATGATAGGTTGCTACTACAGATAACATTTTAATGTTAGTATAGTTAGTTATATTGATTTTGTGAATGCAATTTTTCTAAAAAAAGATATCATAAGATAAATGGTGAACATTCTATGATTATATGTGTTTCTATAGCTATATTACATATTTTTTATCGATTTGAAATCATTATATTGTGTTCTTACATTAAAGATTATCCTAATTTTCAACACGGTTTCCCTAGAGGTAATCTTTTGATACGATTAGTTATTGAACCATCTTTTAACCATTTATTTTGGGTGTGAATGAATGCATTCATCTCACTTTTGGTGAGAACAATAAAAAAATGTATGTTCTTTCCCATATCAAGTGGTTGTAATGATTGTAAAGAAATGGGATATTATCCAAACATTAGTAGAATCTTAAAATATTTTAAATGGTTCTTCCCAAGTGATAGAAATGAGCTTTGAAACTTTTAAATGCAACATGACATCACAACCTTAAAAGAAATGGTGTCAATCTTAAAAGAATTTACTCCCATGTATTTTCAAAATGTTGTGACGTCATGTCAATGTTGTTTCATTCTTGCATCTTGGAAAACTTTTTTTTTGAAGGAAATAAATCAAAGTCTATCTTGAATACATCATAGATTTCTATAGTTCCTTACAATATTAAAGAAATATTTTAGTTCATTTTTATTTTTTGGTAGCAAGATAAATTATAATCTACAAGGATTTGTTACACTAATACAATTAGGGATACTAGATCTTGTGTTCAAGAATTTGGCGCACAAAAAAATTATTTAATAAATTAAGATACAACACAAGACATATAGACTTATTATCTTTCATTCAAATTTCTAATAAAGTCTTCTAATAAATTGTCACAAACACATACTTTTTTTGGCACAGTTAATAAAATATCAAGGCTTTGTAGTGAATAAATTTTCTTGGAGACTGGCAAAACCTTTTCAAAAAGAACCAAAGTTGAATGTACAAGCCTAGGAATTCACTTTGACAAAATTATTACATCTCTATCAACTTCTTTGTTGGAAGCCTTCATACTAAGAGGAAAATATTACATATGCAATCAAATGCTTATATTCAACAAGTGAGCATATAGCCTAGAGTTTTTAAATGGGGACTAGAAATAATGTTTTCAAAGATTGCACATACCAAGGAATCGCCACCAATGGGATTCCTAGTTTTTTGGGATATAATATTTAGTACTAGCTTTGAGAAAAATAAAAAATGTATTGGTTAAATAAAAATAAGATAAAGTTAAACAAGAGTGAAAATGTATTTTGATAATTCAAGGAAAATTTTGGGCAGCTTAGCAACTATTATCACCTTATTGTTAACAATGAAGATTGTTAATAATATCTCAATTTATATCTTTTAAAGTGACACAAAATGAAATAGATGTGAAATTGAAACAAACTTCAAATTATAAATGGAAACTCTCTTTAAAGTAAAAACTAACCTAAAATTCACAATAAATGGTTGCTTATTACAATATTTAAAATGATTTTGAGTATGAAATACACACTAAGTAAGACCTATCTTCTTTTATTAATCTAGAGCATAAGGTGATTCAACACGTTAGCACTACAACTAAAGGAAAAAATAGTGAGTTGAATTTGAATTGACACCTTCTACATCTCTCACTACTTGCTTGTCTTATATGTACTAGATTCAATCATGCCTATTGTTGTGACCTTGTATTTGGTGACTCCTAGAACCTTTTGGAAGGTGTTTTGGTCCATGTCATCCTCGGGGGCTTGAATCAACCTACGCTTGATTTGCTTGGGGTTTCACCTCTACCTGCACCTAGGTTTACCCCTATTTTTGTTCCTTTGGTACCTATTATCAATGAATTTAGCTTTACTTATGGGCGAGTGCATGAAGTTGGTCACACTTTTGTGGCCAAATGGAAAAAAGCTTTTGAAAAGAGATAACGTGAGTGTGTTATAATGCACTCACGTTATGTGGTTTTAAAAGGAAAAAAAAGTGAAAATTGTATCATTTTCTATTTACTGTTTCTTAGCTCTGCCCATGGCCAAAAACCATCACTTTCACACTCACGTTCTAGGAGGAAGGGTTTCTACGAATTTCATCAACAACAGTTGGATTTTATTTGCAAATATGGTGCCATGATGACGAAGAGGTGCGAGAGATAAGTATTGTTTGCTATTTGTTTTGAATTTCTTAGTTTGAAATTGATTTTGTTTGTTTTAGGTTAGATTTGATTTTTTTTTTTAATTTGTAGGAGATCCTACAAATCCTCAACAAGAAGAGGAGGAAAATCCTTAACAGTAAAATCCTCAACAAAATCAACCTCCCCCACCAATCACTCAATACCCTCCTAACACTCAAGAAAATTTGAGTGAAATTGAGAACAATAGAAAACAACTTGAGGATCTTATCAATAGGTTGAGTGATCCAAATGCTTCAACCACAGAAATAATGCTTCTAGAAAATTCTTTGAAAGAAATGTGAAAAAATGTAGATGCAATTACCCAACAAATATCTAAATGGCAAGATAGGAGGTAGGTAACCAAGGCATATTATGCAGACAAATTATCATATAAACAAGTAAAAGATTTAAAAATTACTAAAGGTGATTTGTGCTCTCTATTCACTGACCCTAAAACAAATCAAAATCTTACCCTCAATGCAAAGAGGTTTCCTATTCATTGGTGCCACCACCAAGAGATTAGGAACCATTTTTATGATAGATGGTATTTGGTCTTTGATTATCCACCGTGCAATAATTGTGAAGTCCCCCAATATTTTCTTAGGAAACTATACAATGAGTTTGTATTAAACCAAATCCAAAATTATTTTGATATGAGGGAGTTCCAGGGGAGAGGTGGGGGGTCAGCTCAGGATAGGCCCGATGCACACCTGAATCCTACGCAGCAAGGGAGATGACCTCTCACTAGGCCACCTCGTGAGAAAATTGTGATGCCTATCATTGCAAAGGAGAGTGCTAACAAAGAGGCATTGCAGGCGATCACAATTTTGACCTAGAGTGTCATCCATCACACTAGCCATATTGTACAATGCCATCTAGGGGCATCTTCAGGTGGTGGTCTTCAAACCCATGTGTGTCAATCTTGCAGGGTGACTTGTTCGTATGACCCTATCGGCACTTAGGAGGGTGATATGCAGGATCCATATGCTACTACACAGCCTGATCCGTATGCATCTACGAGGATGGAGAGGATGGTTGACATTTTGCATGATGCATATGGCATTAACACTCAGGTAAAATTCAACATGTTCATTGAATTTAATTTATTAAATTTTGATTGTGAAATGCAAGATTAACTAATTTAGTTTTATTATTTTAATAAAATTGCAGGGTCATAGTGTTGAGACTGGATACACTAGTCCTCCCCCTACTTATTTTTGCAGTACACCTATCAGTGGGGTATGTAACTAGTAAAAAATTATAAATTTATTACATGTTAATAGCATTGTTTTACGAATGGTATTATTATATGTGATTTTGGATGTTGAACAACCTGTAATGTTGGAGGTTTCAAGGAAACACCTCCTAGTGCTAGTAGATTTGCTCAAACATTCACAGAGGTAATATAGAATAAAGAGAACTTAACTAATGAATTCTAAGTTTAATAGATTTGTGTAGTTTATATTCATATTGTTGGTTACAATGCATTACACATCATTCAAACTCAAAGCATTACTTCAAATTCGATAACTAATAATCAGAAATATATAGTTTAATAATTGTACTCAAAATTTTGTTCATTAGATCATAATTTTGCTAGTGTGATGGATCGCTATTGTAACTTTTTTGTGATTGAATAATTTGTTGTTTTATTTTCAGATGTTGGTGACAAAAACACTAACAAACATTATGAGGGCAATGGATATTAGTGTTTCCTCCGCTATACAATCCTCGATGGCTTTGATAGGGGAGGTATGAGTCAAATTACTAAATTTCAATTTACATTCGTTGTTATAGATGAACTAGTTCTAGTGAAAAATCAAACCATTATTGATTCATAGTTTAATTCCTATTTGGATGGTTTATACAGGGCTTGAGCATGCCTCAGCATCGGCGTGCAAATATTTCCATCGAGGAGAGTGATCGTGAGATGGCCATAAGTGATTATTTTGTTAAATATATCAATTTTTATAATGTAATTTCTATATATTAATGTCTTTACTTCTTATTGTAACAGTTAAAACTTCACCAGGAGCTAAACCCTAAGAGGAGCAGTAGGAGCACTCCTAGAGCACAGTAGAAACAGGTGATAGACTTATCACCATCGGATCGCCAAGAAAAGGAAAAGACAATTGTATTTGAACCAGAGCATGGAGAGAAATGAATTTTGAATGCAGAGCCCTTTGTTATATGCCTACATGGATGGAAATTTTGTACATATTTTGTATTGGATATATTTGACATTGTATGCCTATATGGCATTCTTGTAAGCCTGTATGGCTATTTTGTAACTATATTTTATACTTATATCGACATATATTGATGTATGCGTACATGGATATTTGCTTAATACAAATATTTTTTATCGATGGTGTCCACATTTGCATTATAAATTCATAGTTCAATAGATATGAGCTACGTGTATTCAAGTGTATACATTACAACTTACGCACATATACTTTTTGACTTACGTGTGAACATCGAAAAGTGTGAAAATTTCTGTGTGTGGAAGTCAAGCATAAGCCAATTTTGCAATTCTTAGTTCTTGCATACTCGATCTTATGGACTTATTCCTTCCTAGCACATATTGTGAATATTTCTTATTTGGTGCAGAGGAAAAATTCCTCATTTTTGGACCACTCATAGCAAAGAGATTCACAATAAGACTTCAGCATTGGAACACTACTCCATACTTCTCTTGTCCAGACCATAAAGGATTGAAAATTCTTAATTTGATGCAATGATAGTCCTAAGATGAGAATTTATATAACCATGCCTATTTTGAAACTTCACATATAATACTGCATCAACAAGAACTTAAGAAGTGTTGCATAAGAGTGTTAGGTTTGATAGGCCTTCTCTTCCCTAAGGGAGGAGAGCCTGCATCTTGAATTTTGAACAAAATTTTAAGAAGAAAACATTTTACCTAAAAGCTTCAAACCTAGATGACATATTTGGCTAAGTCTATCTTGAAAATTATCAATGCGTTCAAACTCTAAAGGAGATTCTCCATGAAAAGAAAACTTTACCCTTTTTTCCCAAGGAAAGAAAGTGCAACAAGTTGCATGATTTATCTTATTTCTTTCTCACAGTTCCTGGTCAATCATTCATGGCTCAGGATTGTTCCATTCCAAGGCAAGGACACCCAAAAAATCACTAAGATTCTTCTACAATCTGCAAGAAAAAGGTTTTGGCTCTTTCACAATGTAAATAATTATGTAACACTATTTTCTTGTTTGCCTTCCACAGAGAAAAATGTTTACACTTTTTAGATTGATCAATGATCAATAATGGCTGATTGTAAACACTTGAAATTTTTATGTTTGAACTTTAATTTATAATTTTGTATCATGACATTCGAGTATCACTAATATTTTAATATTTGACTATGAAAGTGGTGGTGTATTTTTGCTATGTTATTTGACTATTAATATGGTGGTTTATTTTGAACTTAATTACTACTACAAATATGTATATATTTCTAATTTTGTTATGTTTTTGTATTACAGAACCCAAAATGAACCCAACCCCCCAAAAAAAAAAATTCAAACCGGCGAACTGGGTTCTCGAACTCGAACCTGAACCCAAAACTGAACCGGTAACTTAGTAAAAAATAGATTTTTGTAGTTTATATTCATAACATTAATTACATTGCATTGCACATCTTCCAAACTCAAAGCATTGCTCCACATTGCATAACTAATAGCTAGATGCTGATAGATGACAAAATTTCAATTACAATATAGTTTTTATAAAGTCAACCTAAGCAGTTATGCAGTTACTTCACATTGCATAACTAATAACTAGGAGCAGCTACCAATTGCATTTGCTTGTCATGGCATTCTATGAGACCACATTTCTTTGAGGCATTTTTTCAAACAGTTCACTTCCTTGTCTATACTACCACATTTTTGATACATGTCTACCAAAGCATTTTGTCAAATAGTTTAGGTGTTGCCTTGTTGCTATGGTTGAAAGCCTAAAAGAAGTTCTTTCGAACAAGCTATGGATGCTTGGAAAAAATCTATCAAAAGCATAATAGTAAGAAATATAATAGACAAGGCAATGAACTCTTTGAAAAAATGCCTCAAAGAAATGAGGTCTCATTACCTGATGGAATGCCATGACAATCAAAAGCATTTGATTGTCATGGCATTCCATCACCATGAGACCTCATTTCTTTGAGTTCAAAAGTTTACTGTCTATGCTTTTTTTCATACATGTCTATCAAATTATTTTATCAAATAGTTCATTTCCTTGCTGCTATGGCTAAAATCCTAAAACAAGTGCTTTCAAACAAGCTATGGATGCTTAGAAAAAATCTATCATAGCATAATAGTAAGCAATATACATAGACAAGGGAATGAATTGTTTGAAAAAATGCCTCAAAGAAATGTGGTCTCATGGTGGTGAATTCCATGACAAGCAAATTGTTGTGGATTGTCATGGCATTCCATCACCATGAGACCACATTTCTTTGAGGCATTTTTTCAAATAGTTGTTGCCTTGTCTATGCTACTACATTTATCATACATGTTTACCAAAGCATTTTATCAAACAGTTCACTTCCTTGTTGCTATGGCTAAAATCCTAAAATAGGTGCTTCCAAACAAGCTATGGATGCTTGGAAAAACTCTATCAAAGCATACTAATAAGCAATAGCATAGAAAAGGCAACAAACTGTTTGAAAAAAAGCCTCAAAGAAATGTGATCTCAATGGTGATGGAATGCCATGACAATCCATAGCAATTTGCTTGTCATGAAATTCGTCATGCCATTCCATCACCATGAAACCACATTTCTTTGAGGCATTTTTTCAAATAGTTCACTGCCTTGTCTATGCTAACACATTTTTCATACATGTCTATCAAAGCATTTTATAAAACAGTTCATTGCCTTGCTACTATGGCTAAAATCCTAAAATAGGTGCTTTCAAACAAGCTATGGATGATTGGAAAAAATCTATCAAAGTATAATAGTAAGCAACAAACTATGGTCTCATGGTTTTTTGTTTACACGAAAATCAACATGATTTTATTCACATTTTTTTCATGTGAAAATCAACGTGAACCAGATTTTGTATTATGCAGCTATATTAAGCTACCACTCTAAATACCAATGTAACAATGATACAAAATAATGTTTGAGACTATAATAAGGCATCAAAATAGCTAGTGTACTAAAAAATTCTTATGATTTACAAATAATGTTGATAACTCTACTCAGTTGGCTTCTTTTTTCAAAATCATACAAATTGAACCCTAACATCAATAGATTCTATATATCAAGCTAAAACAATTCAAGTTACATCAGGCCCATATCACTGAGACATAGCCTGAACAATAGGAGGAATGGCCTATTTCAACATACTACACTCAAACCCTTAAGGGATTGATCTAGATGAATGTAGCTCAGAGCGATTCCATGTGTTTGGGTGCTAAAGAGGACCATTCCTAGCATAAAAATTCCTACTTAGACGTGTTGGAGTAGTCTGTTTGGTCACACGAGTTGCAAAACAAAAAATTCCACTACCTTGCAACTTTCCACTACTTGCATTTGACACTTTTTCCATCAACTAAAAACTGGACACCACAAGAAAACCACTTTGAGATAACGAAAACTGAGAGAGGTTATTGTAGAGGGGCCCAACGCGATCCCATAGGATTAGATGAGAATTTTCTAAGCATCACGGTGTCTGACTAATCTCATGTTGAAGTTTGCAGCCATTTTTCCCTTTGGACCCTTAAGGGATTGATCCGGTTGAACGTAGCTCAGAGCGATTCCATGTGTTTGGGAGTGAAAGAGGACCATTCCTAGTGTAAAAATGCCTATTTGGACATGTTGGAATAGTCTATTTGGTCACACAAGTTGGAGAAAAAAAGTTGCATGACTTTGCAAACTTTCCACTCCTTGCATTTGACACTTTTTCCATCAACTGAAAACTAGACACCACGGGAAAACCACTCTGAGATAACAAAAATTGAGAGAGGCCCAACAAAATCTCATAGGATCAGACGAGAAGTTTCTAAGCATCACAGTGTCTGAGTAACCTCATGCTAAAGTTTGCAACGATTTTTCCCTTTGGACCCTTAAGGGATCGATCCAATTGAAGATAGCTCGATTCCACGTGTTTGGGTGTGAAAGAGGACCATTCCTAGCATAAAAATTCCTATTCATATGCATTGGAATAGTTCTTTTGGTCACAAGAGTTGTAGAATGAAAGTTGCACCACTTTGCAACTTTCCACTGCTTCCATTTGACACTTTTTCCATCAACTGAAAACTGGACACTACGGGAAAACCACTTCGAGATAACAAAAATCAAGAGAGGTTATTGTAGAGGGGGCCAACATGATCCCATAGGATTAGACAAGAAGTTTCTAAGAATCACGGTGTCCGAGTAACCTCATGCTTATGTTTGCAGCCATTTTGCCCTTTGGACTCTTAAGGAATTGATCTGAATGTAGCTCAGAGCGATTCCGCATGTTTGGGTATGAAAGAGGACCATGCCTAGTGTAAACATGCCTATTCATACGTGTTGGAACAGTCTGTTTGGTCACACGAGTTACAGAATAAAAGTTGCACCACTTTGCAACTTTCCACTACTTCCATTTGACATTTTTTCCATCAACTGAAAACTGGACACTACAGGAAAACTACTTCAAGATAACGAAAACCAAGAGAATTTATTGTAGAGGGGCCCAATATAATCCCATAGGATTAGACGAGAAGTTTCTAAGCATCACGATGTCCGAGTAACCTCATGTTGAAGTTTGCAACCATTTTCCCCTTTGAACCCTTAAGGAATCGATCCGGTTGAACGTAGCTCAAAGCGATTCCGCGTGTTTGGATGTGAAAGAGGGCCATTCCTAGCATAAAAATTCCTATTCGGTCGCATTGGAACATTTCGTTTGGTTTCACGAGTTGTAGAATGAAAATTGCACCACCTTACAACTTTCCACTGCTTTCATTTAACACTTTTTCCATCAACTAAAAAATGGACACCATGGGAAAACCACTCTGAGATAATGAAAACCAAGAGATTTTATTGTAGAGGGGCTCAACATAATCCCATAGGATCAAATGAGAAGTTTCTAAGCATCACGGTGTCTGAGTAACCTCATGTTGAAGTTTGCAACCATTTTGCCCTTTGAACCCTTAAGGGATCGATCTGGTTGAACATAGCTTAGAGTGATTCCACGTGTTTGGGTATGAAAGAGGACCATTTCTAGTGTAAAAATTCCTATTCAAACGTGTTGGAACAGTCCATTTGGTCACACAAGTTGGAGAACAAAAGTTGCACGACTTTGCAACTTTCCATTGCTTGCATTTGACACTTTTTCCATCAACTAAAAACTAGACACCATGGAAAAACCACTCTAAGATAATGAAAACCGAGAGAGGTTATTGTAGAGGGTCCCAACACAATCCCATAGGATCAGATAACAAGTTTCTAAGCATCGTGTTAGCTGAGTAACCTCATGCTGAAGTTTGCCGTCATTTTTCCCTTTGGACCCTTGAGGGATTGATCTGGTTGAACATAGCTCAGAGCAATTCTATGTGTGTGGGAAAATTTTGAAACCTGGTGGAATGGTGGATTTAGGGGTTCTCTTCATGTTGCAATTTGTTTTAGAGCAAAATATGGAGGTTTGCAAAAGTTATATGATGCCCTAGGTCAGTTTTTCCCTTGTAAATGTATGAAAATGGTCTTTAGAATGCACTTTACATAATTTTCTAATAAGTTACTACAGTGTTGGGAGTCAAGAAAATTGAGTTCTAGTGATGCCCTAGGTTGGGTATGTGAGTTTTCCTAGAGAAAATGAAGGCTATAGGTTGTGTATTGGTGAATTTGTGAAGGGACTGCATGTAGAAAGGTTTGGAGGGTCTGTGCAGACCTGGGAAAAGATGTTTTGAACTTTGGTTTGAGTTTTTGTGGCCAGTAGAGTGGTGTTACAAAGAAACCCTAGGTTTTAGGGTGAAATAGGAGGGTTTGTTGGAGCAGCACCTTAGAATACCTGTACGAAAGAATTGATCAGAGAATATATGGTTTTAAACACAATTTGAGATTGTCTAAGAGATCTTGTGGTGGAAAGAAGTTTAAAGAGTACTTTATGTGTAAAATTGGGCTAATTCTAGTAGTCTTTGAGCAGGGTAACTTGAAGTTTCTTTGTGTTGTTGCATAAGAATATCATGTGTAAGCTTGGTTCAGTGTTTTTGATGATGTATGGATGCTATTTGGATGTTGATTTGGTATTCTTACAACCTTCTCTAAAGGACAGGTCTATTTGTTGTTACTAGTGAATTGGGAAACCATAGTGTTGATTTGATGAAAGTTGTGTTGGAAACTTGAATTTGAGTTGGAACTTGATTCCTTGAACCTGATTATGTGTTCCTCCACCTTGATATTGCATCATAGGGGTGTTGGGTTGTGCCTTGAAAAGTTGAAATCTTCCTTATGTAGGCCCAGTTAAGCCTTGTTTATGGCTTGTAAATAAATCTTTTGATACGTTTGCTTTGGGTGTTTGATCTTATTCTTTTGGGGACTTGTGGAGGATGGTATTAGGAGTATGAAACCATGTGTTCATTGACTGGTTAATTCCTTTAATCATTTTTTATTTTGACTGTCCTAGTCAGTGAATGTTGCAAAGTTGCATGGGCTTGTGTAGAAGCCATGGAAGAGTGGATGTTTTTGGGTGCAAGGTCTATTTGTTTGGTCATGTTGTGTTGTGTGAAGAGTGTTTACATCATTCCCAAGTCCTATTGATATTTTTGGTTGTATGAGTCAAGTTGAGTGGTCAAGTTGCATTGTTGAGAGGAATAGTGAAGTTGGTGTGTGCATATAGAGTATTTGAGAGAAGCTTTTGGAAAGGAAGTTGCTTCCCTTGCCACTCTGCATCATAGTGGTATCAAAGCTTCAAGGAGTATTTTTGTTTTCATTTTTTAGGTTGTGAAGAGAAAGGAAGAAGTGAAGAGTTTGGTATTCAAAGATTCCTCCAAAGAACAAAGATATGGCTAAAGAGATGAAGGACAAACATGCTAGAGAAATTAGAGAGTTGGAGGAAAGAATCATAGTCTTGGAGAGAAAAAAAGAAGGGATGTGGAAGAGAGTGAATTAGATGAAAAAGAATATGATGAGTTTGAAGACATGGAAGAAGAACTTGATCCAAAAGACCAAAGGATTGCAAAGTTGGTAAGGGAAGTTAGACATGACAAGCCTAAGGTAAAAATTGATGTTCCTAAATATGGCGGAAGTTTAAATGATGAAGAACTACTTGAATGGATTGTTTCATTAGATAATCATTTTGAATGTGATGAGGTTCCTTAGGAGCAAAGAGTAAGGATTGCAAAGACAAAGTTGCAAGGCCATTCTTTGGTATGGTGTAACTACTTTCAATTTGAGAGGAGGAAGCAAGTCAAGTCTAAAATCACCTCATGGGAGAAGATGATATCAAATCTCAAAGGTAAATTCTTACCCAAGGATCATTAAGTTAAAATGTTTAAGAAATTACAAAGCTTAAGACAGAAAGAAATGGATATTAAGTCTTATACTGGGGAGTTTTATAAATTAAGTTTAAGGTTTGGTCATCATGAGAATGAAGATGAAAAAGTTGCAAGATATATTGGTGGTTTGAGGTTAAACATACAAGATGAATTGGTTTTGGCTAACCCTAGGAGTGTAGAGGATTGTTATCAAATGGAAATCAGAGTGGAGGAGAAGCTTAAGAGGAGACAAGAGAAATCAGTGAGAGGAAGAGGTGGTCTGGTGTAGGAGCACCTTGACTCTGAAAAAAAATTTTGTAAAGATTTGAGTTTTCAAAATATGAAGGCATTGTAAAGGCCATTCTAAGTCATTGAAAGTTCTTTAGGAATTAAATAGAGTCAAAATACAAAAAAATGTCATTTTTGTCCCTAGGTGATAAGGTTTCCAAAATTGTTCATTTGTTGTCAAAATTGTGAAAAAGCAAAAATTAGAAAAAAGAACACAAAAATTAGAATGTGAAGAGACAAAGTGGGAGAGGAAAGATTTTGGTCGATTGGAAACTGAAAAGGAACTTTCATAACTATTTTAAAAGCTATAAAAAGCATGAAAAGGCATGGAAAAAATAGAAGTTGAGTCTTTGTAATCAGATTTTGAAATAAAATCCCCTATTTCTGAGTTTGCAACACTTTCTCCATGGCTTTTATCTTATATTGGTAAATTAGGAACTTCAAAAGTTTAAATCCTTGTGTTATCTCATTGTAGGTAGAGTTAGTTTCATTCACAAAGAATTTGGAAGGTTATTTTTGAGAAATAAAAGAAGGAAAAGCAATTTTTTATGTCCCAGGCAGTGATCCTCACTCTGTGATTTTGAGTCTTATAAGGAAAATATTCTCCATCCCAACATTATAGGCTAGTAGAATGGTGGGATGGATGGTTCTTTATGTTTATTTAACATTTTTTTTTAGTGGAAAGTGTGTCAAAAAGTAACAGGGAAGGCATGGATTTGAAGATAGCTGATGCTCCAAGAGGAAAATCTGAGTTTTCCATATGAAAGATGGTGCCTACAAGTTGGAACGGTTGGAATAGAATTTTTTTATATGGATAAGGGTTATTATGTTTAGGAAGACTTATTTACAGGTGTTTGCAATAGTGGCAGGTGATTTGGAGGTTTGTAAATGATATTTCTTAAAAACCCTCGCTTGTGCTTTAAAAGCCTATAAACAAGGGTTTACTATTTAATTATATTGCTGGGAATTTCTTACCTTGAAGATTAATGATTTGTGATTTTTTCCACCTGTATAAATACTACTTATGGTTGGTAAGTGATTTGGAGTTGTTTTAAAGGTGTCTCCTTTGTTAAATTGGCCTATTTGGGGCTCTTTAGTAACAAAGAAGTCGGGACAGAAGATGTGTGTTCCAAAAAAAGTGTACCTAAAAATGAGATATGTTTTTAATGATCAAAATGGGTACTCAAAAATGTATTTATCCTATAGAGATTCATTATGGTTTGCAAGTTACACCCGATTTGGTGTTTTGGCAAATTTTGGCCTTTTGAATGCAAGAAACTGAGATTTCTTGTAGATAGTGATGTGAGTGTTTGGTTTGGGTTTGTAACTATCTAAATGATGATGAAAAATGTGACTCAAGGTCTGGAAGAAGTCCTGAAGCAAGGTTTGTCATTTTAATGTCTTGAACAATGTGGAATCATGGTGTTTTGAGTAAGCAAAATGGTGTTTTTACTGCTAAAAGTAAGGAATCTGATAAAACAACATTTGTGAATATGATCTTGGTATTGTTTCAATTAGAATGATGATGATTACAGTGTCATGGAAGTATGATAATAGGTTTGAAGGGAGAAGTGAATGAGTGGTGGTCTATTTGCCTTGATTGAATCAAGTTAAATGGATGGTAATAGTGAAAGTTGCAGTGATTCAAAATTTCTAATAGTGTTATGATGAATTTGATGAAAGTGTGGATTACTAATTTGAAAAATTGATGATTGGTAGCCTTGTAGTACAAAGTGAATTTGATGGATTTAGTTGAGTTGATAAGTGAAATTGGTGAAATGAATAATGAATTTTGAAGAATTTGTCAATTGATCTTCTCCAAGATGAGTTTGGGAGAGAAGTTCCTTGTGTTTGTGTTGTTTAGCAATTGATATTGCATCAAATTGGTATCAGAGCTGGTTTTGCAATCTGATATTGCATCATGGTCCTAATGCAAGAGGAAGAGGAATGATTTCTACATCAAACCAACCAAATGAAGATCAAGAAGAAGCAAACAAAGGTAAAGATCACAATGTTGATTCTAGAGGTGGTTTTGGTTTTAGAGGTAGAGGAAGGTATAGTGATGGTAGTGTTACTAATGATTTTGTAGGAAGGTGCTACACATGCAATGAGTTCGGCCATCCTTCATGGAAATGTACTGAGAGGGTTGGTAGTTCATCAAATGGAGACAAGAAGATTGATAGGAGAGCACAATTGGTTCAAGAGGAGGAGTGTGAAAGCAATTATTATACAAGTAAGAAGGTAGATCCTAAAGTAGGGGAAATGTTGATGGTGAGAAAGACAATCTTGAAAGTAGAAAAAGAGGAAGCACCTTTGCAAAGGAAAAGTATCTTCAACACTAATTGTAAGTGCAAGGATAAGGTATGTAGAGTAGTCATTGATTCTGGTTGAACTAAGAATATGGTGTCAATGTGAAATGGTAAACAAGTTAGGCTTGAAAATGATTCCTCATGAATGTCCTTATAAAATTTCATGGTTAAATGATGACCAATCTTTATTGGTGAATGAAAAGGTTATTGTAGACTTTCAAATTGGTGTTTATCATGATAGTGTCATTTTTGATGTGCTTCCAATGGATTGTTGTCATCTCCTATTAGGAAGACCTTGGAAATATGACAAGAGGGCATTGTATGATGGTAGGGAAAATACCTACACCATAGTCAAAGATGGTTATTCTTTTGTTTTAACTCCTCTTGTAGAAGATATCAAAGGTAAAGAATAGGTAATAATGTGTGGTAGGAAGGAACCTATAAATGTAATGAAGGAGAAGTTTTTTTTTTGATGTTGTTACCTATCCTAGGACTGATAATGTAGGGGCAACAGGTGTGACTGTAAACACAGGGGTGAAAAGTGCTTTGACAAGGAATTTGCATGAAAGTATTGTTGTAGGGACCATTGAATGTCCTATAGTTAAGAGTAAAGTTAAGAGTAAGGAATAGGTTTCAAATCATCTTAGCATCCGTACAGACCGTACAAAAACAAGAAAAGTGAGAAAAACTAGTAAATTTCTAGAAAATAACATTCTTATTGATCAAAAAATGGGTTACAAATCAACCCAAAACCTCTCCTTCAAGGAATTGAAGGTTATTATACATGTAAATCTCATTACAATGTCTTAGGTATGAGTTGTTCTCACAGATATTTTACAATGTCACTCATGTACATTCAAGATTCTCTTCTAATGTCTACATCATAGGTTCTCATTTAGAGGTTAATTTCAAATGAGTAACTTGAGATTCCCTCACAAAGATTCACATGTTCTTTTACAATGGCTTCAAATCAGAATTGAGATTTGTCAAGATCATCAAAATAAGGATGTTGCATTTCTTTTTTGGTTGAGATTCTCTTTGATGGATAAAAAATTAGCATTTTCTGCAAGGAGGGACCAATCAATTTTTACTAGTTTAGTTATAGATACACAAAGGAAAAGAATAAAAAGAAATAGCTCATCCAAAATAGATGGAAGGAACTTACAAATAGGCATGGCAGTCTCTCAACTTACTTAGTCTTGGTCATACATCTTCACTAGGAGTTCCAAGATACCTAATGCACACAACATCTCTCATGAATAGAATTTCTTGAAATTTGAGATGCTCTTATAATGTCTACATCATAGGTGGTCACGATAAGGTTAACTTCAAATGAATAACTTGAAATTCCCTAACCAAGCTTCGCACACACTTTTGTAATGGCTGAAAATCATAATTGAGATTTGGCTTAATAATCAAAATAGGGATGTTGCATTGCTTTTATGCCTGAGATTCTCTTGGATGGCTCATAAATCTGCATTTTCTACAAGGGGACACCATTCAATGTTTACCGGGTTACTTACAGATACGCAAAGTAAAATAAGACATGATAGCATTGGCATCAAACAAATTAACGTGGATACAAGTATAAATTAATAAGAACCATTGTGCATATACTTACAAATTAATCTAATGAACCATCTGGATCTGCTCTATTCTTTATTGTGTCAAGTATTGCCTCATGGTTAGACTCACGGACCTTCCATAAGGTCTTGTTCAAAGATCTACACCCATATTTGCTCAAACGAACATTGGATGCTACAACAAGGTTTGAGTAATGAAGAATCTTACGATGCATGTCAAAGTCCTCAAATAGCCAATGTTTAACACTCTTATGTGGGTACCTTCTAAGCCACATTCCAGTAACAACAACTGAGCCTATAGGGTATTTGATGTTTTCTCCATCTATAACTAGGGCTTCCAATTTTTTTTAGCTTGAACACAATGACACAAGTAATAGTTTGTTCCCTCTTCGTTTTCTTCATCTGCAATAACTGCATAAACATGCCCTGCATGGATATGTGCATAAAATCACTCGAAATTAGTCAAAATTATGAATACAGTACCAAGTAAGATAACAATATGGAATTTGAAAAACTAAGCAAGTAGATATATTACCTGGTTGAACTAGATCTGATACATGGTCAAAGTCGAATGATGATTCCATCTGTGTTAGTTCTAATGTCGTTGGAGGGCGATATGTGTGAAGTGGGGTAAGATAACTTGTCAACCATTTGTCAACTCACTCCCCTGACTCACAATCATTCTAGGCTTGCATTGTACATGAAGAACAAAAGCATGCCATCTTGCGTGTATTGATACTCCATGAACCTGCTTTTGAGATAAGGAAAGAGTGTAGCTCAATCGATCCTGTTAGTGTACAACAATCCTCATATGGTGCAATGTTAGTATTATCCATCAACCAAAAAAATCTATGAACTAAAGACGTACCTTCGTTACTTGGACCCATCGAAGCATTACACCACTCGACGATTGAACTTGCATCTGTCAACCTTGCACTATCTTTATACTTCAACTCTTCTCATGCTAATGATCTTTTCACACATGCTCCTACACCATCATGCTCCCCCTTTCCATGCCCGGCCTCACAAAATTTCCACATATGTTGAACACCTATAGTGAGATGCATCCTACACAACTAGTAGAACATGCACGTGTTCTTGAAATGTGTTGCATAGTTATCTAACCATATTACATGCCGACTGTATGCTATGCCCCTTCGAGCCAAATCACTATAGAACATCTAGAAGAAAAAAGTTACTTTTTGTCAAAGCACACACAGAACCAGGAGAA
>VDFB02058242.1:181875056-181913803 GCA_007258455.2 Sequoia sempervirens
AACATTTAAATAATTGACATTTAACTAAAGGAATAAATAACATGAGCGTGTTATGTGTTGCTAGATATGTTCCATAGCGAAGGAAAAAGTGAAAACTAATAAATAACGCGAGAGCATTATAATGTGCTCACATTATAGTTCGCTCACGTTATATTTTTCTTTGGGAAACCCCGAGCCTTAGCTTTGGTATTTTCCTTGGAATACCAACCCAAAGGCTTGGAGGGCATTCCTAATTACTAGAGACGCGTTTCTTGCAAATTCTACAATTTTTCACATAATCGGGTTCGTGCTCACCGTCAGGATTGCATTTGGTTGAATATCAACAAAATTGAACACATGGGTAATGTTAAGTTCTCTCTTAGCTTTCCAACGATATAATTTTTTTCACTTTCTAACAATTTTAGGCCTTTCATCCATAATTTCTTTTGTTTGTATGTCTATTTTTTGTCAAAAAGCAATGTTTGGTTTTTTTTTCATTATAAATTAACCATTCATCAAAATTTCAAATAAATTACATTTTTAGAAACTAGACTCCATTATACAAATTTTAAAAAATAAAAATTAAAAAAAAATATATTACTTTCCAAAATTTGTAGGGGGAGCATTGCCAAAATTCTACTTTTTAGGAAGTGCCCACTTAGAAAATTAGTAAAAAATCAAATATTCATTAAAGAATTATCAGAAAAATTGTGCATCAACTAGATGTTGTTAGCTAACTTCTAAATGTAGTGATTTTAAAATACTAAAAAAAAATTCACCGTGCTCAGGTTGTACAAGAGTTGCTATGTTATGTTTTTCTGACAAAAAAAACACCAATTTGTGTACATCCCTCTGTTGAACCCCTTAATCTCAACCATTTTCAACATAAATTAGTAGTTTAGAAAGTATACTCAGAGCACTTTGATCCTTGTTTTTTGTTCCATCTCAAAATTTTGAGTGTAACTATCCTCAATTTCACATCCAAGGTCAGCATTTCCTTATTTCAGAAAAAAAAAAAAAAAGTGGCCACTTAAGCCCCCTTTTTGGGAACCATCTTGGTGCACTTACCCTTATATGACTAGGCTTATTCTTACTTGCTAGTTGTATGAGAAGTCTTAGAACTCTCGTCCTCTTCCTTGTTCCAAATCATCCCCAGTGGTGGTTTGTGATGAGGATGCGATGGAAAATGTGGATTTCTATCGGTGTAGATATGGTGTGTAAATTCTCCAACTCTAATCTCTCTCTTCTTGACCTGCACAACTAGGTGTTGGTTTGTTAGTGACCTCAAATTGTGGATGGTAATATCGAGATCTTCCCTACAAGTGCTAATGGTTTTTTTCATTGATTCATCTTCTTCTTCTAAGGATAGAGAGTTGGTGTTGGGTCAGTTTTGGGTTTGGGAGAGCACTCTTTCTTGATTAAACCCTATTCAATCATGTATTCAGTGTGGGTTAGGCTCTGGAATCTCCCCCTTCATTTTTAGGAAGTTTCTTGTTATAATGCCACTAGGAGCTCTATTGGTCACTTTTTGAATATTGACAATTGCACTTCCTACATGGTACATTCTACCTTTGCTTGCATATTGGTGAATATTTACATCTCCAAGACTCTTCATGAGGATAGGCCTTGGAATCAACTACTTGATTATGAGGGCCTACCCTTTCATATATCATCATTTATTCTCAATTGATCATTTGGATATATATTTTCCACTCTCACATTGTAAAGGTGCTGCTACTTGGTGGAGGAATGCTAATGGTGATCACTTGACTATCCAAGTGCGTGTTTCTCCATTAATTGACTCCTCGAAGATGATGAGTCCTTATCTTCTAGTATGGATTTATCATGCCCTCCAAATATTATTGGTGAACCTCCTTATGCACATCCTAATTTAGCTTTAGCTTCAACTCAACTCTAGACTTATCATGTGGTAGAAGGCCATTTTTTTCTTTAGTGTTCTACTACACATGCTAATGGGCTCTCTGAGCGAGTTTCTTTGTTCTTACAATCTAATTTGTTTGTCACTTCTTCTTAGCTCTAGTCCAATGAGGTGTATGGCCTCCTTTTTCCTTGTCATACTACTTCCCTCTCTCCATGTTCTAATAGGTCCTTCATAATGGTTTCCCCTCTTGCTTCCCCTTGCAATGGGAATTTGGATGACAATGTTTCTTGGTCTATTGTTTGTAGATGGAAGAAAGATCATTCTTCTTCCTCTTCACAAACTCATAGTTGAGTTGAGGGTGAAATTTCAACTCACTCTTGATGTGGGTTGTTTGTAGCATTGATCGTTTTCTACAAGTGGCCTATTGATTGGATTTTTTCATTTCACTTGGGGATTTTTGTTGCAAAGGGTTTAACACCCTAGTTTTTTTTTCTTATTTAATCAAAAACGTTTTAGCACTAGATAAAATATTGTGGGTTTTTAACTGAAATAAATTTTACATCTTGATGTTTGACTTGTTTTAGTTAAATATAGAGGTTGAACAATGCAAGTAGACTACATAGTTGAATGGGCTAAAACACATTAAAAAAATATTGTGCTAAATTAAATACATGACTCAATATAAACTATGATCTACACCTTTGAGCTAACTTGCAATTCAAAGATTGAAAATTCACCAAAGCAACTCAATCTTCAACACACATAATGAGATATCTCAATTAACATTTATCAATAAAATAGGCACAATAAATTTAATTGAGTGAATAATAACTTTGGATGACAAGAACACTTGGTGAACAATAATTTTAACAATATAAAATGTGAAAATTATAATCAATAAATTAGGTGTAAGAAGTTACTTATTTATACTATTCAAAAAGTTATTGTATGAAAATAAATTAAATAAATTAGTTGGAATTTAACTCTAGCTACAACTACTTGCATTAGTTGCAAGCTTCAATACAAATTATCTTATATCAACAAATTCAATATAACATACAACTGTTAGTTCAATTGGAAATTAAAATTATCACTTTATATTTCATTATTCATATTTCTTGCATGATAAGATAGATGATCTAACAATACTCAAATCCAAGCTATAAATATAGGATGCTAATACTAGTGGAAAGTTAAAAATAGAAAAGCCTAATATGCTCTTATCTTTGAAATTGGTGATGAGATTTTTAGCACGAGCTTTTCTTTTTTCTTTTTTTGAAAATGTGTCTTTGGATGATTTTGATGAAACTTTTGTAAAAAAATGAATTTTCTAACAAAATTGGAAAACTCATTGAGATAATGAAAATTTGACAATCTAACATTTTTATATCTCAAATCTAACAACTCTTCTATATCCCTATGAACTAGTCAACTTAGTTAAACATAATAATCCCCTTTCATTATCTTTATATTCCAAATACTAAAAATATACTCCTTTCTTCACTTACATGATTTTATAAAAGTTGTACCCACAATACACACACACACACATATACACATATGCATATATACATACATATACATATATACATACATATATATAAATACATATATATGTATATATATGTGTGTGTGTGTGTATAATTCAAATATTGCTTTTGGAATAAAAGTGTATGTTTTTGTATTGACATTTCAAATCACACTCAACAATCTATCATCAAGAAGAGGAGATAGAATGCCACTTATAAAAAATGACCAAACTTTAGAAAAACCACACTCAAGCCCAATTCCAATTTAAGCATGACTTTCTCATTTTGATTGCTACTTCCTAAAATATTAAAAGTGTTCATTTTTTAGTTTTAACTCAAGGCACTAAGTAGGCAAATATTATCTTATTCTATTTTTTAATTTATTTTTTATGCCACCATTTATTCCTATTGCCACCTTATAATTCTTTTAGAACTTTCCTGCTGGTCACTTATGTTGGCTACCAACTTGTTGAGTCATCACTTTGTCTTGAGTTGGCCATCACTTTTCTCTTGCTTGTTGGTTAATTACAATAAAAAATTTCTTGTCTTTTTATAAGTTGGGTTTCATGGTTTATAATCCATTTTTTCTAATGTCATGATTTTCTTCACTTAATTATAGTAATTCTTTTACTTGTAAAACTTTTTTAAAAAAAAAATTTTGAACAAACAATTTACAACAATTTGATCATTGAGTTTTTTGGACTTTGACATGATGACCTATAACTTGTTTGGTAATGAATCTTTCTAAATTTCAATTTGACACATAAGTGATCAATAGTTTTATGAAAAAATAAAGTATCATGCAATTCAATCATTTCATTTTTAAACTGAGTACAATAATTGGTTATTTAGGAACAATGGGATATACTTGCAACATAGAAGAACTACTAAGTATCTATGTTTACTAGAAGGTTGGTGATTTTCCCATTAGGAAATGGAGTAAAACTTATTTTTATTTGCCTAAAAATGAATAATTTAGAAATGACTAATGTTTTTGATAAGGAAAAATGGGTTTTGAAGGGGCCCCAAAACCCTTTACAAAAATCAAAAGCTGCAAGAGAAACTAAGCAATAAAAACCAGTAGCCCAAAAAAGAAAAATGTTGACAAAAGATAAAACATAAGGAACCCGTCAGCAGAACAACAACAAAAACATTAGCAACCCTGTTGATCCAACAATTAGAAAAGCCTTAGCTACAACATTTTATACAAGACATTCATCGAGGCCATATTCTCCTTCATGACCTCCTCCTGCATATCCACAACATCTTTAAGCTCATCCATATAAACAACAACTCTCTTTTTAGTCTTGCTCCTTGTCCTAAGACACGACCCAACCTACACATCTTTCTCCAACACTAGAGAAAACTCCTTTGCTTTCTCCACCTAGTTCGAGCAGTTGATCTCATCAATCACTTTCTCTAAATCACCCAAGTCAAGAGGCTTACCCATCCAATTAAGGGTTTTCTCGTTTAAAACGGAGAGCCCCCTAGTTGTAGTCTTTAGAGAGTTATTGCTAATATTAACCACTATTCTTAAATCATCTAACATCTTACCATTTCTTTCCTCAAGTTTGACAACATGGTCCTTTAAGCTTTTATTGACCAACATTTCCAAAGAGAAAATCCTCTCCTCATGAGAAACCCCCAAATGATCTGCATCAATAAACAACTTATCTAGCATGAGGTAACTCATATTTTTAACTTTTCCTTTAATAGATAAATACAATTTTGCATTATAGATAAATCACAAATTGATAAACACGATATGCCATAACTTAAAAACAAAAATTCTCTTTTTTGAGAAAGAACAAAAGGGAAAAAAATATAATATGCAAAACCATTTACAAGATGATAAAGGTAGCAACCTCTCCTTGTGAGCTAAGAAACCAATCATGTTAGCACATAACATAAAAACCATTGCAATATTTTCTCAAAGAGCCATGATGTAGGTGGATAAACATGATCATATAGTGAGCAATTCAAAATGAGTTGATTGATATGAACTGACCTTCCAAATGATCATTTTTTTATAAAGATAAACCTTTCTAATAGGGGGAGATAATGTACCTCCTTTTGAAATTATCTAGAAACATGTCTTGTAACTGTATTACTATTACACATATCATATTTGATCATTTTCATCTCTCTTTGATAGATGACACTTTGAACTCAATCCAAGTATCATCCTCTAAGAAAGGATATAGTTGTTCAAATAATAACATGATCCTAAATATTTGGATCTACAACTAATAAAAAATTTGCACCCTATGATGGGAACACTTTTAATCATCAATTGAACCTTCATTTGAACAACCCTTGAAATTTGAATCTTCAAGCACTAGATTACATCAAAGATTATAGTTTAATTTTTCATCCATGATCTCATATTGTTTATCCTTGGATAAATTAAGTCTCTTTAGTTTGATCAAAGCAATCAAATTCAATAAATGTCTTTCAAAGGGTGAAAATAATTAGGTTCTTTATTATCAATCATGTCATTCTTATTTCCTATCATCGAGGTAGAAATGTGAATATGAATCTCTAGCAATGTTTCTTTTACATTGGTCATCCATCCTCTTCTTTTATTTCTTTAAGAAAAAGATCCACTTCTTCACTGACATATATTGGATCTATTGAGAACATATGAAACTTTAAGATTAAATCCACTATGTAATGACCTGCTTTCAAGATGTTGCAAAGAACTATCTCAATTTGGTAAAGGATCCAAGTTCTCAAGGAATTATTATCTAATCAAATGGATTCATTATCATCCTCCCTGGAGTATTTGACTTCTTTTTTGCAATTCTACTCTTGAGATGTTTGTGTGACCTTATCCTTCTCAAATAACATATGCAATAATTTTGTAACATCATAATATTCTTCCATAAATAGAGCTTCTTCAACCTCAAAGAACTTAAGAAAATGAATAATATTTTTCTTTTTATGGATACTCTTGTTTCATTAGTAATCATGATAATACAAACATGTGACCTCATTCAATATATGTTTAGTAAAATATTTATTAGCTTTTTTGTTTATATTGGGTACCCAATATAGAGCCACCATCAAACTCATCTAAAAGGAATTTAGGACCATCGAAAAATCCTTGAATTTCATTTGAAGTTGTGAATATTTACGTGAATCTTTCCATCTCATGACAAATCCCTCTTTCATGTTGATCAATTTCATGAAAACATGCAATATGTGTGTTCAATAAAATAATTTCTTCTCATTTCCTTTTTTGGGATGTAGGTAGATGAGATTTAATACTAATTTAATTAAAAAATAAATTACTTTTCTTGGAGGAAGTGGATACTATTGAAATGGTTGAAAGTTTGAAGGTACTAGAGGCTTCATTAAGTTTTTTGTATTTATTTTAAAATATTATATGGCCCTTCAAATCAATAGTATATTCTTAAGCATCTTAAAAAGGTATAGTGTAGGTATAGTGTTCCCTTCTTTGAGATATAAAACAACTTTTGAATATAGAGCATGTGTGAAATAACATAGAAGAATTACAAAGATTGATTAAAAGTGTCAACAATCCTAGTAATCAAATATTGAATATCACAATGAACTCTCTCATCATATTTTGTCTTCTTTCTTGGCATTTGAGAGCTATGCAAATAAGATATGACTATCTTCTATCAATTTGAAGAGTGCAAGAAAATTCTCTTATTGATCCCTAACTCATTATTAAACATACAATGAAATAAAAAAACCAATCAATCACTATGCCTTGTAATATCTCCACAAATAAGAAAACTATAAAATATTCATATGCTACTACAAACACCTAAATATGACCACATCCTAACACCACTCTATTAAGCTTGATTTATTCCCTTCCAACATTAATTAAAAAAAAACCATTGTTTAAAGTTAGCATTTCCAATTATCTTACTAGCATTAATTAAATAAATTATAATAATTTATTTGATTAATTAATCATTTTACCCAATTTTCTCTATAATAGCCCACCCTTATTTAAATGAATTCAAGATTTATTTAATTAAGTTCATCCTTCATGTCCCAATCTTCTAAAAAATAAATAGATATAAATTATTTATTTAATTCACCTTTCTCCCCTCAAAACATTAGTTGGCTAAAATTAATTAGTTAGCTAATAAATCTACTTGCACAATATTAAAAATCTTTAACCCAAGTCAAACTTGTATATTTCATGCATGTGCATAGCACATGCTTCCCATTTCTCCATAGATTCCTCTCATCAAATTTTGTCCATCCATTCAATCTAGAAAATCCTAGCCATTCATATAACTCTATAAAAAGCTTTTTGGTCTTCCGAAAAAGTTATTTTTTATCCTCATCATCCATAATTTTCTAAGACCTACACCATTCAAATCTATTAGACCATAGATCTCATTTTGTGCATCAATTACAAGGTGCCACTTGGAAGCTTCTCGTGGCTTAAAACCTCTTAAGAAATCTCAACAATTAATCTCTCCAATTAATCCTAACCCTTGCTCCAACATCCCTCAAATCTATAAATAGTCTTTCATGTGAGCTATTTTCATAGCACTTCATAAATACAATATTATTCTACTAGTTTGAGTACCAACATCTTATCTATCATCAAAAATTTTGAGCACAACCACACTTTGTGTGCAACAAGAGGATTTTGGTAAGAGACTTGTTTTAGCTTTTAGTTTTGAATGTAAGTTTCTTATCTCAATTAGAGGTGGGATATGGGCATGAAATAAATGTTTTAATTTCATGGGTTAAGTATTTTACTTGTGTTTTATGCATGCTTTTTCATAGATTAGCTCAAAAATTCACACACAGTAGTGAAGGTTGAAATATGTTTGTTGAGATGTTATTTGTTATCACTATAAAACTTGGGAAAAATCCTTCTTGATCCAAGGTGCTCATGGAGAATCAATCCAATTCTTCTATTCGACAACTTCACATAGATAATGGGGGGAATACGTGAACTAAGAATTTTATTACTATTAAACTGAGCATTGTATTCATCATCAATTTTTTATTCCTTCTACTTAGTAAAATGGTGTTGTCAAATTCAAGAAAAAATAACTTAAGGAGATGTCCAATTGTATGCTTCAATCTCATTCTATAGCTCCATCCTTTTGAGTTGAGGCAATCAATTGCGCTAGTTATATTCAAAATTTTCAAACTTGATAATTCTTTCTTCAGGGTATTTGGTAGTGAGGCTTGGACGTTCATACCAAGTGGCCAACATAAAGCAATGGAGAAGAATATTTAACCATTCATTTTTTAGCTATTGTGAGGATGTGAAGGCTTATTGGTTGTTTGATCCTACCACTAGAGGATCCTACTTTCACAAACTAGTTTGATGAGGTCTTCCCACATTCGATATTTTCATCCACTTCTTCTTCCTCACTACCTAATTTTCCTTCCTTATCTCAAGAGGATACTTCAAATGATGGTTATGATATTTTTGTACTACCACTTTCTATGACATCCCACTCATGCTTTGCATAAGTGAGCCTATACTACTATTTAGGAGGCTAGATCTTTAGCTTGTGATCTTATGAGTTCTTATCACACTCATTTTCAATCTTTCAGTACCACTCTTTTGAGTCATGCTATATCTTTTTATTTTCAAATTCTTTCAAAAGCTCCAAGTGTTTGAGAATGGGATCAAGCTATGAATGAGAAATATTCTTCATTCATGAAGAATCGCACATAGGATTTGGTTTATCTTTCTTCAAGTGGAAAGATGATTTGGTGCAAGTTGGCATACCACACCAAGTTTGTAGTAGATGGTTCTATTAAGAAATACATGGCACATATTGTCGCTAAGGATTTCTTGTTGGTTGATGGTATTGACTACCACTATAGCCAAGATGTATTTAGTTTTCCTTGTCCTTTCTCTAGTTGCCTCTTAGGGTTGGCCTATTTACCGAATGGATGTTGTTACACCCCAATTGTGTTATTACTATTTAATATTACTATTTAGCGTAAATATGAATGTAATGTGAATTTTAGAGATGAATAAATTTTTCTTGCACTTTGTTATTGATGCATTATGTGTGAATTTTATCTCATTTAATGTAGTGAAAATGTGTGAAATGGATGGTTATTGAATTTTTATTCTAACTTTGGAGATGTATTATATGTAATGCATATTTTGTTGAATAGTTGACTACCTTGGGAATATGTTAGTGGATGCAGATACATGTTCAATTCCTCTAGGTGGAGGGAAAGTATCACTCAGGAGAAGGTCTTGGTTGAGTAACCAACAATGTAACCTATATGAGCTTGCACACACCACAGTAGAATAATTGAGTAAAGTTATTAAGTGGGAAGTTGGTAAGTCATCCTTAGTTGTTGTGTTTGCATTAGTAAGAATCTTGTTTACTACTGAGTACATTATTGGGTGATGTTTATCTGTTTGAGCTTGTGATTTATTTCCTTATTACTATGCTTGTAGATCAATGAGTAAGACATAAGTGGAATATGTATATGTACACACATGCATGTCGATGATAGACCATAAGCATGAAGGAACACGTATATGAGGGTACATTGGTAGATGTATCTATGCACACTCATGTATGAGTTGCTTATGTGCATGGAACTATCCAATGGATCTAACGACATGTATATGTATACGTATAGATATATCACACGTAGGAACTTATCAATACAATAGTAATTGTGTATGACTTTGGTGTGTGAATCAAATGTCTATACATATATATATAAAGTATATACATATATCCATATGTATATATGTATTGATATATGTATACATATGTATACATGTACATAGAGGAATACACACACACACAATTGATATATGGTTATTACTATATGAACGCTATCTAGTTTGTATTCATTTGTGTATCAAGTGTATTCATACTTTATTGGCATATGATATATATGAGTATATATTAATATATATATATATATATATATATGTATGTATGTATGTATGTCAACAAGCGTATATATATGTATATGAAAATATATGTTATATATTTAAGATTGTTTATATGCTTTGAAGTCAATTATCATTAATAGTGATTATAGGCCAATTTATTGACTAAATCATAGGCCGAGTATATTAAACTTGTGACTGTATTTCAAAAGTTGACTATTACTCATGTTGTCTACACATTAAGAGTAAATAATCTACAAATTATTTAGTAGTCATGAAGTTGATAGAAATGGAAGACTTAGTCAACGCCTTGTATTGAATTATCTTTGCTTAGTAAACTTCTTATTGCCATAACATTGTGCAAATATCAACAGTTGTTAAATGTGTATAAGATTTTTAACATGTCATTGAAATGGTTAAATTGTTTAAAGTAGTGAGTCAACTCATGCTAAGAATAAGTCGATGTAAGTTATGTGTTGCATATTTGATATTGACTGATTCAAATATATTGTAAACCCTGCCAATTGTTGGAGAGGTTTGTTTTCCTTGGTGCCACCTTATGGATCCTATTTTATGTAGATTTTCATTGTGATTTAGTAATTCGAATTACACCTTTTTCTATCCTTTGTTGATTGAATAGTCTCTTGTTGTTGTCAAACAGTGTGGTTGAACTATAGCTTTATTTAGCTGAGTATGTTCTTATTTATGCGCCACCTTTTAGCTAAGTCTAATAAGTGGCTATGTATGGTAATTGCTATCAACACTCATGCCTATTATGTAGGATGAGAGGTCTTATTTCTGCTCTATAAATAGTAGTGCAAACTCACTTGTTTGGGACACATTCAATTTAAGAATTTTTCTTCGCATTCTTGTTTGCTTTATTTTTTTATATTGAGAGATAGATAGAGAGTTATGAATATTTCAGAGAGAATAGTATATTGAGTGAAGTGTTTTATCAACTTGAGAGATAGAGGTATATTGTGGCATCACTTGAGAAGTCACAGTCAAGTTAGTTGTCTTTTGGAAAAGCTACTTTGCAATCAATCAGTTGGATAAGCTTGTGTTAATAGGTATGAGGATAATTCTCCTTTATTTGTCTTATATTTTGAATGATTTTTCATGAATGCTTTGGTTAGTCTTTTGTGAATGTTGCAATGGGAAGGAAATAGTTGCTTTGAAAAGAAAATAAAAGCTAATTATACTGTTTTTGCAATGCTTGTAAGTACTCCATAATAGGAGGACTATGTTTGTCATAAGTATTACATACTAGATATGATTTAAACATGTGTAGAATAAAATTTTCTTGTAGCTAAGTTATTTAATTATTAAATATAGCTAGGGGGTTACTCTTGGGGATTGTGAGTCCAATGAAGGGAGGGAACTTTTCCATTTACTTTAAGAGTAGATATACCCTAGAGTATGTGGAACTAATGATAGGGAATCCTAGGGTAAGATTTTATCCATGGGAGGGACTACCTTGCATAGAATATAGTAGCATTAAGTCAAAGTGAGCTTTAGAAGTGTAAGTGAATGTTGACCTTCCCTCGAAGTACTAAGTGAGAACACTTTGGCCAAAGTAGTGTGATTTCCTTTGGCTCCACTGTCAATGCATTGTGTCTATGTAGCACATGCTAGTTGCAGGTTGTAGGGAATACAAGTTCTAGTCATGTAGGGCACAACACTAAGCTTAGTTTGTTTGTCGTATGGGGTTACTCAACTAATCTCTTCATCGAAGGGTAGGGCCATCTATCATTTGTAGATGTGAGGGGGACTACATATGAGTATGTGGTTGGTGGAAAAGTGCTTGAGTGATGCTTCTCCTCCTTAACAGGAGAAAATCAAATGTTTTGAAAGGAAAATCCTGGACCATCTATATCTTATGCTCTGAAGCTCAATTGAGCTATGTATGTAATTGTGTACATTCTTGGAATATTGTAATTTGTGAAATTATTATATTGAAATGGAATCCTTATTGTTTATTGTAATGGCATATTTATTCGTATATTCTCAGTAATAAAAAGATTTTTTTTTTTTTTGCAATGGTTTGTTACATAGTTTATTTAATCCCACAATGAAAACTTAGGAAAAATTTACTTCAATGAACAATTGGCATGTTACATGTGGTATTAGAGCTACCAGGTTTAGCTTTGGAACCTATGAGCTCATCATTATTTTCATCCAATGTTATCTAATGTTTGGAAATTCTTGTGCTAGGATGGTGCATCTCATATTAATGGCTCGAAAATCAGCATTCGAAAACAAGTGCAACTTCAAGGCCAAGAAGGAAAGAGAGGCCATCATTAGAAAAATTAAGGGTACTAACTATGACAATGCCATCTAGATGAAAAACACTGAAACATTTAGTCACACACTTTCTCAAATCAATGATGTGAAGAGAAAGATGAAGATGGAGGCCATGTACAACTATCTACCTTCCATCCCACCAAAGAAGTCTGAGTCATTATCACTTTCCAAGGATATTCCCTTAGAAGGAAGTGCCAATCTGGCTTTTATCTTTAGGGACCCTAGAGTTCTTCCAATGGCAGAAGTGATTGTAATTTTCTTGAGTAACGAGTATGAGAGATATGTACCTCATAACTATGTATCGAATGATAAATCTAAAGGCTGCTATCCTTTCTGGGATAACTATGAATGAATGAGAAATGAGCAACAATCTCAATTTTTAGGATATACTCCATTAAGTTATGTGTTAGAGAGTGAATTTGAAGGATACTCTCCACTCGACTATCTGAATATTCACTCCATGTAATCAAAAGGATATTGAAATCCTCAAGAAATGAATAAAATCATATGTTTATCAAAAGCATGTGCTTAATCTTATGTGGAACTCTTTATGTGTGTATGAATTTCATATTAATGTTTTCCATAAGATAGTTGATAACATGTTTAAATATAACATGGATACAAATTCAGGTAAAATCAATTCTTGTGAAGATGGTGAGGACACGAACCAATCCTAGCAGAAGCTAAGAAGTTGGACAAGGACCCACAAGAGTTGAAGCTAGACTTGACCAAATCTTGGAAAGGTTCGACAACCTTGAACAAGAAAGGGTAAAAGTTGGGGTTGAGAAGGAGGTTCTCGTTAATGAGAATGAGGAGGAAAAATATTTTCATGGGCGTAATGAAACTCATGATCACGAGAGGGAAAAATCGCCTACACCATTTGAGGAAAGAAACAAGAAGCATATGGCTTCTGAACTTTCCAAAGATATGAAGAATATTACCCTACACAAGTTTGAGGGAAGTGCTAGCGAAGATGAATCTAAGGTGTGGCTTGTCCAAATGAAAAATTATTTAAAAATCCGAAATTACATTGAGACCACTAAAGTTTCTTGGGGCACATACCAGTTAGCAGGAGAAGCCTCTAACTAGTGGATGAACAAAAATTTGGAACTCAATATTAACTCATGGAAGCTAGCATGGTGGGAATTTGTTGATATTTTCTATAAATGATGGTTGCCCCAAGTCTACTATGACAAAAAACTCATAGATTTATAGAGTTTGAGATAGGGTAATATGTCAATCAATGAGTATTGGGAGAAGTTTACTCGACTTTTGCATTATGTTCCTATATATCATAAAGATGAACACTTACACATAAGAAAGTTTATAATGGGACTTAACAATCAAATTAGAGGAGAGGTGGATATACAAGGTCCAACAACTATGGACCTTGTATATGAGAAAGCAATTAAGCAAGAGAAAAAGCCTAAAGGTTTCTCCAACCGTCAAGAAAATAAAGGCAGTAAGAGGATTACAGAAGTACGTAACAAGCCAATTCCAAAGAAGGTGGAAGTTGTGCAAAATGTACCTAAGAAAGGGGAAAAGGGATCCAAAAATGGTGGGAAAGAGTTAAAAAGGGAACATAAGAGAAATGGTTCCAGTGGCATAAATACCAACAATGCTGGTGGGGATGCTAGTAAATTTGAAGAAATTACAAGGAAGAGAGTACCATACTCGGGATGATTTACATGTGGAGGTGACCACTTTGATAGAGAATGTCCCAATAAGTCTTTTGGTTCATGATCTTATGGTAATCCACTACCTACCTATCAAGCGATGTTCCAACAAAAGATACATGCAACTATGGATGATCGCCAAGTAGAGTATCAAGTAACTCCAGTTGAAACTCTAGGTATTTTGTTTGGCTTACCCATTTTTGTTCTTATTGATACTAGTGTAATTGAGAACTTCATTTCACCTAGAGTAGCTAAGAAATTATCTAGAAAGACTGGACACATGACAACATCTTGGGATGTAGAGTATGCAAACCAGACAAGAGAAAAGGCAAAACAATGTTTGTTCGAGGCTAGTATAGAGCTATCTTGTTTTTCTACAAAATTAAACCTATATGTCGTGCCTTTAGGATCCTATGATGTTATCTTAGGTATGAATTGGTTGTTGAGACATAGGGCTAAGGTAGATTTCCATGCTAAAATTGTAGAGTTCCTAGATGATCTTGGTAACCAAGTGAAGTTTCAAGGGATACCTAGAGAGGTCAAGATTCATCAAATCTCAACAATGCAACTATTAAGAGCTAAGAAGAAAGGGTGCAAACTCTTTATTGTCAAGATTGAAGAACTTGAAGAATATATTGATAACGTGGAATCCCAGAGCTTCCAAGAGATGGAAGATGGCGAAATGGATGAAATTGGAATGTTGTACATGGAGAGGTATCCTATATTGAGAAAATCTTCATATGTGTTTCCAAATGAGTTACTTGGGTTGCCACTGAGGAGAATATTTGATTTCTCTATAGATATAGTTATAGGGTTTGAACCTATTTCCAAAGTGTCATATAGGATGACAACAACCGAGCTAATGGAGCTTAAGGCACAGTTGGATGAACTATTGTCAAAATGGTTGATAAGACCAAGTGTTCCACCCTAGGGAGCATAGTCATTTTTGAGAAAAAGAAGGATGGTACGTTGTGTTTGTGCATCAACTATCATATGCTTAATAAAGCCACAGTGAAGAAAAAGTATTTATTTCCACACATAGGCGATCTTTTCAGTCAAATGAGAGGAGTTTCCATATTCCCTAAAATAGATTTGAGATCTGGATACCACTAATTGAGCATTAACGATGAAGATATCTTTAAAACTATGTTCATAATCAAATATGGACACTATGAGTTCACATTTTTACCCTTTGGTTTAACAAATGCACCTATCACATTTATGAACTTGATGAATAGTGTATTTAGGGATTGCCTGGATAAATTTGTCTTGGTTTTTCTAGATGACATCCTAATTTATTCTAAGGATGAGCAATATCACTGTAGACATTTAGAGATAGTCCTACAATGGTTAAGAGAACATAAGTTTTATGGTAAACTCTCTAAGTGTACCTTCTTTCAAAGGAGAGTGCATTATCTAGGGCATGTGATCTCAGCAGAAGGAATTTTCATAGATCCAGCTAAGATCAAGGCAGTTCTTGAATGGTTAGTACCCAAGAATGTTTCTGAAGTAATAAGTTTCATGGGTCTAGTAGGGTATTATAGGAAGTTTGTGGAAAACTTCTCTAAGATCACTTTTCCAGTTACTTCTTTATAGAGGAAAGGGAAGAAATTTGAGTGGACTGAGAAGTTTCAAGAATCCTTTGACCTAATCAAAGAGAAGTTGACCATTGCATTGATCTTGAAAGTACTAGATCTTGAAGATAGCTTTACTATTATCACAGATGCATTTGGGGAAGGTTTATGAGGAGTGTTAATTCAACATGGACAAGTAATTTCTTATGAATCTAGAAAGCTAAAACCTTACGAGAAAAATTATGCATTGCATGATTTGGAGTTAGTAGCTATGGTTCACACATTGCAAATGTGGAGGCACTACTTGTTGGGGAAACCCTTTGAGGTGAAAATTGATCATAATGGGTTAAAGTACCTTTTCACTTAACCCAATCTGAATGCTAGATAGAGAAGATGGTTAGAGTTAATAGTTGATTATGACTTCAATATTAGTTATATTAAAGGGAAATAAAATTGGGTTACCGACGCCTTGAGTCGAAGACACCATATTGCTTTAATAGTGTCGATTCAAACCAACTTTAAAGGACAAGTGTTACAGAAATGAAAATAGGATGAGTACTACTTGCAAGTCAAGCAAGCACTCACTAGCAATCCGCAAGATTCTAAGTATGAAGGGTTTCATTTCAAACCTAATGGATTACTTAGATATAAAGGGAGAATCTATGTACCTAATGTAAAAGAGTTAATGAATCTGGTATGGAAGGAAGTACTTGAAGCATTGTACTCTTGACACACTAGAGTGACAAAAATGATGGCAGATGTGAAGCCATTATATTTTTGGAAGGGGATGAAAGGAGATGATGCTAGATTTGTGGCTAGGTGTCTTGAATGTCAAAGGTTGAAAGCAAAGCATCATCATCCTGTAGGCTTGTTATATCCACGTGATAAATTAGAGAGGAAGTGGCAAGTCATAAGTATGGACTTTGTGCAATGGTTGTCTATGTCAAGAAATAAGCACAATGTCATTCTTGTGGTTGTAGATACGCTTACCAAAGTAGCACATTTTATACCTGGGAATATAATTGATGAGCACTTGTCATAGGAAGAAAATTTGTGCAAGAAGTGTTTAGATTGCATGGGATTCCTGAGAAGATTATCACAAACAAGGATGCACAAGTCACTTCTATGTTTTGGAAAACCTTATTTTTTTCACCAGGGACTCAATTGAATATTAGCTAAGCATATCATTTGGAAATGGATAGACAAACTGAAAGAGTGAATAAAGTATTGGAAGACCTACTTAGAATGTACTGCATGGATCAACAGTACAAGTGGGAGGACTACTTGACTTTAGTAGAATTTTGTTACAACAATTCTTACCATTCCATGATAAAGATGGCTCCTTTCGAAGAGTTATATGGTCGAAAGTGTCAAACTCATATAAGTTGGGATAGATTTGAGGATAGAGTGAGTGTTGGGGCAGAAATGTTGGTGGAAATGGAAAAGCAAGTGAAGATTGTTAAGAAAAGGTTGGGTGAAGCTAATGATCAATGTCACGCCAAAAGCTACCTATATGAAAAATCAAACCGTTATGACATCATAAATGTCTTGCCAATAGGCAACACAGAAATTTCAAAAATGGATCAGGGAGACCCTGCCATTCTCACGCCGATATGTTCTTTTTCTTTCACCAGAGATTGCACGAAGCTCAAACTGATTAGTACCATAAGATATTAAAATTCTGAATGTAGATTATCCACTTAATGCCAAGACAAGTAAACCATATAGACAAAATTGTACCAAGATAAAGCATGAGAGACCAATATGAAACAGTCAACAAGTAGAATCAACTTAAAGGGATTTTGTCATCAAGGACAAACCATATGATCACAACTGAGATCCAACAAACTCCCCCTTTGTCCTTGATGGAAAAACACAAATGACTTTCCCCCTTTTTGCCTCAATGACAAAGGATAGAAGAGAAGAATGTGCAATGCCAGGAAACACAACTAAGAAGCCAACCAAATACCATAAGAACCAGTTGCAAATAGAGCAATAGAGCAACAGACATATTGTATAACTTCACATCACCAATGCAAGATAGAGCTTCATTCTGTAAGAACACAACTTCACTCACTTCAAATGCACAAAAATTATTAGAGAAATTAGCAGTAACAACCCGTGAAATAACTCCCACTTCAAAATTAGAAACTTAATAACATCATGCAAATAATCTATCTTCAAGGAAACACACCAAAGCTCTCTCCTTTTGTTTCTATCAAAACATGAATTCAAGCAACTTTCATATATTTAACTTGCACTCACTTTCACACACAACACTCAATTTCAAAGTTCAAAAATAAGTCCCAGCCATACATGATGAGGTTAATACTACCAGTTACCTTCCTTCATCGAAGCACGAACATCAAAGCATACCCCACAAACATACACAGTTCTCAAGACTACTGTAGCAACCTACTTAGATCACTGTTCTCCAAAGATAAATACATCGACATCACATCAAAAAGATTTCTTATTTTTAATATAATGAGGAACTCATCTATATGTCTCCACACCGCTCAAAGATGTCATAAGGACATACCAATATTTCCAAAGCCCAAGCATCCAAAAAGTTCATTTAAGAACAAAGTGCACTGTCATTCCAAAAACTTCTAAAAATTTTCAATCACTAGACCAAGCAAAAACATTCCTTAATGTAGTTATTTATCCATTACCTTTCAAATTGGATGATTACCTTTGTCAGAAATAACAAAAGGTTAAGGAATTTAAGCCATTTCCCTTCCTTCAAAATACTATCTAGTTTACTGGCAAGACACTAGATACATCAGCACTTTAAGAATTGAGCATCAACCTCACCAAAGATCTGTCAATGTACTTCTAACTTGTATTTCAAAAATAGAATGAAATAGTGGCATTTACAAGCCATTTCTCTACATCTCATATCACCAAAAGCAAAAACAAGATGTCATACCTCATTCTAGAATCCATAGGGGTAAAACATATTACCATAATAGACTCCCCCCGAGTCTTTGCTTCTCCTCAAGACATGGAAGGCAACTCTTGTGCAAGGAGTGCACAAGGAGTTTTCTCAGAAGCATCTTTATTGCTCTTCTTGTCATCTTGATTGCTCTTTCTTCTCCACTCCAATGAAGACTTTTTCACTTGTTTGCTTGAAGTACCTGTCTTTCTATTGAAACTGCATTGTTGTACTTTATGTCCAATGTTATTACATCTAAAACAAATGACTTTGTGATTGTTCTGAGAAATAGAAGACTTCCTACAGACATTTCTAGCATTGTTCCCTACATTAATCTCGCTTGTATTTATTCTACAGTCTCTTCTCAAGTGACCAAAATTGTTACAATTGTAACACACCACATCCTCATTTCTAGGGACATTAGAATGATTCTTATTTGACCATCTTATGCAATCAATTGCCTTATGACCATAGTCATTACAAACATAACAATATCCTTGGAAAGAATGAATATACCTGAATGAATGATCATGCCAAGGATGTGAAGATCTGAAGACATTTTTCCTTTCTCTATGAATACCTTTAGATTGTCTTCTAGTGTCAATGCTATCTTTTGATGCAGCAATACTGTAACCAAGATCAACCTTCATTCTTGGTGTTTGCTTGGCTGTAAACTTCTTTCCATCTGAAGTAGTAAAAACTGTTTCATGTTTAGAATTGTCTGCAGAGCTTTGTCCAACCTCATATCCCACTCCTGTAGGATCTTTAGAATGCTTTTTCTTGCCCAACATCTCATTCAATATATTAGTACTATGATCAAATTTATGAATTTTACTAGATTGAGCATTGATATTTTCAAGCTCTTTTCTTAAATCAACTACTTATTCTTCAAGTTTTAGACAATCTTTTTAATCTCCAAATTAGAACTCACAACATCTGCAATCCTCTTATATTCCTTCAATTTCAATTTTCTGACTTATAATCATATTATCCTTAAGGGTTAGTTTTGTTAACAAGGAATCATTATCTGAACATTTCTTTAAAGAATCAATCTCATTTTCTAGTTTATTACACAATTCATCCTTGTCTTTTATCTTGACTTCCAGACTCTCTTTTTGCTGAAGCTTTCTTGTTAACAACTGGTTTTCTTTTCTAAGTTGCTTAATAGTATCTAAGGCACATAGGAGTTCACCTTCCAAATCAACCTCACTTTCTGGTTCATCATATTCCTGTTCAGAGTTAACTTCACCCAAAGATTGATCTACATTTACATAAGTTTCTTGATCATTTAAATATTCATTAATGATCTCCCTAGACTCCTTTTCTAAATCATAAAGGTTTACACCTTCTTCACTCTTATATGTTTCATAACTTATTTCAGTATCAAAAGATATCTCCTCTTGTAACTCACTATTCTGATTCATTTCAGTCAACTTGTCCCAAACTTCCTTAGCACTATTGTAATGAGTTTATTTGGAAAGTTATTAAGAATAGCATTTATAGCTCTGGTATTGAATTCAAGAGCTTTCATCTCCTCAAGAGAGGAAGGAAATGTTGCAAATGTAGTACAACCCTTTTCTACTACTGCCCACACTTCAGATCCTAAGGAATGTAAGAATGTTTCCATCCTATGTTTCCATATGATAAAGTTTGTTCCTTCTAATTGAGGAGTTCCAGATCTAGGATACTCTACCATTTCAGAGCTACTATTTATGAACTCTTCCTCATTATTCCTTATACTAGATTCAGGTTGAGCATGATGAATAACATTTTGCTGAGAACATCTTTTTCCCTTATTTCTTCTATTCTTTCCCATATTAACCAAACAACTCCAAGACACCAGGAACAATCCTAGGTGGTTTAGACCTATCAAAGGACCCTATGCTTTGATACCAATTGTTGGAGTTATGGACATACATTGAGAGGGGGGGTGAATTAGTGTCAACACTTTTTCAACTTTGCCCAAGATTTTACATTATGATTTCCTTTTCTTTCAACAATAGAGTAGAGTAATCACATTTGAAAGCACAAAGATATGAGAACATTAACTCAGTCTATTAGACAACTTATGACAATATGATTTGAGTGAGATATCTTTCATTTTCCAAAAACATAGCTCAGATTTGATCTCAATATTACTCTGATTAATGCATTCATGAGTTGAATGTAATCGTTCATAAACAAAATTGAGAACAGTAATAAACCCAACAGTGAACAAAAACAACAACACAAAAAAATAGTGAGCACACAAAAGAACAAAGATACCAAAGATTTGTCGAGTGGAAAAACCTCCTAGGGTAGAAAAACCACTCCTAAATTGCCTTACTGTCTTAATCTTCAAAAACCACTTTTAACAATGCCTTATAGGCTAATTTCTGAGCACCAACTCAAGGAGCACCAACCCCTCATTTAGAGACACCAATCTCAAGGAGCACCAACTCCTTACTCAGATTTCAGAATTACAATAATATCAAAAGATCACTCTATTTTCAAGTAAGCTCAAGAAACTCAACACTCTTATCTACCTCATACTCTAAGAATCCAACTCTTGTATTACAAATTTTTCCAATACATCTCTTGATACGGCCAAAATAACTATCTCTTCAGAATTACTAGCTAGCAACACCTCCATAGTTTTCAACACTGGTTTTTATATACATTTCAAGTATGTCAGTTACGAAGAAATCTTCATCAAGCGTTTTTCACCAGATTCTGAAATTCTCTTGTTGTTTTTAGAATATGAAGCTGATTCATAATGATCTGTAGATTATGGTAAAAATCAGAGTAACGCCTATCCATAGAGCTTTTAATTTCTGTGCTAAATCAGGAGATTTCAAATTGAAATAGAAATATTTTCATCAAATTCATGACAACCCACAAGCAGAAAATCATATCCTCTAAAATCTCAGAGAATATTTTCCAGAGAATCGATACCAACCAAAGATGTCGCCATGCAACTATACTTAGAAAATCACATGTCGGCCATAGTGTTTTGAGTCTTCGTTAACCATTCGCTGAGACATCCAGACAAGTATGCCAAAGGAAATTATAACGCCATACCTTCCTCTTAGTTATTGCTTTCGCCATGACCCATCAGAGTCGGGAAGAAGACATAACAAATACATTATGTCATGCCGAGAGCCATGTGTTATGTTCTTTCTGATCACTGAGACATAATAGTCTTTTTGGTCAATGAGACAAAAAGGTTCTTTCACCGAAATGAAACCATCATTCTATCGCTATAGCTTTTGATATCAGAGAGACATCATATAGATCAACTTTTTTATACTGAAAGACATTCGATACACATTTTTTCTGTGACAATTCAATACCTATGTCGAAGGGCTTTGACATTTCCAAATCGTCAAGACAATACATAGTTGGGGAGACACTATATAGACTGCCCCTTGTTTTGCTGAAATATCCCGAGCTCACAATAGTTCGCCAAGACATTAACGTTCTCACACCGACATAAACCTTTTTCCTTATATGCATTGCTATAACATTATGATATCAGGGATACCTCCTGTAGAGCACACCATGTCTTTCCGAAAGACTTCAACCACTTGTGTGTCGCTGTGACATTATACTGTCGGGGAGACGTTATACAAGCAACATTGAGTTTCATCAAAAAACTTCATTCACTCAGAGTCGTTGAGACATAATAGATCCTATGTTGACAAAGTTCTTTTGTGTTCCATCGGCGAGACCAAAGGTCACTCGCTGAGACCTCTCGCTGAAAATCCTAGCTCTTACAGAGATGAATTCCTTTATGTTTTCGGTCAGTATAGGAAAACAAACTCACCAAGACTTTTCTTCAAGCACATGAGTTATACTGAAATGTTCCTTTTGTTTTATGCATCGCCGAGACATATCAATGTCAGGGAGACCTCTTGGAGAGCACACTATGTCATACCGAAAAACTTTATCCACTTTGAGTCACTGAGACAATACAAACCTCTTGCCGAAAGCCCCTCATTAGACTTAGTCGCCAAGACTTGACGGGTTCGCTGAGACTCTACATAAAAATTCATGAGTCTTACTGAAATCCCACGTGATCATTCATGTTCACTGAGACAACTCAATGCTTATGCTGAAAAGGTCCATATGTATTCCATCGGTGAAACCCATAGGGTTCGCTATGACATTATACTGAAGAAAAACCTTTGCCAATAAGACCTTTTTGTGCACGGTCGGTGAGACAATATGTCTTCGGTGAGACCACATGCGGAATACAACACTCCTGCCGAAAGACTTCCACATGCATTAGTTGGGGAGACATCACCCTTTTCGCTATGACCCTTCACTGAAGCCTTAAATTCTTGCTGATATGTTCCCATTCAACCTTTGATTGATGAGACATACCAATATCACTGAGACCACATACCGACGGAATAACATATACCGATAGAGATCACTTTCAGTCGCAGAAACAAAAGACAACTCTTGCAGAAATAAACTTTCTTGTGCCGATCGCCAAGACACAAAATGCTTCGATGAAACAACATGCCGATAGGGATTTCTTATGCCAATGAACCACCTTATGAGTTAGTTGGTGAGACCCGACTCATTCGGTAAGACTTCTCAGTGGTGAAAGATACTCATGCCGAAAGACTTTTCTTCAGTCGCCAAGACCACGATCAATGTCATGCCGAAAGCAGCCTGTATGAAAAATCAAATCGTTATGACATCAGAAATGTCTTGCCAATAGGCAACACAGACATTTCAAAAATGGATCGGGGAGACCCTGCCATTCTCACACCGATATGTTCTTTTTCTGTCACCAAAGACTGCACGAAGCTCAAACTGATCAGTACCATAAGATATTAAAATTCTGAATGTAGACTGTCCACTTAATGCCAAGACAAGTAAACCATATAGACAAAACTGTACCAAGATAAAGCATGAGAGACCAATCTGAAACAGTCAACAAGTAGAATCAACTGAAAGGGATTTTGTCATCAAGGAAAAACCATATGATCACAATTGAGATCCAACAGGAATATGTTAGTGGATGCAGGTATATGTTTAATTCCTCCAGGAAGATGGGAAGTATCACTCAAGAGAAGGTCTTGGTTGAGTAACTAGTAATGTAACCTATTTGAGCTTACACATACCATATTAGAATAATTGAGTCAAGTTATTAAGTGGGAAGTTGGTAAGTCATCCTTAGTTGTTGTGTTTGCATTAGTAAGAATCGTGTTTACCATTGAGTCCATTATTCGATGATGTTTATCTGTTTGAGCTTATGAGTTATTTCCTTATTACTATGCTTGTATCGATGAGTAAGACATATGTGTAATATGTATATGTCCACACATGCATGTTGATGATAGATCATATGCATGAAAGAACACGTACATGAAGGCACATAGGTAGACGTATCTATGCACACTCATGCACGAGTTGCTTATGCACATGGAACTATCCAATGGATCTAACGGCATGTATATGTATATGTACAGATATATCACATGTAGGTGCTTATCAATACAATAGTAATTGTGTATGACTTTGGTGTGTGAATCGAATGTGTATATATATATAAAGTATATACATATATCCATATGTATATATGTATCGATATACTCATATGGTGGCAAACAAACATGTCCATACAAATGCATCAATATATGTATACATATGTATACATCTACATAGAGGCATATATATATATATATATATATATATATATATATATATATATATATATATATATATATACACACACACACAATCAATATATGGTTATTACTATATGAACGCTATCTAGTTTCTATTCATTTGTGTATCAAGTGTCTTCATACTTTATTGGTATATGATATATATGAGTATATATATTAACATATATATATATATATACATACATATATATATACATACACACACACACATATATGTCAATAAGCAAAAATATATGTATATGAAAATATATGTTATATATTTAAGATTGTTTATATGCTTTGAAGTTGATTATCATTAATAGTGATTATAGGATGATTTATTGACTAAATCATAGGCCGAGTATATTAAACTTGTGACTGTATTTTAAAAGCCGACTATTACTCATGTTGTCTACTCATTAAGAGAAAATAATATGCAAATTATTTAGCAGTCATGAAGTTGATAGAAATGGAAGACTTGGTCAACACCTTGTATTGAATTGTCTTTGACTTAGTAAACTTCTCGTTGCCATATCATTGTGTAAATATCAACAGCTGGTAAATGTGCATAATATTGTTAGTAGCATGTCGTTGAAATGGTCAAACTGTTTAAAGTAGTGAGTCAACTCATACTAAGACACTCATGCCTATTCTGTAGGATGAGAGGTCTCATTTTTGATGTATAAATAGTAGAGAAAACTCACTTGTTTGGGACACATTCAATAAGCATTTTGCTCTAGATTCTTGTTTTCTTTATTTTATTATATTGAGAGAGAGAGAGAATTTTGAATATTTGAGAGAGAATAGTCTATTAAGTGAAGTGTTTTTATCAACTTGAGAGATAGATGTATATTGTGGCATCAATTGATAAGTCATAGTCAAGTTAGTTGTTGTTTGTAAAAGCTACTTTGCAATCAATCAGTTGGATAAGCTTGTGTTAACAAGTATGAGGCTAATTCTCCTTTATTTGTCTTATATTTTGAATGATATTTCATGAATGCTTTGGTTAGTATTTTGTGAATGCTGCAATGGGAAGGAAATGATTTCTTTGAAAAGAAAAGAAAAGATAATTATACTATTTGTGCAATGCTTGTAAGTACTCCATTATAGGAGGACTATGTTTATCATAAGTATTACATACTAGATATGATTTAAACATGTGTAGCATAAGAGTTGCTTGTAGCTAAGTTATTTAATTATAAAATATAGCTAGGGGGTTACTCCTAGGATTGTGATTCCAATGAAGGGAGGGAAATTTTACATTTACTTTAAGAGTATATATACCCTAGAGTATGTGGAATTAATGATAAGGAATCGTGGGGTAAGAGTTTATCCATGGGAGGGATTACCTTGCATAGAATATAGTGGCCTTAAGTCAAAACAAGATTTAGAAGTGTAAGTGAATGTTGACCTTCACTTAAATTATTGAGTGAGAAAACTTTGGAAAAATAAGTGTGATTTCCTTTGGCTCCACTATCAATTCACCATGTCTATGTAGCGCATGCTAGTTGTAGATTGTAGGGAATACAAGTTCTAGTCATATAGGGCACAACACTAAGCTCGATCTAGTTTTTTGTATGGGGTTACTAAACCAATATCTTTGTTAAAGGGTAGGGCCATCTATCATTGATAGTGTAAATTATCAAATTAACATCATTTCTTTTCTTAATTAAATAAAGAAATTTATTCGATTAATTCACTAATGTACATCATATTTGATTAAATAAATCAATTTATTTAATTAAGTTCCTAAAGTCCTCTCATCTAATTTAATAAATCAAATGTCAAATCCCCTAATTCCTTCAAGTTAATTAATCTAAATTAATTAACCCCTAACCATCATTACCCATCCTCTAGCTTTTGACTCAACCCTGGTCAAACTCAACCCCTGACTAACCCACCCACTTGCACATGAAAATCAATTCTTTTAATTAACTAATTATCTCATTTTCCCTCACAAAGGCATATTCTAAGGGAATATTCCTTCATTAACTCCATTTATTTGATTTTCTTGCCCAAACAATTTCCCTCCAAAACATCTCAACCATAATCATTTTATGCCTCTTACAAATGCATTAATCTCTCTTACACCTCTTAAATTCTCAACCACATGCATTAACTATGGACATTCTCCAAATTGTGCTCCACCTTCATCCATTAGCCATATGACAAGTGTCACAATCTCATTGAATCTCTTTTAGTCCCGCATTCCTCCCATCTTTCGATTCTTCAACCCTTCAACCTATAAATAGAAGCCACAATCATCCACAATCCCATCTACAATCGTAGGAATTTTCACTGCATTCATCTTGCACTTCATCACTCATCTTTGTATCTTTATCATATTTTGGAAGCTCATCACTAGGGATTGGGAAAGGGCTCACTTTTCATATCAAAGGAGCAACAATCCCCCTATGGGATTGAGGTTTGGTCCATTTTAGATATATTTACATGCTTTTATGCTTTTATTATCATGTTTTCTTATCTTAATGTGATCAATAATTTCATAGGGATCTTGATTTGTCTTTGCTAACTTGACTAATTCTCTTGTGTGTTGATCATGTTGGCATGAGGTCAAAATCTCGTTCACATTTTGGTGCTAGGAGGGATAACCATTTAAAATTTTGCATTTATGGCTTGAAAATCACATTTTTGCAATTTCTAGGAAGTGGTGTCGCCTTTGACATTGCTAGAGCATCATTTTTGCAAATATATCATCGCCTTTGCAAAAAAAGTCACCTTTGTCATCACATAGTCTCCTTTGAGGTCCTTGGTTTAGCACAGAGCGTTGCCTTTTCTTTTTTCACTAGAGCATCACTTTTTCAAATATAGTGTCGCCTTTGTTAAATAGCACTGCCATTGCAATGATACAGAGTTTCTTTTGAAAATATAGCATCACCTTTGTAAATAGGGTCACCCTTGTTTTATTGCTTTTGCACCCCATCTTAAAATGGCCATATCTTGGTCATATTTTGGTCTTTTTTAGAGATTTTTTTTTTAAATGGGGTAGAATTTCATAAGCTATCCAATGGTGTATGTTTTTCTAAATTTTTGTAGAGTTAAAATTTTCAATTTTTCACCTAAAGTCAAATCACATTGTAACTTGGTCTAAGTTTTAGGGTTTTTATGCTTAATAATTTATCTAACCCTAATATCTTCTTGTTTTCTTGATTTTATCTAACATTTGGAGCTTGGATTGCAGGTTTGAAGAGGAGCATGGAGCATTGAAGTGAAATAAAAAAGGCATTTGATATTCATTGTAATAGTGTTTTCAAACACTCATGGGAAAATAACCCATCATATGATATTTTCCTTTCATGCTTTAGGACCAACTAAAGTTACTTTTGGCTTAAAATTAAAAAAATAACACAAGCTTTGTCAAAGTTGGATTAAACTTGAACATTAGGAACTTACTAGACTTTGATTTTGTGATAAAATTGAACAAGACAAACTCATATTTAAGCTTGGTGCTCTAAAAATAATTCACCTTTATTAAATGGGATTAAAAATAATTTGTGCTTATTGTCTTATAATTTTTCACAATTTGTGTCATTCAAATGCTTATACACTTCTCTTACACCTCCTGATGATCTTGAGAATCAAAAGATTTCTAGTGACATTGATTGTTTAAAATTACCCACATATTTCAATTTGGAATTAAAATTGAACAATCATGCAAGTGTGAAGGAAAGGCATTGTGTGGGTTCCATCCTAAATGATTTAGGTAGTTGAACTACAAATGTACTTCTTCACTTTTGTTAATCTTTAGAGGGCCTACCTTGGTGGGAAAAAGTACTCACCCCAAGGGAATGACCTAAAGCCAAGTTCTTTTGAATTGCTATACAAATTTGTGGTTACAAGGAAATTTTGCAATCAACAGGAGTGATGCATGATAGCTCTCCCCTAGTATCTTTATGATGCATAAATCCCTTGTTCTAAAGGCTAGGAGACCTCTTGAGGGATTTTATCATAGAGTCCCCTGAATCGGATGCCCTTACTACAACCCTTTGTTTAAAATTCCAAAAATCCTTAATATTTGTTGGTGCAAGAACAGTCATTCTCAAGCCACCCCACATTTGCACTATTCAAAGTAGAAATAGAAAAACTCTTAAGGTCTCTAGATCTTTAGGATTTTGATATTTGGTGGTCCCAAGAAGTGTGTGCCAAGAAAGGGGGAGCTAGTTTCTCCAAATCTCTAACTATTCACTTTGTCTTAGTGTTTGGAGAAATCCAAGTGGGGACTCAACAAGTATAGCCATTTCTATCCTAGGGTTGTGCAATTTGTGAGTCATTCAAATACCTTTCTTGGATCTAAAACTTTGAAACAAACATTAACCAAGTTATAAACATTTCAAACCCTTTGGAAAGAGCAAATATCCTTGAAGAGTCCAATTATTAATGCTTTTCCCTAGGGATTTTATCCTTAGAGGCTTCTAAATATTTGTGCCCATATCTCAATTTGTTCTCTCCAAAGTCAACCTAGGAAAACTATGACCTTGATTCTTTAATTTTCACATAATGGGCCTTGTGAAATGAAAAGGAGTTAAGATATAGACATTCATTTTGAAACTTAAGCAAGACATTGGATGTGGTAAAAGAAATCCAATAATCAATATGAAATCAATTGAACCCCACACATACATGTTTATCTTTTGTCTTATGGTATTTCAAGAAAACATTGATCTATTGGTTTGAAGTACTCTTGGGGAAAAGAATGTTCTTCAAAACCTTGGTCTTGTAAAAAAGTCCTTCTTGGTTTCATTTAGGATCAAAACAACCAATCATTTCATCCATCTCAAACATCTATCAAATTCCATCACACAAACAATTTCTTTGGAATTTTGGAAATGTAATTATCTAGACTTGGGTACATCATTTGAAACCAAAATCAAAATCACCTTGTTTAGTTAAGTGTGTGGGAATGTATCCTTTCTCACACATTTATTTAAATTAGTACCCCTTTTAACAAGTGCATCCTAAGGTCACATCCAACATATTAGGATTTACAAGTTCATTATCTAATCAAAACATCAAAATCAAAACCTAAGTCTAGTATTGGCCAAAATTCCTAAAAGTTCAACACCCATATCACTCACCCTTTCATCTTTCATCTCATCATTGGTCCTAAATTCCTTAGAGGTCAACAAGGTCAAAACACAAGAAAAACATGGAGTATAAACTTTATTCATACATCATGAGTGATCTAAGTCAACCAAACTATCAAATCATTACAATACCAATTGATTATCAAAACTCACATTTATACAATCCATACATGGGATCATTATCTCCTACAAACCTCAATGGTACAAAAAATGTGATTATTCCCAATCTAAATTTTGGAACACCTTTCCCTATGGTAGATTTAAATCAAAGTCCAAACCTACAAGTCTATCAATCAAACAATCAATGCATGAGTCTTCAACAAAACATTATCCCACCAAATCAATACATTCCAAATGTGAATATACCAAGTACAAGCTTACCAAACATGAACATATCAAGTCCACACATGATGAACTATGGGATATGTATGTTTTCAAATCAAACCAATGTTGTTCAAATTCCAAACAATATGTTAACAACTCACTGCATTGATCCAAGTCAAGGTAACACCATGCAAAATCAAGGTTACCTAAATCAAAGTAATATATTTCCCAACCACAACAATGTTTAATGTCCACCTATAATCCAAAATCTAAACACCATCCCAAATCAGAACATTGTCCAAAATCAATTTGTCCATGATCCCATACAAACACCACAAGTATACATTCCAAATATGCTTGCTCAACAACCAAATCAATTGTATCAAGGGTGTCAAGATAAAAATCAAGATCAAATTTTCTAACATTAAATTGATTCACTTACCAAAATAGTTGATTCATTGTGCCAAGAGACATCTCCACCCCAAAATCAATACTCTCTTCCATTGGTTAAACCGTGTCATCAAAACATTGAGTTGTGTCCCCAACCACATCAAGAACAAACTCTCCAATGTCAAGAGGTTGGATATCAAGATCAACAACATCAACAACAAGCACAATCACCACATCTCCAAAATAAATCATGACAAGAGTATTATCAACAAGCACAAGATAAAAAATGTGAATACACTCCTTTGGGAGAGCCAATTGAATCCACATTACACAAGCTAGTTGATAAAAAACTCATCACTCTTCCAAAAGGAAGTGCTTTCAACTTCGTCATAAACTTCCATCAAAATAGGGTTAGAGCTTATTCTCAGTACCATAGAGAAAATATTCATAAAAAATAAAATTGTATTCAACTCAAAAATCTCATCCAAGACCTTAGTGATCAATTAAGAATAACTATTGAGGATAATGATAAAGATTGAACCACCAGTGATAGCAATGACAATCTCTCCACCACAATTGTTGAAAATAATGATCAAGAACTATCCATCAATGAGAACCTTGAAGATGTTTCTACCTTATCCAATGATCAAATCAACATATATCAAGAGTCACTTTTCAATCATGATCAAAATCCACCAACAATACCCAACAATGATCCAATTAAATAAATTTTAACATCATTTGATCCTATGGTTGAAAACATTGACAATATCTCCACCACAATTTTTGAAAATAATGATCAAGATCTATCTATCAATGAGCACCTTGAAGATGTTTCTACCCCATCCAATGATCAAATCAACATGCATCAAGATTCACTTTTCAATCATGATCAAAATTCACCAATAATATCCAACAATGACCTATTTCAAGGAGTGTTAGAATTATTTGATCCTATTGACATAATCCAAGATCCATCCACCAATGCTCATGTTGACAATTTCTCTACATCACTTAATGAGTTAGAGGACATATCTCAAGAATTTATTCCAAAGCATGGCCATCATGTTTCACCAAAGTTTAGCAATGGTCCTTTCCAAGACATATTGACATCCTTTGACCTCATGGTTCCAGATATTGAAGGAATCCTCAACTCATCACTTGATCTAAATCCACTCAAAGATCAATAGGAGATTAAGCCACCTCCCATGCCTAATGATGATATTCAAGAACCCTTTATAAGCAATCCATGCTTTGAAATTGATCCATGTCAAGAACTTGATCCAAAGCATGTCAAAAGAAATCCTGAAATCATTCAAGATGAAGAATTTGTATCTCCAAGATACTTCAATGATCTAATGGACACTCTCCAAACTATACAAGATGTTGCAAATGATTATCATATCCATATATCACATACTCATCCATCTACCCATGAGATGATTTATTTGGATGGACATGTAGATGATCTTCATTAAGAAAAAAAATCCTTTACTCTTGACATTATTACACAAAGAGAGCAGGTTATTGATTCCTATAGTTAGGATGAGTTGTCAACATCAGGATCAGATATATCCCAAATTCATATTAAGGACACCATGTATGAAGATATCCAACATTCTCCACTCAAACAAACAAGTCAGACTAAACAAGATATTTTGAAGTCAGTAGAGCAACAAATTAAAATAACATCATTTGTAGCGGTCATTTATCAAAGGATGCTTGCTAAACAAGACATCTTGAAATAGGAAAAATCAAGGCATGAAGGTACTACTTCCACAATACAGTGGGAAACTTCGTCTCAAGAAAATGTCAACATAGGAAGCATGAAGAATCCTTATGATGAAATTGGTGCTAATACTACAACTAGCCATGTCATGAATCCTCATCCACCCCTCACCCCATCCACGAATTGGGACGAACATCAAAAGAAAGATTTGAATCAAAGCAAAAAGAAAGTTATCAAAGAAAAAGAATCTAAGAAGTATAATGGACAAATCATATACACATGGATACCAAAAAATACAAAGAAAGATTATTCCTATCAAACTCCATCTGTCAAAGAAACTATGGGGAAAAATAAAAAAAAAGGGAAAAGTGTCCATAAAAGATGTCCACAAAGGCAAAAGCAGGCTTCTCAAGCAACGCACAAAGTATATCAAGAAGTTGGTCCTAATTCCAAGCAAAATTTCATATCCACCCACCTTTTCTCATCTTCCCAAGTTTGAAAACTCAAAGGTTCCAAACTATCAACCAAACCATCTTCTATTCCTAAACACACTCCACCATCCACGCCTCCACGCATGATATCCAATTCTCACATTGACCATGTATTGGCAACAACCCTTCATCATAAGGATTCAAAAGGCACTCTATTGTGATGTGCGTATAAAGATAGAGTTAACTCCATTATCAATAATGTAGATCAAGAATCTCAGAATTTGTATTCAAGTGCATGTATCTTGGCAAAGCAACTGCTTCAAGTAGGATATAAATGACACATTATGACATAAGCATCTACATCAGTACCACCAGGTGGTTTAGCATGAACTTAAAATATTTCACAAAAAATCATGAAAAGAGTAAAGATAAAATTGTCCTCCAGTGAAAACTGCATGGGCGACACTTTGGACAGGTACCATGATGAAAACCTAGAAAATAGGCGTCCTGTGTAGAATTGAGCATCTATGTGCACTAGTTTGAGTGAAAGCATCTTATCTCATCCATGATAAATCTGACACTCCATCGATCTAATCCATAATAAATCCATTCATCCATGAACCATTTATCCAACCCATTACCATCTATCTACATTATCTCAATCTTGATAAAATTTTGGTGCACACTTTACACTGCTTATGGTAAACATCTTGACATGGGTCATTTTCATTGATCCTATCCTATCCAACATTATCAAAGCCATGAAGTACTATCCAAATGAGAATCCTCTGTTCAACACCTTATCTTATCATGAGATAATCCATATCCATCCATCCATACATCTATCCAAGCATCCACCCATGGAATTTCATACATTACTACACACTGGGGGCATATATTTACATCTTGCTAAAAAATTGAAATTAAATTGGTCAAAGCATTGTGAGAAAAAATCCAAATCACTAGCCCATGACATATTTTGATGAGAAGATGTTCCTTATCAAGCTTTATCTTTCATTTAACATCAATCCAGACAATCAATATCAGTTGCATCTAATTAGCACTTCAACGTCACATCAAATCATTCAAACAAATTTTGTTCCAAATCAAGCTTCAAAATCCTGATCAATCAAATCCAATCAACCCACCATCATCTCGAGATATCCTTCCCAATCCTTGTGTTTCTTAACACTATCCTTGCATTGTTGTGTATCCTCAATAATGTTATCATCATCAATCCATCAATTCACTTAATCAACCATAGCTTGGTTTTCAATAAAATCCTAAATAGATCACTAACATCATCACACATATCCATATCCAAATTGTCAAAATCATGCAAAAAATCCAAAAAAATCCAAAAACGCTCATAAAAATAGAAAACATCGAAAACATGGTGTCTGAACTACATCGTCTTTGAGCTTAAACATAGGCAAGGCCATCACTAATGAGCTCCCAAGACACAAAAACATTTAAATAACATGAAAATCCAAAAAAACAACCTTATAACATTTCAAAAACATCCAAATATTTGAAAAAATCCATCCATCCCATTTCATTTTCACTCACAATAATCAATCATCCATAATAAGTCAATTGGCACCTTCATCCTTTGGAAATACAAACAAAAACAACCACAACAATCAACAAAAGAAAACGTCAAACGCAAAATCAAAATTGAAACAAAAAACTTTTAAATGTAAAATAAACTCTTGATCATTCTCAAACATGTCAATAAAACCTTATATCAACGGTCTTTTTGAACAACCTATCAACTTTCCACCATCCACTAACATGTCCTAGGATGTATCCTTCCTATAATGGGAATTATCTATTAGCAAAATGCTTTGGATACAAATCTTAAAGAAAAAAAACTTGCTACCATCCACTAAAATGTCTTAGGATGCATCCTTCCTACAATGGGCATTATCTTTGGAAATCACTTTGGGTACTTATCCTAAGCAAAACACATCCCTTTGGCTAGAGGTATGAAGCACAAATTGTCTTGTTTGTTTACTTGATATTTTCTTTTGATTTATATTACTGTGCCTATTCCCATGACCTCTCGAGGATGTCTATCTAAAAAGATTTAGAGAGAAAAGAATAGGACATTGATCATTATCTTTTGTCTATTATGCTTGTTGGATATTATTGCAATATAACCTTGGTCATGCTTACTTGTTTGGTTTGTAGGGAGGGTGTTTTAGATGTCTTGTTGTCTATTACATGGGAAGGTTTTTCCTTCCTATGTTTTGGTCTGAGATGTTTGAAATATCTGAAGTACATCCTAATGAGGTTTCCATATGTCAGGTGTGAACAAGGATACTCCTATCTAATTGTTGAGTCAAACTCCATCTCACTAGGTATAATGTCATCCTGGTTTTCTATACCTTGATGCATCATACCTATGTGTGTGATCAAAAATAAGAAAATTTATGCTCTTTACATCCCCAATCCCTAGATAAGCAATACATCATCATCATTCATCATATCTAATAAAGTCTCGATGACTCATAAACTTCTTGTACTTTTGTATCTTCTTGAAATCAAGGGTTGATCCCTCTCATCCTTCTATCCTCTTTCACACTAGCATAGTATCATGGCATGCATCCATCCTACATTAATAGAACATCAACATACCCATCCTACATACTCATACATATCATCATAATAGGAAACATCATTCATCTCATTTGCATTGTCATTATCATATAGATATGTTAGTCTAACCATCCATACATCCATCTTGAACCTATTTGTCATGAGATCAACCCTAAAATTAAACTGTTCGCTCGATCTCTCGAGGGGTAGTGTACATACTTATTTCTGCTTGGGGCAACAATGGGGCATCCAAAAAAAAGGATTTTTTTTTAATTTTGATCTCAGCAAGGTTATTCTTTGAACCAACGCAACCGGTACGTTGCTTCAAAGAGGGGAAAAATGTAGATGCTAGAATTAACATCATTTCTTCTATTAATAAAATAAAGCAATTTATTTGATTAATTCACTAATGTGCATCATATTTGATTAAATAAATCAATTTATTTAATTAAGTCCCTAAAGTTCTCTCATTTGATATAATAAATAAAATTAATTAAATCAAATGTCAAATCCCCTAATTCCTTCAAGTTAATCTGAATTAATTAACCCCTAACCATCATTACCCATCCTCTAGCTTTTGACTCAACCTTGGTCAAACTCAACCCTGACTAACCCACCCACTTGCACATGAAAATCAATTCTTTTAATTAACTAATTATCTCATTTTCCCTCACAAAGGAATATTCTAAGGGAATGTTCCTTCATTAACTCCATTTATTTGACTTTCTTTCCCAAACAATTTCCCTCCAAAACATCTCAACCATAATCATTTAATGCCTCTTACAAATGCATTAATCTCTCTTACACCTCTCAAATTCTCAACCACATGCATTAACTATGCACATTTTACAAAATCATGTGCTCCACTTTCCTCCATTAGCCATATGACAAGTGTCACAATCTCATTGAATCTCTTTTAGTCCCACATTCCTCCCATCTTTCGATTCTTCAACCCTTCAACCTATAAATAGAAGCCACAATCATCCACAATCTCATATACAATCTTAGACATTTTCACTACATTCATCTTTAACTTCATCACTCATCTTTGTATCTTTATCATATTTTGGAAGCTCGTCACTAGGGATTGGGAAAGGGCTCACTTTCCACATCAAAGGAGCACCAATCCCCCTATGGGATTGAGGTTTGGTCCATTTTAGATAGATTTATATGTTTGTATGCTTTCTTTGTGTGCTTTTATTATCATGTTTTCTTATCTTAATGTGATCAAGAATTTCATAGGAAGCTTGATTTGTCTTTGCTAACTTGACTAATTCTACTGTGCGTTGATCATGTTGGCATGAGGTCAAAATCTTGCTCATAGATAGATGTGTGGGGGACTGCATATGATTCTGTGGTTGGCAGAAAAGCACTTGAGTGATGCTTCTCCTCCTTAGCAGGCCACTAAATCAAATGTTTTGAAAGGTGGATCCTAGGTCATCTATATATTATGCTTTGAAGTTCAATTGAGCTATGTATGTAATTGTGTACATTCTTGAAATATTGTAATTTGTGAAATTATTATATTGAAATAGAATCCTTATTGTTTATTGTGATGGAATCTTTGTTCATATATTATCAATAAAGAATTTTTTTTGCAATGCGGTGATCCCACAATAGTGGTTTACAATTTTTGGCCAAACTGGACACTGATTTTTTTTTTAACTAAATCTTCACATTGGGGCACCTATAGCGATTAAACTGTGAGGAATTTGAAGATGATACAAACTAGAGTCTTGTCACATTTTGTCTGTAGATTCTAAAAATATTTTTTTCAAAATTTTTGGAATCATATTGCACTTCTTTTTCTATCTCCCACGAAAATTAGTTTTTTTCAAAAAACAACATTTTTAAAAAGTGACGCACACCGTATAATGTATAACTTTTCTTCCTTGAAAGATAAAATTACAATTCTTTCAAATTTAGATTTGTAACTCAAATATCTAGTGCTTCCACTTGGTTAGATAGTTTTTTATTGAATATTTTTTCTTTAATCAAGTTTCAAAGTCAAATCAATTACAATTCAGACATAACATGACCGTATAATGTATAACTTTTACTGTATGTATCAAAATACTTTTTTTTTCTTTGTTGGATCAAGGACTCCAATATGTGGTGCACTAATATTTTTAAACTTTTTTTTTTATAATCTTCTATTTTTCCACATGTGCAGAACAGAGAGTTTTATTTTTGGTGAAAAACCTATATTTAATAAAACTTAAAAAGCAAATAGATAATATAATCAAAACATATTAAAATTATATTCGTTGGATAGCTCGTTTTGAGGGGAACCTGATACTAGTTGGGTTTCTAAGATCTCCTCCATTTTATTTCTCAAATCGAGTTTTGAAGTGTAAAATTTTGAACAATTTTGGTGCCTTAGAGGATGTGGGTGAAAATAAGTGGGTTCGGTTGAACAAAAAAAAAATGTTTGGTCGAATATGGGTTTGACCGAACCCATTTAACATACAATAAAAAAAATAGATTTAAATGGGGTTCAGTCGAACATTCTAAAGATGTTCAGTTGAACCCTCTCTATTAAAAATTAATTTTTAATATTAATATAAATATAAATTATATTCTTTTTAATTTATGACTTGAGAGAGAGATATGGAGGGATTTAGGGCTTAACTTTGATGGCCATATGACCATATTTAGAGATTTTTGCCATAGAATACAATCAAAATTTTAAGAAGATTGTATCAGATGAAAGGAGATATTCTGGATAGATTGTCAAAATTTATATATAATTATAATGATATATATATTTGATTTATATATAATTTTACTTACACTAACATATATCATAATGTTTTAAGGGCACCCTTGAATAGATAACCGTCATTAAAAAATTTGTTGACAAGAAAAGTCGACCATTAAATTTAAGCCCTAGTAGGAGGGAGATACTTGAGAGAGAGAGGGGGGAGTGGGAGAGAGATAAAGGGTAGGGGGTCCTAGGGTTTAAGGGTTAAGGGTAGAGGAGCTCAAGAGGGAGAGTGGGTAGGAGGGAGAGACTTTCAAGAGAGAGGGGTGGGAGAGAGATAGAGGGTAGGGAGTAAAAGGGTTGTGGTTTAAGGGCTAAGGGTTGAGGGGAGAGGGGGAGGGGTAGAGGGAGAGACCTCGAGAGAGGGGGATTGAGAGAGAGATAAAGGTAGGTACAAGGATTAGGTTTAAGGCTAAGGTAGAGGAGAGATGGAGAGGGGCAGGAGGGAGAGACTTGGAGAGAGAGGGGGGTGCAAAGAGAGATAAAGGGTGGGGGCTTAAGGGTTTAGGGCTAGAGGAGAGACCCGAGAGCAAGGGGAGGGTAGAGAGATAAATGGCAAGGGGTGTACATGGCTTAGGCTTCATAACGGTAGAGGGATAGAGGGAGAGGGGAGAGGGGTAGGAGGGAGAGACTTGAGAGAGAGAGCGGGAGGAGAGAGATAAAGGGTAGGGTTTAAGGTTTAAGGGTATAGGGGAGAGAGGGAGGTCAGGGTGGGAGGGAGAGACTTGAGAGAGAGAGGGGGGAGTGGGAGAGAGATAAAGGGTAGGGGGTGTACAAGGGTTTAGGGTTTAAGGGTTAAGGGTAGAGGAGAAAGGAATAGTGGGTAGGAGGGAGAAACTCTCAAGAGAGAGGGGGGTGGGAGAAAAATAAAGGGTAGGGGGTAGAAGGGTTTAGGGTTTAAGGGTTAATGGTAGAGGGGAGAGGGGGAGAGGAGGTAGGAGGGAGAGACTTGAGAGACTTGAGAGAGAGAGG